>LR738714.1:822272610-822305206 GCA_902687465.1 Secale cereale | reverse complement strand
TATATCTTTGTTCTTGAGTAATTCTTGCATGTTCTCCGTTGCTGTTTATTGCTTTGGCCAAGTAGTAGGTAGTAACTCCAAGAGGGAGCGTTATGCTTGATTGTGGGTTCATGCCCCCTGATGACTAGCTTGAGTGACAAAAACATGAGTCTAGGGGATGTGCTGTTGCCACAAGGGAGAAAACAACGGTGCTTGTACTTGCGGGTGCAAGGATTGTTTACTTTACGCAAAGTTCTTTTAATGCAGTTGTCTGTTGCTTTGAGTTTACACTTTGGGTGGGATTCGCAACTTAATACCAGCGAGATGTTCTGGATAGATATCTCAAGGTGGATGATTAGTAGTAGATGCAGATGGATTTCGGTCTACTTGCCTTGGCGTACCGCCCATGCTTTTGAGCCTGTACCTTTCTTTGCAGCATAGTTAGCATTGGTTTGCGCACATAATCCTGTCAATTGCCCAGCTGTAATTTGTTTACCTCGCTTTGCTGTTTTATCGTCTTTTGGGAGAGAGACATCACTAGTGAAAATCATGGGACCCCGGTCCATATTACCACCGCTGATCACACCTTCTATTTACTTCCTGTTTTTATTTCCTAGTTGCAGTCATAGGTATCATTATTATCTCTTGTGTTTGATCCTTTGTAAACAACAAGGCCGAAGGGATTGACAACCTCTTTGTACTCGTTGGGAGCAAAGTTATCTGTATCTGTGTGCAAGTCCCGTCAACCGCTAAGTTTCTGGCGCCGTTGACACCTACTTGTCGACCCTCGGAGTCTCACGGGATTCGATCCTTGGTATCTTTGCCAAGGGAAATTTGCCCCTACGCTACATCTCAACCTTCCACTTGGGGTAACCAACGAGGGGCGAGAAGCCATCATGCTCCCACTCACTTCTTGTAAATACAGGCTTCACCGCAAGTCTGTATAAATCTATATGCTTTGATCAACTTATCAAAGCGTATATTCCAACTCCGAGATGCTTGCACCAGTCCATAGATGGATCGCTGGAGCTTGCACATTTTGTTAGCACCTTTAGGATTGACAAAACCTTCTGGTTGCATCATATACAAGTCTTCTTTAATAAATCCATTAAAGAATGCAGTTTTGTTATCCATTTGCCAGATTTCATAAAATGCGGCAATTGCTAACATGATTCGGACAGACTTAAGCATCGCTACGGGTGAGAAAGTCTCATCGTAGTCAACTCCTTGAACTTGTTGAAAAACTTTCGCAACAAGTCGAGCTTTGTAAACAGTAACATTACCGTTAGTGTTAGTCTTCCTCTTGAAGATCCATTTATTTTTCATGGCTTGCCGATCATCGGGCAAGTCAACCAAAGTCCACACTTTGTTCTCATACATGGATCCCATCTCAGATTTCATGGCCTCAAGCCATTTTGCGGAATCTGGGCTCATCATCGTTTCCTCATATTTCGTAGGTTCATCATGGTCCAGTAACATGACTTCCAGAACCGGGTTGCCATACCACTCTAATGCGAAACGAACTCTGGTTGATCTGCGAAGTTCAGCAGAAACTTGATCTGAAGTTTCATGATCATCATCATTAGCTTCCTCACTAATTGGTGTAGGGATCACTGGAACTAGTTTATGTGATGTTCCACTTTCCAATTCGGGAGAAGGTACAATTACCACATCAAGTTCTACTTTCCTCCCACTCACTTCTTTCGAGAGAAACTCCTTCTCTAGAAAGGATCCACTCTTAGCAACAAAGACCTTGCCTTCGAATCTGTGATAGAAGGTGTACCCAACAGTTTCTTTTGGGTATCCTATGAAGATTTACTTCTCCGATTTGGGTTCGAGCTTATCATGTTGAAACTTTTTCACATAAGCATCGCAGTCCCAAACTTAAAGAAATGACAGCTTAGGTTTCTCGTCAAACCACAGTTCATACGGTGTCATCTCCACGGATTTAGATGGTGCCCTATTTAACGTGAATGTAGTTGTCTCTAATGCATAACCCCAAAAGCGATAGTGGTAGATCGGTAAGAGACATCATCGATCGCACCATATCTAATAAAGTACGGTTATGACGTTCGGACACACCATTACACTGTGGTGTTCCAGGTGGCGTGAGTAGTGAAACTATTTCACATTGTTTTTACTGAAGGCCAAACTCGCAAACTCAAATATTTTACCTCTACGATCATATCGTAGAAACTCTTATTTTCTTGTTACGATGATTCTCCACTTCACTATGAAATTCTTTGAACTTTTCAAATGTTTCAGACTTGTGCTTCATTAAGTAGATATACCCATATCTGCTCAAATCATCAGTGAAGGTCAGAAAATAACGATACCCGCCGCGAGCTTCAACATTCATCGGTCCACATACATCTATATGTATGATCTCCAACAAATCTGTTGCTCGCTCCATTGTTCCGGAGAATGGAGTTTTAGTCATCTTGCCCATGAGGCATGGTTCGCAAGCACCAAGTGATTCATAATCAAGTGATTCCAAAAGTCCATCACTATGGAGTTTCTTCATGCGCTTTACACCATTATGACCTAAACGGCAGTGCCACAAATAAGTTGCACTATCATTATTAACCTTGCATCTTTTGGCTTCAATATTATGAATATGTGTATCACCACGATCGAGATCCAACAAACTATTTTCATTGGGTGTATGACCATCGAAGGTTTTATTCATGTAAACAGAATAACAATTATTCTATGACTTTAAATGAATAACCATATTGCAACAAATATGATCAAATCATATTCATGCTCAACGCAAATGCCAAATAACATTTATTTAGGTTTTACACTAATCCCGAAAGTATAGGGAGTGTGCGATGATGATCATATCAATCTTGGAACCACTTCCAACACACATCGTCACTTCACCTTTAACTAGTCTCTGTTCATTCTGCAATTCTCGTTTCGAGTTACTAATTTTAGCAACTGAACCGGTATCAAATACCCAGGGGTTGCTATGAACACTAGTAAAGTACACATCAATAATCTGTATATCAAAATATACCTTTGTTCACTTTGCCATCCTTCTTATCCGCCAAGTATCTAGGGCAGTTCCACTTCCAGTGACCATTTCCTTTGCAGTAGAAGCACTTAGTTTCAGGCTTGAGTTTTAGCTTTGGGTTTCTTCACGGGAGTGACAACTTGCTTGTCATTCTTCTTGAAGTTCCCCTTCTATCCCTTTGCCCTTTACTTGAAACAAGTAGTCTTGTTAACCATCAACACTTGATGCTTTTTCATGATTTCTACCTTCGCCGACTTCAGCATCGCGAAGAGCTCGGGAATTCCTTTCGTCATCCCTTGCATATTATAGTTCATCACGAAGTTCTACTAACTTGGTGATAGTGACTAGAGAACTTTGTCAATTACTATCTTATCTGGAAGATTAACTCCCACTTGATTCAAGTAATTGTAGTACCCAGACAATCTGAGCACATGCTCACTGGTTGAGCTATTCTCCTCCATCTTGTAGGCAAAGTACTGTCAGAAGTCTTATACCTCTCGACACGGGCATGAGTATGAAATACTAATTTCAACTCTTGGAACATCTTATATGCTCCGTGGCGTTCAAAATGTTTTTGAAGTTCCGGTTCTAAGCCGTAAAGCATGGTGCACTTAAACTATCAAGTAGTCATCATACCGAGCTTTTGTCAAAACGTTCATACCGTCTACATCTGCTCCTGCAATAGGTCTGTCACCTAGCGGTGCATCAAGGACATAATTCTCTGTGCAGCAATGAGGATAATCCTCAGATCACGGAACAATTCCGCATCATTGCTACTAACATCTTTCAACTTAGTTTTCTCTAGGAACATATAAAAAAATAAACGGGGAGCAACATCATGAGCTATTGATCTACAACATAGATATGCTAATACTACGAGGACTAAGTTCATGATAAAGTAAAGTTCAATTTAATCATATTACTTAAGAACTCCCACTTAGATAGACATCCCTCTAGTCATCTAAATGATCACGTGATCCAAATCAACTAAACCATGTCCGATCATCACGTGAGATGGAGTAGTTTCAATGGTGAACATCTTATGTTGATCATATCTACTATATGATTCACGCTCGACCTTTCGGTCTCCAGTGTTCCGAGGCCATATCTGCATATGCTAGGCTCGTCAAGTTTAACCCGAGTCATCTGCGTGTGCAAAACTGGCTTACACCCGTTGTATTTGAACGTAGAGCTTATCACACCCAATCATCACGTGGTGTCTCAGCACGAAGAACTTTCGCAACGGTGCATACTCAGGGAGAACACTTGTACCTTGAAATTTTGTAAGGGATCATCTTATAATGCTACCGTCGTACTAAGCAAAATAAGAAGCATAATAAGATAAACTTCACATGCAATCAAAATATGCGACATGATATGGCCATCGTCATCTTGTGCTTTTGATCTCCATCTCCAAAGCACCTTCATGATCACCTTCGTCACCGGCGCGACACCTTGATCTCCATCGTAGCATCGTTGTCGTCTCGCCAACTATTGCTTCTACGACTATCGCTACCGCTTAGTGATAAAGTAAAGCAATTACATGGCGATTGCATTTCATACAATAAAGCGACAACCATATGGCTCCTGCCAGTTGCCGATAACTTTACAAAACATGATCATCTCATACAAAACCGTATATCTCATCATGTCTTGACCATATCACATCACAACATGCCCTGCAAAAACAAGTTAGACGTCCTCTACTTTGTTGTTGCAAGTTTTACGTGGCTGCTACGGGCTTAGCAAGAACCGTTCTTACCTACGCATACAAAACCACAACGATGTTTCGTCAAGTATGTGCTGTTTTAACCTTCACAAGGACCGGGCGTAGCCACACTTGATTCAGCTAAAGTGAGAGAGACAGACACCCGCCAGTCACCTTTAAGCAACGAGTGCTCATAACGGTGAAACCAGTCTCGCGTAAGCGTACGCGTAATGTCGGTCCGGGCCGCTTCATCTCACAATACCGCCAAAGCAAAGTATGACATGCTGGTGAGCAGTATGACTAGTATCGCCCACAACTCATTGTGTTCTACTCGTGCATATCATCTACGCATAGACCTGGCTCTGATGCCACTGTTGGGGAGCGTAGTATTTTAAAATTTTCCTACGATCACGCAAGATCTATCTACTAGATGCATAGCAACGAGAGGGTAGAGTGTGTCTATGTACCCTCGTAGACCGGGAGCGGAAGCGTCAAGTGACGCGGTTGATGTAGTCGAACTTCTTCGCGATCCAACCGATCAAGCACCGAACGTACGGCACCTCCGCGTTCAGCACATGTTCAGCTTGATGACGTCCCACGAGCTCTTGATCCAGTTGAGCTTCACGGGAGAGTTTCGTCAGCACGACGGCGTGGTGACGGATATGATATATCTACCGGCGCAGGGCTTTGCCTAAGCATTGCAATGGTATGATCGAGGTGTGTTTCTGTGGAGGGGGGCACCGCACACGGCTAAAACAATTCAACTTGTGTGTCCTAGGGTGCCCCCCTGCCCCCGTATATAAAGGAGCAAGGGAGAGGCCGGCCCTAGAGGGGGCGCGCCAAGTGTGGGGAGTCCTATTAGGACTCCCAAGTCCTAGTAGGATTCCCCTTTCCTTTCCGGAGTAGGAGAGAAGGAAAGAGCTGGAGAGGGAGAAGGAAAAAGGGGTTGTACCCCTTGTCCAATTCGGACCAGAGGGGGGCGCCGCCTCCTTCTTTTTGGCCTTTCTCCTCTATTCCCGTATGGCCCAATAAGGCCCATATACTCCGAAAAAATACCCGAATCACTCGGAAAATTTCCGATGTCCGAATATAGTCGTCCAATATATCGATCTTTATGTCTCGACCATTTCGAGACTCCTCGTCATGTCCCCGGTCTCATCCGGGACTCCGAACTCCTTCGGTACATCAACACTCATAAACTCATAATATCGGTCGTCATCAAACCTTAAGCGTGCAGACCCTACGGGTTCGAGAACTATGTAGACATGACCGAGACTCATCTCCGGTCAATAACCAATAGCGGAACCTGGATGCTCATATTGGCTCCTACATATTCTATGAAGATCTTTATCGGTCAAACCGCATAACAACATACGTTGTTCCTTTTGTCATTGGTATGTTACTTGCTCGAGATTCGATCGTCGGTATCTCTATACCTAGTTCAATCTCGTTACCGGCAAGTCTCTTTACTCGTTCCATAATACATCATCTCGTGACTAACTCATTAGTCTTTTGCTTGCAAGGCTTATTATGATGTGCATTACCGAGAGGGCCCAGAGATACCTCTCCGACACTCGGAGTGACAAATCCTAGTCTTGATCTATGCCAACACCACGAACACTTTCGGAGACACCTGTAGAGCATCTTTATGATCACCCAGTTACGTTGTGACGTTTGATAGCACACAAGGTGTTCCTACGATATTCGGGAGTTGCATAATCTCATAGTCATAGGAACATGTATAAGTCATGAAGAAAGCAATAGTAGTAAAACTAAACGATCATAGTGCTAAGCTAATGGATGGGTCTTGTCCATCACATCATTCTCCTAATGATGTGATTCCGTTGATCAAATGACAACTCATGTCTATGGTTAGGAAACATAACCATCTTTGATCAATGAGCTAGTCTAGTAGAGGCATACTAGGGACACTCAGTTTTGTCTATGTATTCACACATGTACTAAGTTTCCGGTTAATACAATTCTAGCATGAATAATAAACATTTATCATGATATAAGGAAATATAAATAACAACTTTATTATTGCCTCTATGGCATATTTCCTTCATAACGCTGGTGGGCGAAAGGAGAAAAAGACCAGCTCGGAAAGCCAGGCGCGCGAGGTTCAAGAACTCAAGGCACAAGTGGCGCGGATTCCGGAGATTATCCAAGAGCAAGTGCAACAACAACTGGGATCGACGCTCACCGGCATTATGCCTACCTTGATTCAGGGGCTGACGACGTGGATTGCGGGCGGCCAACAGGGGCCGCCCCCGATTCCCAGCTTCACGTCCAACAACTCGGAGAACGCGCAGGCGGGGCCATTGGTGTCTCCGGCGGAGGCGGCATTGGTGTCTCCGACGCCGGCACGGGCATTGGACCTTAATGCACCCGAGTATACGCCGGCCGGCACCTCTGCAGCAAGTGGCCCCTCCGTCAATTGCACGCCCGCCGTTGGCGGTGCCTCGACATTAGCCGAGCTCGACGTCATCATCACGGTAACTAATTAAGCCTCTTAACCGAGGACTTCAACTCCTTGCCTTTGACTGGGCATCCCTGACGCCCTACATGTTTTCGCAGGGCGCCGCCGACGTTCCGTGCACTCTCCTGCACTTTGTGAACGACGAGTTGGTCGATGTCGCCAAGGGCAGGTTCAATCGGGCAACCCCATGTTCCACGGTAATCTGATGCCACCCAACGTGTATAGGGTTCAACTGGTTCGGGTGCTGTCAGGCTGCGACGAGTTGTTACCACCGATTCGACCTGCCGGGGCCGACGAAGATGATGTGATGACCCTCAGTGCCTGCCTAAGTTGGCCCCTGCTTTGGCCGAAGATCCAGATTCGTTTGGGGGCGGGGGACACCACCCCAAAGACAACACCGCCAGTCTTGCCGGCGCCAAGCCATGGCAAGACCGCCGCAACGCTGCCGGACATCCCTATGGCACTAGATCCGAACATGCATATGGCACAGGATCCGGACGACGACGATACATTTACCAACGTCGATAAGTACTTTGTCGATCATGGGTACGATGGCGAATTCATGGGGCCTCCTTCTCAAGAACCCAACCCTACAAAAGACGTGCGCGATCTAGCTGGTACCACGGAGAAACCAAGTTGCAACAGACGTCGTCTGGCGTTCAGTTCTCAGGAGACGCCTCCAGCTGCCGACTTCACCGAGCCTCAGATAGCCGAGGTGTGAAATATGATCGGCCCCAACACACTCAAGAAGGCGGTCTGTGAGCAGAACTCGGACCCATTACAGGAGAAGAAGAAGGCACGGAAAAGAAAGAGTAACACGGGTGCGAGCCAGCCGGCATCGAGTACGATCCGTGCTCAGGACGGGCCACCTTCACCTAAGGATATAATGAGGAGGGTGCATGTGGCGGGTAGGCCGATGCTACCGACTAATATGCTCAATGCTGCAACCGATGCTATGCGGAGTGTGCATGACAGTGTTCTTTCTTTGGAGAAGCGGCGTCTCAGAGAGAAGGATGTGGCATACCCGGTTTTCGCGGCCAAGGTGCCAGAGGGCAAGGGCTTTGTGGATAACTCCACGGGGGTATGATCGTCCTGCGGTTTGATGACATCTTCACTATGTTTAACCTTCATCCGCAGCACTACACCTTCGTTCGGCTATTTTCGCCGAGTATGGAGATGCGGATCATTAGAGACAAGACCCCGGACATCGTGATAGTCGACCCCTTCTACATGCGTGCCAAAATCTTGGACAGCGCTGGGGACCGGCAAGTCGCGAGTTCTTACCTCGAAGGCGTCATTCTGGAAAACCGAGATAAGGATAACTTCCTCGTGCCTTACTTTCCCGAGTAAGTCTGTCCCCTCAACCGCCCGTAACATATGATTTCTTAGATTTCGATCGTTTTTCTTTTAACATTCCGTGTTTTGTGCAGTGACACACATTGCACACTCATCCTCCTAAGCCCGAAATATTCCATGGCCACGTATTTCGACTCGGACCGTCAGTCAAAGGTAGACTACACAAATGTCAAGAAAGTTCTTGATGATGTTCTCCCCGGCTACGCCAAATCTGGAGGCACCTTCACCAGGACAGTTCGTAAGTACGGCAAGCACGTGTTCGCCCACAATACGACGTTCTGCTGCATCAAGCAGCCGCCTGGCGGTCAGAAGGGTACCTACTACGCCATCCATCACATGCGGGCGATCGTACGGGACCATCATCACCTTCTGCTACCAGATAAACTCAAAGATTGGGCCGCGAGCGTGTCGGCAATCCAGGACGCGGACATCAGACAAGAATTCTTTCGCATCCAGTCGGAGTTTGCGGAAATCATCCATCAAGATGTCCTTCGTACCTCGGGGCAGTTCTACCTCAGAAATCAACCGTCCAACAGTGACATAGACACAATGCTACAAATGCAGGCTGACAACGCCCGCAATTTCATGACTCCCACGATAGACGACGGCTTCATCCACGCTCCGGTCCCTTGAGTCGAGTCGAAAGTAGTGATGCTATATCTAGTTCTGAAACATCGATTGGCTCATGTTGTAATTAAACTTTAATGAACTTGTATGTCTCTTTGGTTTCGACAGTCGTTCAACTTAGATGTAATCGATGCTATTAATGTCTTGCTTTTCTCTTCCGATCCTTTTGTTGCATACTTATATATTGCTTATGTATTGTCTGTGAATTGGTACTAACGTTTCGTTTGGCTAGTGCATAGCGATGCCGTCATATGTCGTGTACAAGGGTAAGGTTCCCGGAGTCTACGATGACTGGGAGGAGTGTCGGAGACAGGTTCACCGTTTCAGCGGTAACAGTTACAAAGGGTACACCACTAGGGCGGAGGCGAAATCTAGATACACGCGCTATCTAGCGGGAGAGGGGAGGGAGCGTTGGAGGAACCGGATGAAGACGAGTTTCATCGTGATGATGCTCATCGTGATGACCGCAGCTCTCTTCTATGTGATGGTAGTTTAGATGATCGATATCGACTTGTAATGTGAAGACAAACTCGCTACTCGCTGTCTCGAGACTTGTAATATAATGTTCTATCTTTGTTCGGTCTTTTGAATTCGGAGACTAATATGATGAATTGTATTCGGAGACTAACCTTTTATTGTATTCGATGAATCTGGTGTTGTCTAAATTCTGTCCAATAATATATTTTGTATCCTGTGAGAATATCAAAAAAGAAAAAAAAAATCCCTAATATTCATACTAGTGGCGCACCACTCAAGATACTAATGGCGCACTGTCCAGATGATACTAATGGCGCATCACCCATTAGTGCGCCATTAGTATGCCAAAGCACATGGGTACATATGGCCCTGGGAGGCATACCAATGGCGCACGGGTGGACATACTAATGGCGCACTGTTATTAGTAAAAAAATCTAATGGCGTGTTGTTAGTGGCGCACCACTAGTGCGCCATTAGTAGGCAAAAGTGGTGCGCCACTAGCATGCCTTTTTCTAGTAGTGCGTATTGTATTGTTGCCATCGAGGATAAAAAGATGGGGTTTATATCATATTGCTTGAGTATTTCCCTCTACATCATGTAATCTTGCTTAAGGCGTTACTCTGTTCTTATGAACTCAATACACTAGATGCATGCTGGATAGCGGTCGATGTGTGGAGTAATAGTAGTAGATGCAGGCAGGAGTCGGTCTACTTGTCTCGGACGTGATGCCTATATACAATGATCATGCCTAGATAGTCTCATAACTATTCGCTTTTCTATCAATTGCCCAACAGTAATTTGTATACCCGCCGTAGAATATCGCTATCATGAGAGAAGCCACTAGAGAACACTATGCCCCCCGGGTCTATTCTCGACATATCAATCTACATCTACTTTACTTTTACCGCTTTTACTTTCTGATTTATAAATAAAAATACAAAAAATATAAACTATCAGATCTCACTCTCGTAAGTAACCGTAAAGGGATTGACAACCCCTTATCGCGTTGGATGCGAAGTTCTTATTTGTTTGTGCAGGTGCGAGGGACTTGCGCGTGATCTCCTACTGGATTAATACCTTGGTTCTCAAAAACTGAGGGAAATACTTACGCTACTGTGCTACATCTCCCTTTCCTCTTCGAGGAAATACAACGCAAGCTCGAGAAGTAGCACCCCCTACCTCGTGGACAGCCGGAGACCTCCCTTACTTGTTCCCGACTCTAACACCCCCTATATATACAGAAACCTCCAGAAAATAACCTAGATCGGGAGTTCCGCCGCCGAAAGCCTCTGTTGCCACCGAAAACCAATCTAGACCCTGTTCTGGCACCCTGCCGGAGGGGGAATCCCTCTCCAATGGCCATCTTCATCATCCCGGCGCTCTCCATGACGAGGAGGGAGTAGTTCACCCTCGGGGCTGAGGGTATGTATCAATAGCTATGTGTTTGATCTCCTTCTCTCTCGCGTGTTCTTGAGATGGCACGATCTTGATGTATCGTGAGATTTGCTATTATAGTTGGATCTTATGATGTTTCTCCCCCTCTACTCTCTTGTGATGAATTGAGTTTTCCCTTTGAAGTTATCTTATCGGATTGAGTCTTTAAGGATTTGAGAACACTTGATGTATGTCTTGCATGTGCTTATCTGTGGTGACAATGGGATATCACGTGATCTACTTGATGTATGTTTTGGTGATCAACTTGCGGGTTCAGTGACCTTGTGAACTTATGCATAGGGGTTGGCACACGTTTTTGTCTTGACTCTCCAGTAGAAACTTTGGGGCACTCTTTGAAGTTCTTTGTGTTGGTTGAATAGATGAATCTGAGATTGTGTGATGCATATCGTATAATCACGCTCACGGATACTTGAGGTGACAATGGAGTATCTAGGTGACATTAGGGTTTTTGTTGATTTATGTCTTAAGGTTTTATTCTAGTGCGAACTATAGGATAGATCGAACGGAAAGAATAGCTTCGTGCTATTTTACTATGGACTCTTGAATAGATCGATCGGTAAGAATAACTTTGAGGTGGTTTCATACCCTACAATAATCGCTTTGTTTGTTCTCCGCTATTAGTGACTTTGGAGTGACTCTTTGTTGCATGTTGAGGGATACTTATATGATCCAGTTATGTTACTATTGTTGAGAGAACTTGCACTAGTGAAAGTATGAAACCTGGGCCTTGTTTCCTAGCATTGCAATACCGTTTACGCTCACTTTATCATTAGTTACCTTGCTGTTTTTATATTTTCATATTACAAAAACCTATATCTACCATCCATATTGCACTTGTATTACCATCTCTTCGCCGAACTAGTGCACCTATACAATTTGCCATATTGGGTGTGTTGGGGACACAAGAGACTCTTTCTTATTTGGTTGCACGGTTGTTTTAGAGAGACCATCTTCATCCTATGCCTCCCACGGATTGATAAACCTTAGGTCATCCACTTGAGGGAAATTTGCTACTGTCCTACAAACCTCTGCACTTGGAGGCCCAACAACGTCTACAAGAAGGTTGTGTAGTAGACATCAAAATACAACGGGTGTAAGACAGTTTTGCACATGCAGAATACTCGGGTTGAACTTGACGAGCCTAGCATGTACAGACATGGCCTCAGCACACTGGAGACCGAACGGTCGAGCATGAATTATATAGTAGATATGATCAACATAAGATGTTCACCGTTGAAAACTACTCCATCTCACGTGATGATCGGACATGGTTTAGTTGATTTGGATCACGTGATCATTTAGATGACTAGAGGGATGTCTATCTAAGAGAGAGTTCTTTAGTAATATGATTAATTGAACTTTAATTTATCATGAACTTAGTCCTGGTAGTATTAGCATATCGATGTTGTAGATCAATAGCTCGCGATGTAGCTCCCCGTTTATTTTTATATGTTCCTAGAGAAATATAAGTTGAAAGATGTTAGTAGCAATGATGCGGACTAGGTCCATGATCTGAGGATTATCCTCATTGCTGCACAGAAATATTATGTCCTTGATGCACCGCTAGGTGACAGATCTATTGCAGGAGTAGATGCAAACATTATGAATGTTTGGCAAAGCTCAATATGATGTCTACTTAATAGTTTAGTGTACCATGCTTTACGGCTTAGAACCGGGACTTCAAAAACGTTTTGAACGCCATGGAGCATATAGGATGTTCCAAGATTTGAAATTAGTATTTCATACTCATGCTCGTGTCGAGAGGTATGAGACCTCTGACAGTACTTTGCCTACAAGATGGAGGAGAATAGCTCAACCAGTGAGCGTGTGCTCAAATTGTCTGGGTACTACAATTGCTTGAATCAAGTGGGAGTTAATCTTCCAGATAAGATAGTAATTGACAAAGTTCTCTAGCCACTATCACCAAGTTAGTAGAACTTCGTGACGAACTATAATATGCAAGGGATGACGAAAGTAATTCCCGAGCTCTCCGCGATGCTGAAATCGGCGAAGATAGAAATCAAGAAACAGCATCAAGTGTTGATGGTTAACAAGGCCACTTGTTTCAAGTAAAGGGCAAAGGGATAGAAGGGGAACTTCAAGAAGAATGACAAGCAAGTTGTCACTCCCGTGAAGAAACCCAAAGCTAAACTCAAGCCTGAAACTAAGTGCTTCTACTGCAAAGGAAATGGTCACTGGAAGTGGAACTGCCCTAGATACTTGGCGGATAAGAAGGATAGCAAAGTGAACAAATGTATATTTGATATACATATTATTGATGTGTACTTTACTAGTGTTTATAGCAACCCCTGGGTATTTGATACTGGTTCAGTTGCTAAAATTAGTAACTCGAAACGAGAGTTGCGGAATAAACAGAGACTAGTTAAAGGTGAGGTGACGATGTGTGTTGGAAGTGGTTCCAAGATTGATATGATCATCATCGCACACTCCCTATACTTTCGGGATTAGTGTAGAACCTAAATAAATGTTATTTGGCATTTGCGTTGAGCATGAACATGATTTGATCATGCTTGTTGCAATACGGTTATCATTTAAAGTCATAGAATAATTGTTATTCTGTTTACATGAATAAAACCTTCGATGGTCATACACCCAATGAAAATAGTTTGTTGGATCTCGATCGTAGTAATACACATATTCATAATATTGAAGCCAAAAGATGCAAAGTTGATAATGATAGTGCAACTTATTTGTGGCACTGTCGTTTAGGTCATATTGGTGTAAAGCACATGAAGAAACTCCATGCTGATGGGCTTTTGGAATCACTTGATTATGAATCACTTGGTGCTTGCGAACCATGCCTCATGGGCAAGATGACTAAAACTATGTTCTCCGGAACAATGGATCGAGCAACTGATTTGTTGGAAATCATACATACTGATGTATGTGGACCAATGAGTGTTGAGGCTCGCGGCGGGTATCGTTATTTTCTGACCTTCATTGATGATTTGAGTAGATATGGGTATATCTACTTGATGAAGCACAAGTCTGAAACATTTGAAAAGTTCAAAGAATTCCAGAGTAAAGTAGAGAATCATCGTAACAAGAAAATTAAGTTTCTACGATCTGATCGCGGAGGCGAATATTTGAGTTACGAGTTTTGTCAGGGATATGACTATCAGGTATAAACCGGCCAGGAGGGTCCGGATTACGCTGGTAAGGTTATATTATCAGAAGCCCAGTAGAGTATGTAACAGGAGGTTATAGCCCCCAGGGGTTTAGGGCCCATGTATAAGGCCCATGGTTTGTAAACCGTCGTACTATGTAACTTGGAATGTAAGATAGAAAGAGTAGAGACCGGGGCGGACACGTTTATGAGCCGGCCTCGGGACTCTGTAAACCGGACCGGGCGTCGCCTCCTATATAAAGGGACGACCCGGCGACGGTTCAGGACTAGAAACAACAGCTCGAGACATAGGCAAGCGGATTTGCTCCCTGGTCATCGAAGCCCAAGCAATACCACACCAAACTAGACGTAGGCTTTTACCTTCCTCGAAGGGGCTGAACTAGTATAAACTCCCTGTCTCCTTCGTCCGCTTTAACCCCTTTAAGCTAACCCGGGCGATGGCCTCACGACTAAGTCCTTTCACCAGGACATTTGTCGTGCTAAATCCACGACAATTGGCGCCCACTGTGGGGCTATCGCACGATGGTTTCGAGTTCTTGAAGGGCAGCTTTGAAGGGCTCAAGGGTTACGCAGTGGGTCGGATGACCAAGAGTCGTCGCGGCCGGATCTACATCGACGATGCAGGCTGGGGCCCCGAGGCCGATTCAATCGAATACGGGTACCGGGTCCCCTTCGGCGGCATCCACGTCTTCATCGGCAAGATCGGTGAACCGGGCCCTGAGTCGGACATCTTCCCCAACATCGTCGAGCCGGCTCAGCGTGCGAGATCAGCCCGGATTCAGCCCGCCGTGAAGCACGTTTTTGTCGGGGCAGTGCATGGAGTACAAGCCGAGGACGGATCGGATTCTGGTGGCGAGACAGTTGTCTATTCCGACAATGAATCTTCATCCGGAGAGACCGAATCTTTGTATCTGTTGCAGGACAGCCGGTCTGAGGGTATGTCCGATGGCGATAGTATTCTGGACCCCTTCGACCCGCCAAACAGGGTGGTTGTTTTCATGGCCGGATCACAACCCATGCAGCAGCCCTCGACGACTGGGGCGTTAACCTCAGAGGCAGCGGGAGCCAGAGCTGGAGACCTTCCCCCGTCGCCCTCTGACGTCCTATCCACCTTAGTCGACACTTTGACAGCACTCGCAACACCAGAAGTAGCCCAGGCCGACAAGGAGCAGCATGATGCAGAGATCGCTCAGGTGAAGAGCCGGATTGAGCGAGCTAAGTTGGATCTGGATGCAGAGAAAGCCAGGATGGCTACAAGACAGGCAGAGCTAGATTCCCAAGCTTTTCGGCTCAGGTTAGATCAGAACGCTTCGCAGGAGGTAATGTACAGAAGACGACGATCTCGTTTGCCGCCGGTTTATGAGGCAACGAATCTCTTTAGCACACCAGGAGCAGGGACCAGTAACTATCCAGAGGTAAACCGGGGAGGAGCCCCGGGGACGGGCGCGTCGGCTCAGCCACCAGCTGCAGAGCCAAACCGCCAAGTTGTGCCGACACAGCACGTGCCCACCCCTCCTGGTCATTATTCCAACCCGTTGGACAACATCGTCGCCGCCGCTTCATGGCTGGCCGCCCTTCCCATTGAGGGGACGTCCCCCATAGCAATGGAGGCACGACGGGCTAAGGAGTTGCTGGACACGGTGTTAACACAGCAGCAAGCTTATTCCTATAGCCGGGAGAGGATTCATTCAACCCCCCGCCCAAGACGGAGTTACACGAGGCACCTGGATGAACCGGCTGTATCTAGCAGCGCGCGGAGACGGCACCGGTAGAGGCAGGATAATCCGGCAGGGGCAGGAGCACATGCCCAAGAGGTGGTGGACCAGGCCAGGCATACTGCCCACAACGACACCCGTCAAGCGACGCTGGTTCACCACCACCATAGAAACAGGAATCATGTCCAGTTCCTTGGGGGTGCAGTGTCTCATCACCGCTTTACGGAACGTGAAACTACCCAAGGACTTCAAAGGTCCACGTAAATTACCCAACTACACGGCGGATCTGGCTCCGGAGGCATGGGTTGAAAGTTATGAGATGGCCATGGAGATGGTTGACGTAGACGAAGCTGCATGCGCCAAATACTTCACAATGATGCTTGAGGGCACGGCCCGGACGTGGCTAAAGGGTTTACCGCCTAACTCTATCGGATCATGGAGCGAGTTGCGTCGCCGGTTTATCAATAATTTCAAAGACACGTGCAAACAGCCAATGTACGTGGTTGACTTAGCAGCATGTGTTCAAGGAGAGCAACAGACCACTAGCAGTTGGGTGCGGCGAGTATCTAAAATCCTGCACTCCTCCAATAGCATCAATCCAAGTACGGCGATAGTAACCTTGGAAGGCAATTGCCAGTTCGAGTCCTTGAGGCTGAAGCTGGGACGGCTCAAATGTGATTGCGATGACATGAGAACGCTCATGGGCGCTTTGGTAAAGTATGGAGATTCTGATAACACCAAGTATCCAGATGCAAACGGAGACAAATCCGGGAAGGCGAGCAAAAACGGTAAACCAGCGCAGGCCAATCCGGCGGGTGTAGGGTACAATGGCAAGCGTAAAGCGGAGGGCAGCTCAGACTTTGTGGCCAATACCAACGTTCAAGACAACGGGCAGCGCCGCAAGGGTAGACCGCCCCCACGCAACGGGAGGCCACCTATTAATCTAGATCGCCAGTTGAACGTGCCTTGCCCGAAGCATGGTACAGAAGAAAACCCGGCTACGCATCTCTGGAAAGACTGTTTTATTATGCAAGAGCTTATGAAACAGGCCAAGTATAACCACGGGCCCCCTGGCGGGTCAGGTCCCGGTTTCCAGGGTCCGGGTTATCAGGGTGGTGGATACGGATCAGGATACCACGGCGGTAACAATAACCACAATGGCAACAATCAGCATCAACATAACCAGCAACATGGCCAGGGCGGATACAATAACCAAGGCAATCAACAGCGTCAGCAGCAGCAGCAATACGGATATCAGAATAATCCGAAGGAGCTAAGCAGTGGGCAATATCATGTTTTCACCATAAGTCTGTGCAAACGGGATCAAAAAGTTCTGAAGAGAGCAGTACACTCTGTTGAACCGGCGATACCATGTTTTTTGCGTTGGTCTGAGCAACCCATTGTATGGAGCAGAGAGGATCACCCGCCATGGGTTGATAATCCGGGTCAGTTGGCCTTGGTGGTGGCACCACAGGTGGGTGGTTATAAGTTCACAAAGGTGCTTATGGATGGAGGCAGCAGCATCAATATCCTATACTTTGAGACTTTTCGACGTATGGGGTTGACACACAAGAAGCTCCGACAGTCCAACACAGTGTTCCATGGGGTGGTGCCCGGTAAATCGGCTTACCCAGTTGGAAAAATCGATCTGGAAGTTACCTTTGGGGATGAGCATGACTCTAGATCGGAGACGGTGACCTTTGAGGTTGTAAAGATCAGGAGCCCATACCATGCTCTGTTTGGGAGACCGGTTTACGCCAAGTTCATGGCTAGACCGTGTTATGTTTATCTGCAGCTCAAGATGCCAGGCCACAAAGGAACTATCACGGTTCACGGGAGCCGTAAGATTGCTTTGGAGTGCGAGGAAGGAGATGCGGCGTATGCTGAGGCAGTTTGTGCTACAGAAGAGTTGAAGTTTTATAAGGACAACGTTGATCCGGCAGATATGTCCCCGCTGAAAAAGCCAACTACAGAGCATGATCCGGCATTGAAGTTCAAATCGGCAGAGGAAACCAAGCAGGTTGACTTTGTTCCGGACGATACATCCAAAAAGTTCACCATCAGCGCTAACCTAGACCCCAAATAGGAAGGCGCGCTCATCGAGTTCATCCGTGAGAACCGGGATATCTTTGCATGGAAACCTTCTGACATGCCAGGTATACCGAGGGAACTCGCTGACACAGTCTTAATATTGATCCGAAGTTTAAACCGGTCAAGCAGTATTTGCGCCGCTTCAATGAGGAGAGGCGTAAGGCTATAGGTAAAGAAGTGGCTAGGCTCTTGGCCGCAGGCTTCATAGTTGAAGTTTTTCATCCAGAGTGGTTGGCTAATTGATGGCTTCTCGCCCCTCGTTGGTTACCCCAAGTGGAAGGTTTGAGATGCAGTGTAGCGGTAGTTTTCCCTTGGCAAAGATACCAATGACCGATTTCCCTTGAGACTCCTAGTTTCAACAAGAAGGTGTCAACTGCTAACGGCGCCAGATATTAGCAATCAACTTGGACATGCACACAAATACAAATAACTTTGCTCCCAACGAGTACAGAGAGGTTGTCAATCCCTCCGGCCTTGTCGTTTACAAAGGGTCAAACGCAAGAGATAATAGTGATAGGTAAAACTGTAACTAGTATGTAAAAGCAGAAAGTAAATAGCGGATGTGATCAGTGATGGTAATATGGACCGGGGTCCCATGATGTTCACTAGTGATGTCTCTCTCCCAAAAGACGATAAAACAGCTATGTGAGGTAAACGAATTACAACTGGGCAATTGACAGAATTATGTGCGCAAACCAATGCTAACTATGTTGCAAGAAAGGTAGAGGTTCAAAGCATGGGCGGTACGCCAAGGCAAGTAGACCAAAATCCATCTGCATCTACTACTAATCATCCACCTTGAGATATCTATCCAGAACATCTCGCTGGTATTAAGTTGCGAGTCCCACCCATAGTGTAAACTCAAAGCAACAGACAACTGCATTAAAAGAACTTTGCGTAAAGTAAACAATCCTTGCACCCGCGGGCACAAGCACCGTTGTTTTCCCCCTTGTGGCAACAGCACATCCCCTAGACTCATGTTTCTGTCACTCAAGCTAGTCATCGAGGGGCATGAACCCACAATCAAGCATAACGTTCCCTCTTGGAGTCACTACCTACTACTTGGCCAAAGCAATAAATAGCAACGGAGAACATGCAAGAATTACTTACGAACATAAATATAAAAGAGGTAAATCAAATATATTACTCAAACACAATCTGAACATAATCTCACAATCCATCGGATCCCAGCAAACTCAACATAGCAACAGCATAAGGATTACATATGTGCCTCGATCATGTAGGGCAGCTCACGATGTCTAATTAGTGAAGCACAAGAAGGGGAGGAGAACATCACATAGCTACTGGTCATGGACCCATGGTCCAAGGGAGACTACTCACAACTCATCCGGGAGGCGTCCATGGTGGTGGAGAGGCTCCCGGTGGTGATCCTCCCCTCCGGCAGGGTGCCGGGAAGAGTTCTCCTGGTGCTCCCGATCTTGGAAGCGCGGCGGCGGCGGAACAGAGATGAGATCGCGAAAAAGGGTTCCGTCCTCAAGGGTTTCGGGACGCGTGTTAAATATATGCCAAAGGGGGGCATCAGCGGAGGCTTGGGGGGCCCAGGCGCCCCCCCCCCCGGCGCGGCCAGGAGGGGGGCCACGCCACCAGGGCGCCTGGAGCCCTGGTGGCCCCCTCTGGCCCTACTTCGGCCGTGTGGAAGCATCCGGAACGCTGACTTTTTTATATAATTTTTCCGGGATTTTTCTGGCAGTTTACGTGATGGGAAAACCTGAAATACAAAAACAGCAGAAAACAGAAACTGGCACTGGGGTGCACTGAGTTAATAGGTTAGTCCAAATATGATCAAAAGTGTATGGAAGTGTATAAATATCATAGCAATATCACACAAAAGAGGCATGGAGCAAGCAGAAATTATAGATACCTTTTGGACGTATCAACATCCCCAAGCTTAATTCCTGCTCGTCCTCGAGTAGGTAAATGATAACAAGCATAATTTCTGTGGTGACATGCAATTAACCATATAAGGACTTTTTCATAGTCACATGACAAAAGCTTACTAAGACAATGAATCTGTATTAATTAAGTTGCCTCATGAGAAAATCACAAAGAACTGAAAGTTTTACAACATGATACTGAAACATCAAATAGATTTGTAATGAGCATGGTGTGCAAATATGATAAAGTGATATCTCGCTTGCCCCCTTTAGTGAAGCAAAACATAAATGCAGGGGCACCTCCAAGGTTTAAGTGATGACTAGATACAATGATTTCAGAATAAACGATATCACAATCATGCAAAAGACAATGCTACTTTGGGACAATGCACATTACACTCAGAATGACAATCATGCTCTCAGTAGTTGGTGCTTAAAGAAGGCGGAGACTCTCGAACCGTGGCTTTTGTTGGCAAGGTTGAAAACCCGTGGTCGGAAACAAAGACAAAGCATGTACCAGAGCTCTTCGTTTTAAAAACAGAAGTAATAATTATTATTTTTAGATTATGCATGTTTCGTCAACGAATGCAAGCAGATAACTCAATTACTTCTCGAGCTGGACAAGTTTCGAGGAACGGCTCCCGAATGAGGACGATCACATCCTCTTAATCCCCTTTGTTTATCACTACCAAAGTTTTCTGATTTCTCATGAACAAAGCGTGAAGGAGGGTTTGTTTGTTTATATTATTTTTTAATGAGCCGGGCGCACTCAATGCCAGTTCCTTCTCGTATTATGGGTTTGCACATTAGACATGCAATCCCGGGGTGAAGCTTGTCCAACTTAAAAAGATCATGAATTAACTACTACTTCCTCATGAACTAAAACAGAGGCACAAAACAGAAATGCTTTTTTGAATAATTTCGAGATGGTACATGAAAGTCTTCGTTAGGAATGGCAGGTAAATACCATGTATAGGAAGGTATGGTGGACTCATATGGCATAACTGGTTTAAAGGATTTTGGATGCACAAGCAGTCAGTCCGCTTAGTACAAGTGGAGGTTAGCAAAAGACTGGGAGCGACCAACTAAGAGAGCAATGACGGTCATAATCATGCAGAGTGACAAAGCAACATTGAATCAGGCATGGAAGTTATATCGCTACTCAGAAATTAAAGATCATCAAGGCTTGACAGACTTTCTTTACAGTCTTAAATATGCGTGAGCATACGCCAAGTCAATCAAAATAAATTCTTGAAGGAAGATATTACTAAACCATACCACATCATAGGCAAACAAATCATGTTGGTACTCCAATAACATATTGGGAACCCTCCAGCTATTTGAGACTAACCATAAGAAAACATGAACTACTAAGCGCCATTATGCACGTAGCATTTTTATCATAGACATATCGACCAATGCAACAGAAGAAAACTCTCGTAATAAGATAAGCATGATAACTAAAGAGAGTTCAAGCAACCAACTAAACAAAAGCTCTTTAAAAAGATAAGCATGAAAACTAAGAGCTAAGCATGACAGTAGCTATTGAAAGACCAAGAACATACACAGCAAAGATAGACATGAAAATTCTATGTTGTGTTCTAGGTTGAAGTGGAGTGTGTCTCTCTCCCACACAAAGAAAGCTGAGTTCCAACTCGTTATGAAAAGCTAAAGAAAACTAAAAAGGAAACTAAGAGCAAGACGCTCCAAGCATAGCACATACCACATGAAGTGATAAAAATATAGTGGAACGAAAGACGAACTGATAATTGTTGATGGAGAAGGGGATGCACGGGGGCATCCCCAAGCTTAGACGCTTGAGTCTCCTTGAATATTTCTTGGGGGTGCATGGGGGCATCCCCAAGCTTGAGCGTTTGACACTCCTGAATCTTTTTATCATCTTCCCTCGCACACTTGAAAACTCCCTTCATACATAACTCATCATAATCAGATTAGCGAGGTTAGTACCCATAATAAAATAATTTTTCCCTACTAGAAATAAGGATAATCTTGAAGATCTACTGTTTCTCAAGATTGCCAAAAGGTTTTTGCAAAGAAAAAGCAAGCTCAAGGTTTGCAAAACGAAGAAAAGGCAAAACAGGACAGAATCTGTGAAAAACAGACCAGCAGGTAGTAAATAATTTTTTCGGGGCACTTCTGCAACTCAAATCAAAAAACTCGGAACAGACACCCGAAAGACAATTGTATAGAGCACGCTGTCGAAAAAATTCAGACCAAAACGATGATCTGGTGATTTTATACGAATTTTTCTGTCCAAGGACAGAATCTGTTTCCTGGACAGCACGTCACAACTTTTGAACTTTCTTGCAATCGGAGGCTAAACTTGGCACAAAGCTAAAAATTAAAGATACAATGATGTTGCTACAGTAGTAACAAACATCAAGACCACTAAAACTGAAAGAACAAACTGAAAGCAAAGATAACAAGGGTTGTCTCCCTAGAGCTCTTTCTTTATAGCCATAAAGATAGGCTTAAGACTTTAATGATGCTCTCGTAGGAATAAGAGTTGAAGAACAAAAGAGAGCATCAAGAAGCAAATACCAAACACACTTAAGCCTAACATGCTTCCTATGCACAGAAATATTGCAATACAATAATTCATTGAAGCACAAAGCAATAAGCATAGGAAGACAAAACAAGTGCAGCTTCAAAACCTTCAACATAAAGAGAGGGAACTTGATATTATTGAAATATCTATAAGCATATGTTCCCTTCTCATAATAATTTTCAGTGGGATCACGAATAAACTCAACAATATAAGCATCACATAAAGCATTGTTACCATGATCCACATGCAAAAAGGTATCATTACTCTTCATATAAGCAAAATCTTTCTTATTAGGAATAGTGAGAGTAAAGCAATCATAACCATCATGGTAATCATTGTATTTAGGAGGCATATCATAATCATAATAAATCTTATCCTCAATAGTAGGTGGACTGAAAACATCATATTCATCATTGTAATCATATATAGGAAGCAAAGTATCATCAAAGTAAATTTTCTCTTCAAAAGTTGGGGGACTAAAAATATCATGTTCATCAAACGTGTCTTACCCAAGCTTAGAGATTTCCATGTCATTAGCAATATTGATATTCAAAGAAAGCATACTAATAACATCACCACCATCATGATTGTTATGCAAATAATAAAGTTCCATAGGTTTTTTATTTTTCTCTTCAAACACATCATGTCCCAAAGCAAGGTAGAGCTTATAAAGCTCTCTCATATTTTTGTTGTTTTCCATTAAGCAAAACTAGTGAAAAGACATAAAGAAAACTGAAAGGTAAACTAACAAGACTAAAAAGCAAAGATAAAAGATAGCGTGCAACTCCCCTATCTTGAAGAGTGGAGTCCCCGACAACGGCGCCAGAAAACTTTGCTTGATGGCTTCTCGCCCCTCGTTGGTTACCCCAAGTGGAAGGTTTGAGATGCAGTGTAGCGGTAGTTTTCCCTTGGCAAAGATACCAAGGATCGATTTCCCCTGAGACTCCTAGTTTCAACAAGAAGGTGTCAACTGCTAACGGCGCCAGATATTAGCAATCAACTTGGACCTGCACACAGATACAAATAACTTTGCTCCCAACGAGTACAGAGAGGTTGTCAATCCCTCCGGCCTTGTCGTTTACAAAGGGTCAAACGCAAGAGATAATAGTGATAGGTAAAACTGTAACTAGTATGTAAAAGCAGAAAGTAAATAGTGGATGTGATCAGTGATGGTAATATGGACCGGGGTCCCATGATGTTCACTAGTGATGTCTCTCTCCCAAAAGACGATAAAACAGCTATGTGAGGTAAACGAATTACAGCTGGGCAATTGACAGAATTATGTGCGCAAACCAATGCTAACTATGTTGCAAGAAAGGTAGAGGTTCAAAGCATGGGCGGTACGCCAAGGCAAGTAGACCGAAATCCATCTGCATCTACTACTAATCATCCACCTTGAGATATCTATCCAGAACATCTCGCTGGTATTAAGTTGCGAGTCCCACCCGTAGTGTAAACTCAAAGCAACAGACAACTGCATTAAAAGAACTTTGCGTAATATAAAGTAAACAATCCTTGCACCCGCGGGCACAAGCACCGTTGTTTTCCCCCTTGTGGCAACAGCACATCCCCTAGACTCATGTTTCTGTCACTCAAGCTAGTCATCGAGGGGCATGAACCCACAATCAAGCATAACGTTCCCTCTTGGAGTCACTACCTACTACTTGGCCAAAGCAATAAATAGCAACGGAGAACATGCAAGAATTACTTACAAACATAAATATAAAAGAGGTAAATCAAATATATTACTCAAACACAATCTGAACATAATCTCACAATCCATCGGATCCCAGCAAACTCAACATAGCAACAGCATAAGGATTACATATGTGCCTCGATCATGTAGGGCAGCTCACGAGGTCTAATTAGTGAAGCACAAGAAGGGGAGGAGAACATCACATAGCTACTGGTCATGGACCCATGGTCCAAGGGAGACTACTCACAACTCATCCGGGAGGCGTCCATGGTGGTGGAGAGGCTCCCGGTGGTGATCCTCCCCTCCGGCAGGGTGCCGGGAAGAGTTCTCCTGGTGCTCCCGATCTTGGAAGCGCGGCGGCGGCGGAACAGAGATGAGATCGCGAAAAAGGGTTCCGTCCTCGAGGGTTTCGGGACGCATGTTAAATATATGCCGAAGGGGGCATCAGCGGAGGTCTGGGGGGCCCAGGCGCCCCCCCGGCGCGGCCAGGAGGGGGGCCGCGCCACCAGGGCGCCTGGAGCCCTGGTGGCCCCCCTCCGGCCCTACTTCGGCCGTGTGGAAGCTTCCGGAACGCTGATTTTTTATATAATTTTTCCGGGATTTTTCTGGCAGTTTACGTGATGGGAAAACCTGAAATACAAAAACAGCAGAAAACAGAAACTGACACTGGGGTGCACTGAGTTAATAGGTTAGTCCAAATATGATCAAAAGTGTATGGAAGTGTATAAATATCATAGCAATATCACACAAAAGAGGCATGAAGCAAGCAGTAATTATAGATACGTTTTGGACGTATCACTAATCCGGTGCTGGTGCTCAAGAAAAACGGAACCTGGAGGATGTGTGTTGACTACACAGACTTGAACAAAGCTTGCCCAACTGATCCTTTTGCTCTCCCCCGTATTGATCAAATTATCGATGCTACGGCGGGATGTGAGCGCCTAAGTTTTTTGGATGCATATTCAGGTTATCATCAGATCAAAATGGCAGTTAAGGACCAGGAGAAGACAGCTTTCATAACTCCCTTTGGAGCCTTCTGCTATGTATCCATGCCTTTTGGGCTCAAGAGTGCCCAAGCAACTTACCGGCGTTGTGTGCAGAACTGCCTACAAGGGCAGATTGGAAGAAATGTCCATGCATACGTTGATGACATTGTGGTGAAATCCAGGAAGGAGACGCTGATAGAGGACTTAAAATAAACCTTTGACAACCTCCGAGTTTACAAGATGATGCTCAATCCGGAGAAGTGTGTTTTTGGTGTTCCAGTAGGCAAGCTCCTTGGATTCTTAGTGTCAAACAGAGGAATTGAAGCTAATCCAGAGAAGATCAAAGCGTTCACATCCTTGGCTAAACCGGCATGTATCAATGATGTCCAGCGCGTGGCGGGACGTATTGCAGCGTTGAGTCGGTTCATCAGCCGTTTAGGAGAAAAAGGCGATCCCGCTTTACCAGATGATGAAGAAGACGGACCGATTTGTCTGGAGCGATGCTGCAAACACCGGGTTCGAGGATCTGAAGCAGCAATTGGCAGAACCACCAGTCCTTGTTGCCCCAGTTGACAAGGAGCCGTTGTTATTATACGTGGCCGCCAATGCCCGTGTAGTCAGTGTGGCCATTGTGGTAGAGCGCAAAGAGGCATGCAAAGAATATCCGGTTCAACGTCCGGCTTACTACATCAGTGAGGTGCTCATTGAGTCGAAACAAAGATATCCACACTGGCAGAAATTGGTATATGGCGTGTTCATGGCAAATCAGAAGTTGAAGCACTATTTCCAGGGCCACCCAATCACTGTTGTCAGTTCAGCTCCGTTAGGGGATATAATCCAGAACAGAGAAGCCACTGGCAGAGTGGCGAAGTGGGCCATTGAGCTTAGCCCGCACGGATTAAAGTATGTGCCCCGTACTGCTATAAAGTCCCAAGCACTGGTGGATTTCATTAATGATTGGACAGAATTGCAAGCACCTGAGGAGAAGCCGGATCATACATACTGAACTATTCACTTTGACGGTTCAAGGCAATTGGAGGGCTCGCGGGCTTGAGTCGTGTTAACTTCCCCGCGAGGTGATAAATTCTGTTACGTCCTCCGTTTAATGTTCCCTTGTACTAACAATGCTGCTGAGTATGAAGCTCTCCTCCATGGTTTGCGGATGGCCAAGGAGATGAACTTGAGCCGGGTTAAGTGTTTTGGTGACTTAGATCTGGTGGCGCAACAAGTATCTGGTAAGTGGGACTCTAAGGATCCGCTCATGGCAGCCTATCGACGAGAAGTGGATGCAATTGCAGGATATTTCAAGGGATATCAGGTGGATCACATAGACCGGCGGAAAAATGAAGCAGCCGATGCGTTAAGCCGGCTGGGCTCTCAGCGTAAACCGGTTCCACCTAATACTTTCTTGGATGAATTGCATAGTCCGTCAGTGCAGATACCTTCAGAGGAGGACTTGGCTATTCCTGATCCGGAAGCACAGTTGGTCGCAACACTTCACATCATTCCGGATTGGACACTCCATTATTTGGCGTATATGAGCCGAGGTGAGTTGCTAGAGGACGAAGTTGAGGCCCGACAGATAATCTGGCGGTCTAAGTCTATGACTATCATCAATGGAGAACTTCATCACCGCAGCGTTTGTGGAGCGTTTCAGCGGTGTGTATCATCAGAGGAAGGCTGTGATATTCTTCGAGAGATTCATGAAGGGGATTGTGGTCATCACGCCGGTTCAAAGTCCTTGGTAGCTAAAGCTTTTCGTCATGGGTTCTACTGGCTGACGGCTCACGCCGACGCAGAGGACTTGGTCAGAAAATGTGACGCTTGTCAGAAATTTTCACGGCGTGCTCATGTACCGGCGCAGGAGCTGCGGATGATTCCAATTACCTGGCAGTTTGCGACTTGGGGGCTTGATATGGTTGGACCCTTTATAAGATCCCAAGATCAGAAAACCCACATGTTGGTAACAGTGGACAAATTTACAAAGTGGGTTGAAGCAGAGCCTGTCAGTAAGTGTGATGCGGAAACAGCGGTTAAGTTCATCAAAAAGGTGATTTTCCGGTTTGGCTTTTGATACGTCCAAAACGTATCTATAATTTCTGCTTGCTCCATGCCACTTTTGGGTGATATTTCTATGATATTCATACACTTCCATACACTTTTGATCATAATTGGACTAACTTACTAATCCAGTGCACCCCAGTGCCAGTTTCTGTTTTCGGCTGTTTTTGTATTTCAGGTTTTCACGTTTCGAGAACTGCCCAGAAAAATCAAGAAAAATTATATAAAAATCAGCGATATGGAAACAACACTGCGTCCGAAGGGCAGCCTGGGGGGGCCACAGGGGCTCCAGGCGCCCTGTGGGCGCCCCCCCCCTGGGCCGCGCCGGGGGGGCGCCTCGGCCCCCCGAGGACCCCCCCGGTGCCCTACTTTGGCATATATTTAAAGGACTCTCCAAAACCCTCGAAACAGGACTTCTTTTCGCGATCCCATCTCTGTTCCGCCGCCGCCGCCGCTTCCAAGATCGGGAGCACCAGGAGAACTCTTCCCGGCACCCTGCCGGAGGGGAGGATCACCACCGGGAGCTTCTCCACCACCATGGACGCCTCCCGGATGACTCGTGAGTAGTCTCCCTTGGACCATGAGTCCATGACCAGTAGCTATGTGATGTTCTCCTCCCGTTCTTGTGCTTCACTAATTAGTCCTCGTGAGCTGCCCTACATGATCGAGGCACCTATGTAATCCTTATGCTGTTGCTATGTTGAGTTTGCTGGGATCCGATGGATTATGAGATTATGTTCAGATTGTTCTTGAGTAATATATTTGATTCACCTCTTTATATTTTAGTTCATAAGTAATTCTTGCATGTTCTCCGTTGTTATTTATTGCTTTGGCCGAGTAATAGGTAGTGACTCCAAGAGGGAACGTTATGCTCGATTGTGGGTTCATGCCCCTCGATGACTAGCTTGAGTGACAGAAACATGAGTCTAGGGGATGTGCTGTTGCCACAAGGGGGAAAACAACGGTGCTTGTGCCCGCGGGTGCAAGGATTGTTTACTTTACGCAAAGTTCTTTTAATGCAGTTGTCTGTTGCATTGAGTTTACACTATGGGTGGGACTCGCAACTTAATACCAGCGAGATGTTCTGGATAGATATCTCAAGGTGGATGATTAGTAGTAGATATTGATGGATTTCGGTCTACTTACTTTGGCGTACCGCCCATGCTTTGAACCTCAACCTTTCTTGCAATGTAGTCAGCATTGGTTTGCGTTCGTGGTCCTGTCAATTGCCCAGCTGTAATTTGTTTACCTCACATAGCTGTTTTATCGTCTTTTGGGAGAGAGACATCACTAGTGAACATCATGAGACTCCGGTCCATATTACCATCATTGATCATATCCACTATTTACTTTCCGCTATTTATTTACTATTGCAAAACACTATCTATCACTACTATCATATTGCTTTTAACCCTTTGTGAACTACAAGGCCGGAGAGATTGACAACCTCTCTGTACTCGTTGGGAGCAAAGTTATTTGTATCTGTGTGCAGGTCCACGTTGATTGTTAATTGCGCCGTTAGCAGTTGACACCTACCTGTTGAACCTAGGAGTCTCTGGGGATTCGATCCTTGGCATCTTTGCTAGGGGAAAACACTTCTACTTACTGCATCTTACACCTTCCACTTGGGGTAACCAACGAGGGGTTCGAGGCCCATCAAGGAGTATTTTCTGGCGCCGCTGCCGGGGACTCCACTCTTCAGGATAGGGGAGTTGCATGCTATCTTTTACCTTTGCTTTTTAGTCTTGTTAGTTTACCTTTCAGTTTTCTTTATGTATTTCACTAGTTATGCTTATGGACAACCCTGCTATTGGATCGTTGCTTGCGGGAAGATGGCCCACACCTGTGGTGGTTGCTCCTCCCCCTACTGAAATTGTGCCCTATAAAATACCAGCTGGTATTATCGATTATGTTTTGGCTAATCGTTATGCAGGAGACAGACATCCCGGTGAACACTTGCTATATCTGTCACAACTATGTTCATTATTTAAGCTTGCAGGTGTATCAAGAGAGTTTGTCATGAGGAAATTGTTCGCCGTATCACTTATAGATAAGGCTTCAGATTGGTATAAGCTTCTCGATAACTCGCACTTGCTTGATTGGCAAGAGCTTATGTCTCTCTTTTATACTAAGTTTTATCCTCTTCATGATACTTATGTGGAGAGTAAGAGTACCTTTTTGCATGTGGATCATGGTAACCATGCTTTATGTGATGCTTATATTGTTGAGTTTATTCGTGATCCCACTGAAAATTATTATGAGAAGGGAACATATGCTTATAGATATTTTAATAATATCAAGTTCCCTCTCTTTATGTTGAAGGTTTTGAAGTTGCACTTGTTTTGTCTTCCTATGCTTATTGCTTTGTGCTTCAATGAATTATTCTATTGCAATATTCCTATGCATAGGAAGCATGTTAGGCTTAAATGTGTTTGATATTTGCTTCTTGATGCTCTCTTTTTTGTTCTTCAACTCTTATTCCTACGAGAGCATCATTAAAGTCTTATGCCTAGCTTAAAGGCATAAAAGAAAGCGCTTTTGGGAGGCAGCCCACATGAATAAATTTTTTGCTTTTGTTGTGTCTTGATGTTGTTTACTGCTGTAGCATCATCATTGTATCTTTGCTTTTCATATTTGTGCCAAGTATAGCCTCTGATTGCTAGAAAGCTCAAAAGTTGTGAGGTGCTGTCCAGGAAACAGATACTGTCCTTGGATAGAAAAATTCGTATAAAATCACCAGTTCATCTTTTTGGTCTGAATTTTTTTGACAGCGTTCTCTATATAATTGTCTTTCGTGCGTCTGTTCTGAGTTTTTTGATTTGAGTTGCAGAAGTATCCCTAACATATCAATTACTACCTGCTGTTCTGTTTTTCACAGATTCTGTCCTGTTTTGCCTTTCCTTCACTTTGCAAATCAAGAGCTTGCTTTTTCTTTGCAAAAACCTTTTGGCAATCTTGAGAAACAGTAGAACTTCAATAATATCTTTATTTCCAGCAAGGTATAATCATTTTATTAAGGGTACTAACCTCGCTAATCAGATTATGATGAGTTATGTATGAAGGGAGTTTTCAAGTGTGCGAGGGAAGATGATAAAAAAGATTCAGGAGTGTCAAGCGCTCAAGCTTGGGGATGCCCCCGTGCACCCCCAAGAAATATTCAAGGAGACTCAAGCGTCTAAGCTTGGGGATGCCCCCCGTGCATCCCCTTCTCCATCAACATTATCAGTTCGTCTTTCGTTCCGCTATATTTTTATCACTTCATGTGTTATGTGCTACGCTTGGAGCGTCTTGCTTTTAGTTTTCTTTTTAGTTTTTCATAACGAGTCGGAACCCAGCATTCCTTTATGTGGGAGAGAAACACGCTCCACCTCTACCTAGAACATTACATGGAATTTTCATGTCTATCTATGTTGTGTGTGTTCTTTGTCTTTAAATAGCTACTATCGTGCTGTGCTCTTAGTATTCATGCATATCTTTTCAAGAGCTTTTATTTAGTTGGTTGCTTGAACTCTCTTTAATTACCATGCTCACCTTATTAAGAGAGTTTTCTTCCGTTGCATGGGTTAATGTGTCTATGATAAAGATGCTACTTTCATGATGGTGCTTAGTAGTTCAGGTTTTCTTATGGTTAATCTCAAATAGCTGGGGGGTTCCCAATGTGTTATTGGAGTACCAACTTGGTTTGTTTGCCTATGATGTGGTATGGTTTAGTAATATCTTCCTTCGAGAATTTATTTTGATTGACTTGGCGTATGCTCACGCATATTCAAGACTGTAAAGAAAGTCTGTCAAGCCTTGATGATCTTTTATTTCTGAGTAGCGATATAACTACCATGCCTGATTCAATATTGCTTTGTCGCTCTGCATGATTATGACCGTCATTGCTCTCTTAGTTGGTCGCTCCCAGTCTTTTGCTAACCTCCACCTGCACTAAGCAAACCAACCATGCAATACATAGCTCATGGGAAAGTAGCCTAAAAACTATTGTGGTAAAGAATATGTTGCTTATGTATCTTATCTCTTATGAGTTGCTTGCTGAGCGGTAACCATGTTTCTGGGGACGCCATCAACTGTCACACTTTTGTTGAATATCATGTGAGTTGCTATGCATGTTCGTCTTGTCTGAAGTAAGGGTGATTTGCCGTGGGTTGAATTAATATGCATATTGTTAGAGAAGAACATTGGGCCGCCAACCAAAGCCATGCATCATGGTGGAAGTTTTAGCTTGGACCTTAATCCTCAATCTCTCATGAGAATATGCTTATGCATTAAAGAGGAGTCCATCATCTATTTTCTATGTTGTCCCGGTATGGATGTCCTCAAGTTGAGATCTATCAAAAAATGAGAAATCAAATGCGATCTATCTCCTTGGACCTTTGTACAGGTGGCATAGAGGTACCCCTTTGTGACACTCGGTTAAAACATATGTAATGCAATGATAACCCATGGGGATCCGAGCTAATTAGGACAAGGAGCGAGCATTATTGGTATTCGATGCATGAGGCTTGCAACTTATAGGATGTTTTATACATGACACATATGAAGTACTACTACCGTTGACACAATTGCTTCCATGTTCCAAAATAAAAAGCTCTAGCACTTCAAGCACCAACTACTGAGAGCATGATTGTCATTCTGAGTGTAATGTGCATTGTCCCAAAGTAGCATTGTCTTTTGCATGATTGTGATATCGTTTATTCTGAAATGATTGTATCTAGTCATCACTTACACCTTGAAGGTGCCCTTGCACTTATGTTTTGCATCACTAAAGGGGGCAAGCTAGATATCACTTTATCATATTTGCACATCATGTTCATTGCAAATCTTTTTGATGTTTCAGTTTCATATTGTAAAGCTTTCAGTCATTTGTGATTTTCTCTTGAGACAACTTAATTACTTTAGAATCATTGTCTCGGTAAGCTTTTGTCATATGACTATGAGAAAGTTTTATATGGTTAATAGCATGTCACCACAGAAATTATTCTTGTTATCATTTACCTACTCGAGGACGAGCAGGAATTAAGCTTGGGGATGTTGAGACGTCCAAAACGTATCTATAATTTCTGCTTGCTCCATGCCACTTTTGGGTGATATTGCTATGATATTCATACACTTCCATACACTTTTGATCATAATTGGACTAACTTACTAATCCAGTGCACCCCAGTGCCAGTTTCTGTTTTCGGCTGTTTTTGTATTTCAGGTTTTCACGTTTCGAGAACTGCCCAGAAAAATCCAGAAAAATTATATAAAAAATCAGCGATACGGAAACAACACTGCGTCCGAAGGGCAACCTGGGGGGGCACAGGGGCTCCAGGCGCCCTGTGGGCGC
>LR738714.1:822246027-822263877 GCA_902687465.1 Secale cereale | reverse complement strand
CCCCCCCTTCGGAGCAGCAAGATCTTCATGATCCATAGGGGTGGGATCATCGTGCTGAACTTCAACAGTTTCCTCTGGAGGATTGGCTGCTTCAGGGTCCTCGGCCAGTTCAGCAGTAGTGGTTTCGGCAGCAGGTTTATTCAATTTCGCCTTTTTGCTAGGCTTGGGCATACTGATAAAAGATCAAAAGAGCCATGAGAATCACAAAGTCAAAACGGAAAGGTAAACCGGACGTTTGGAAAGATGACTTACCCAGGAACGGTCTTAAGCACTGGGACTTGAGTAGCAGTCGACTCGCCGAAAGAAGATAGAGGAGCTTCCTGGTAGTTGGGATCAGACGGTTTAAGAGGTTTGCGAATAAGGCATGCTTTTGGATGAAGAAGGGTTGGAGTGAGCAAAACCTCTGAGCAGCGCCTGCGAGCTGGCGTGAGAGGTATCTCGGACGATTCAACCACGTGGCCACTATGGTGTGTGGTCCGGCGAGCTTCATGCTGCTGTTTCTTCAAAAGAAAGTTGGGATCCAATTGAGCATAAGGGTGAGAAAATGGATACTTCTGGGATACCCGACGAATCTTGGGTGGCAACAGTTCTGAATCAGATGAGAGAGAAATTACCTCAACTCCATCCGCTTTACTTCCCTCCACCGGGTCCTGAGAAAAGGCATTATTAACATAAATTCAGACAAAGGGAGATCAAAGGACATAAGAGTCAAAAAATACCTCAGAAGCTGGATCATCTTCTTCAGGGTTTGAACCGGAGGCGACAGCAGCTTTCTTCTTCTTTACGGCAAAGGTTTTCTTGCGTGTTGGCTTCGCCGGTTTATCTTGAGCTTTCTTCTTCCAGAAAGGATCGCTGGCCTGCATAAAGGAATAATAACATGTTGAAGACAACTGATATGAACGGACTAAAGTGGAAAGAAATAGACAGAAGAGTTTTACCGGCGGTGGTTGGTTGTTTGCACAGAAAGGAGCTAAACCGGTCCGGCTGCAGTCTTCTAGGGGGATATTCAGCATCTTCTTTGCGGAATCAGTAACTTCGTTGTCAGAAAGTACTATTTCTGTGTGATGCTGAGGATCTTTCGGATTGCCGGTATATTCACACATTAAGCTTGAGCGCCGGCTTAAGGGAAGAATGCTCCACGAGAGCCAGCATCGAACAAAATCAACCCCGGTTAAACCGTTAGCTACGAAAGCCCTGAGCTTGGAGAGTTGGGGGGCATATCGAGCCCGACCTTGGGCGCTAAGACGCTACGGGAAAGGATGAGCCGGCGTCAGGAGGTAAGCACGGTAACCCGGTAGCGGGTTTTCTCCCTCTGGCGAAGTGTCTTTGCAGTACCATGTCTGGTTCCAATCCTTGGGGTGGCTGTGCAGAGTGGCGTGAGGAAAGCTGACATCCTTCCTTTTCTGGATGCTCACGCCGCCGAGTTTAGTATGAGGCCCGTCAGAAAATTCAGTGGGGCGGTTCAGATGGAAGAAATCCCGGAACAGCTCCAAAGATGGTTCTTCTTGTAAATATGCCTCCGAGAAGACTTGGAAGTTGCAGATGTTCGAGACTGAATTGGGGCCTATATCTTGTGGATGGAGTTGAAAATCGGCTAAAACATCACGGAAGAACTTTGAACCGGGAGGACTGAAACCCCGGGCTAGATGATCATAAAAAACTATGATCTCTCCCTCTTTAGGCTCGGGTGGACACTCATTTCCAGGGGGCCACTAGTGCAGAACCTCTTTAGGACCCAGAACACCGATTGAGGCCGCCTCTACTAAATCGTCCTCAGTAATGCGAGAAGGGACCCAGTTACAAGCAACGAAGTGTTTAGCCATTTTTTCCAATACGGGAGTGCTGAAAAGTACAAAACAAGGCCCGATTTACAAATCTACTGATGCAAACCGGCGTGTTATATGAAAGTATTGACCTAATCAACTGTTTAAGCAAGGGACTAATGGTACCCCCTAATCCGGAGTAGGCATGCACAAGGCAGCCACCGGTTTATGATGACAGAAAGAAGAAGTTAAACCGTCGATTATGGAAGGCGGGTTTAAATCTAAACCATCAATGCAGGTATATGAGCCACATGCTAGGATTAAACCGGTAAACATAAGCAGATAAGTTGCAGATCTAAAGTATGAAAAAACAGCTTTCACATGAAGCAGAGGCAAAATATGGATCTACAGCGCAGGAAAAAGACAGAACAATTCAAGTCATATTCAGTGAAGGCAGCGGAAGTTTTCTGCAGATTCAATCTAAACTAGCAATGCTGGAGAAACTAAAGTTATGACGATGGAGCGGAAGCGCACGAACGAGGGTTGACCTAACAAGTTTTACATCTACAGCTAAAACCAACCTGCGGCGATGAACTATGCAGAACGAGGGTTCGCGGCGAGCTATAGAAGAAACCCTAGAACTAAGATCTAGGGGGAAGAAGACAGCGTACCCAAGGAAGCAAAGGTCAGCGGTGAGTTTCTGGACGCGCTCAGGTTGATGCAGCGGCCGGGCTTGCTGACGACGGTGAGCTCGAAGGACGGCAGCGGAGACTTGAGCGCTGGAGACGGAGGAAGATGAAGAAGAAGGGGGTAAAAGAGATGGGACTCGGTCTCATTTATAGGCCGTAGAGATAAAACGGCAGGCGCGGGAATCAAGGAGACCGAAAATCGGATATGGATTGAGTTGTCGCCTCGATTCTCGGAACAGTAATAAAGAAAGGTAACAAACAGGTGCGAGTGTTAAGTGCGCAGATGATTTCACGACAGATTGAAGCGATTCCAGGAGATGACGCCATGGCCGGTTTATGAAGCATACCGGAGTTGCAGAAAGGGAAATTCGTACAAGACTTTAAAGACTGACATGAACAAGCTCAAATCAATCTGGGGCCTAATGTCAGGGATATGACTATCAGGTATAAACTGGCCAGGAGGGTTCGGATTACGCTGGTAAGGTTATATTATCATAAGCCCAGTAGAGTATGTAACAGGAGGTTATAGCCCCCAGGGGTTTAGGGCCCATGTATAAGGCCCATGGTTTGTAAACCGTCGTACTATGTAACTTGGAATGTAAGATAGAAAGAGTAGAGACCGGGGCAGACACGTTTATGAGCCGGCCTCGGGACTCTGTAAACCGGACCGGGCGTCGCCTCCTATATAAAGGGACGACCCGGCGACGGTTCAAGACAAGAAACAACAGCTCGAGACACAGGCAAGTGGATTCGCTCCCTGGTCATCGAAGCCCAAGCAATACCACACCAAACTAGACATAGGCTTTTACCTTCCTCGAAGAGGCCGAACTAGTATAAACTCCCTATGTCCTTCGTTCGCTTTAACTCCTTTAAGCTAACCCGGGCGATGGCCTCACGACTAAGTCCTTTCACCAGGACATCTACCGTGCTAAATCCACGACAAGTTTGATCTTCATTTAAAACAATGTGGAATAGTTTCACAGCTCACGCCACCCGGAACACCACAACGTAATGGTGTGTCCGAACGTCGTAACCGTATTTTATTAGATATGGTGCGATCTATGATGTCTCTTACCGATATACCACTATCGTTTTGGGTTATGCATTAGAGACAGTTGCATTCACGTTAAATAAGGGCACCATCTAAATCCGTTGAGACGACGCCTTATGAACTGTGGTTTGGCAAGAAACCAAAGTTGTTGTTTCTTAAAGTTTGAGGCTGCGATGCTTATGTGAAAAAAGCTTCAACCTGATAAGCTCGAACCCAAGTCGGAGAAATGTGTCTTCATAGGATACCCAAAGGAAACTGTTGGGTACACCTTCTATCACATATCCGAAGACAAGATATTCGTTGCTAAGAATGGATCCTTTCTAGAGAAGGAGTTTCTCTCGAAAGAAGTGAGTGGGAGGAACGTGGAACTTGATGAGGTAATTGTACCTTCTCTCGAATTGGAAAGTAGTACATCACAGAAACTAGTTCCAGTGATTCCTACATCAATCAGCGAGGAAGCTAATGATGATGATCATGGAACTTCAGATCAAGTTACTACTGAACCTCGTAGGTCAACCAGAGTGCGTTCCGCGCCAGAGTGGTACGTTAACCCGGTTCTGGAAGTCATGTTACTAGACCATGATGAACCTATGAACTATGAGGAAGCGATGATGAGCCCAGATTCCACAAAATGGCTTGAGGCCATGAAATCTGAGATGGGATCCATGTATGAGAACAAAGTGTGGACTTTGGTTGACTCGCCCGATGATCCGCAAGCCATTGAAAATAAATGGATCTTTAAGAGGAAGACTGACGCCGATGGTAATGTTACTATCTACAAAGCTCGACTTATTGCGAAAGGTTTTAGGCAAGTTCAAGGAGTTGACTACGATGAGATTTTCTCACCCGTAGCGATGCTTAAGTCTGTCCGAATCATGTTAGCAATTGCCCCGTTTTATGATTATGAAATCTGGCAAATGGATGTCAAAACTGCATTCCGTAATGGATATCTTATAGAAAAGTTGTATATGATCCAACCAGAAGGTTTTTGTCAATCCTAAAGGAGCTAACAAAATGTGCAAGCTCTAGCGATCCATCTATGGACTGGTGCAAGCATCTCGGAGTTGGAATATACGCTTTGATAAGTTGATCAAAGCATATAGTTTTATATAGACTTGCGGTGAAGCGTGTATTTACAAGAAAGTGAGTGGGATCACTACAGCCTTTCTGATAAGTATATGTGAATGATATATTGTCGATCGGAAATAATGTAGAATTTTCTGGAAAGCATAAAGGAGTGTTTGAAAGGAATTTTTCAAAGAAAGACCTCGTTGAAGCTGCTTACATATTGAGCATCAAGATCTATAGAGATAGATCAAGACGCTTGATAAGTTTTTTCAATGAGTACATACCTTGACAAGTTTTTGAAGTAGTTCAAAATGGAACAGTCAAAGAAAGAGCTCTTGCTTGTGTTGCAAGGTATGAAGTTGAGTAAACACTCAAAACCCGACCACAACAGAAGATAGAGAAAGAATGAAAGTCATTCCCTATGCCTCAGTCGTAGGTTCTATAAAGTATGCCATGCTGTGTACCAAACCTATTGTGTACCTTGCCATGAGGTTGGCAAGGAGGTACAAAAGTGATCCAGGAGTAGATCACTAGACAGCGGTCAAAATTATCCTTAGTTACTGGATGACTAAGGAAATATTTCTCGGTTATGGAGGTGATAAAGAGTTCATCATAAAGAGTTACGTCAATGCAAGCTTTGACACCGATCTGGATGACTCTAAGTCTCGATCTTGATACATATTGAAAGTGGGAGCATTTAGCTAGAGTAGCTCCGTGCAGAGCATTGTAGACATAGAAATTTGCAAAATACATACGGATCTGAATGTGGCAAACCCATTGACTAAACCTCTCTCGTAAGCAAAACATGATCACACCTTAGTACTCTTTGGGTGTTAATCACATGGCGATGTGAACTAGATTATTGACTCTAGTAAACCTTTTGGGTATTGGTCACATAGCGATGTGAACTATAAAGTGTTAAGTCACATGAGGATGTGAACTATTGGTGTTAAATCACATGGTGATGTGAACTAGATTATCGACTCTAGTGCAAGTGGGAGACTGAAGGAAATATGCCCTAGAGGCAATAATAAAGTTATTATTTATTTCCTTGTATCATGATAAATGTTTATTATTCATGCTAGAATTGTATTAACCAGAAACTTAGTACATGTGTGAATACACAGACAAACAAAGTGTCACTAGTATGCCTCTACTTGACTAGCTCGTTAATCAAAGACGGTTAAGTTTCCTAGCCATAGACATGAGTTGTCATTTGATTAACGGGATCACATCATTAGAGAATGATTTGATTGACTTGACCCATTCCGTTAGCTTAGCACTTGATCGTTTAGTATGTTGCTATTGCTTTCTTCGTGACTTAAACATGTTCCTATGACTATGAGATTATGCAACTCCCGTATACCGGAGGAACACTTTGTATGCTATCAAACGTCACAACATAACTGGGTGATTATAAAGATGCTCTACAGGTGTCTCCGATGGTGTTTGTTGAGTTGGCATAGATTGAGATTAGGATTTGTCACTCCGAATGTCGGAGAGGTATCTCTGGGCCCTCTCGGTAATGCACATCACTATAAGCCTTGCAAGCAATGTGAATAATGAGTTAGTTGCGGGATGATGCATTACGGAACGAGTAAAGAGACTTGCTGGTAACGAGATTGAACTAGGTATGATGATACCGACGATCGAATCTCGGGCAAGTAACATACCGATGACAAAGGAAACAACGTATGTTGTTATGCGGTTTGACCGATAAAGATCTTCGTAGAATATGTAGGAGCCAATATGAGCATCTAGGTTCCGCTATTGGTTATTGACTGGAGATGTGTCTCGGTCATGCCTACATAGTTCTTGAACCCGTAGGGTCCGCACGCTTAACGTTCAATGACGATCAGTATTATGAGTTTATGAGTTTTGATGTACCGAAGGTAGTTCGGAGTCCCGGATGTGTTCACGGACATGACGAGGAGTATCGGAATGCCCGAGACATTAATATTAATATATTAGACGGCTATATTCGGACACCGGAAGTGTTCCGGGTGATTTCAGAGAAAATCGGAGTGCCGGAGGGGTTACCGGAACCCCCCGGGGGAGTATTGGGCCATAGTGGGCCATGAGGGAAAGAGAGAGGCAGCCCACTAGGGCTGGCCGCACCCCCCAAGGGAATCCTAGTTGGACTAGGAGTGGGGGGAGGCGCCCCTCTCCTTCCTTCTCCCCTTCTTCTTCCTTTCCTACTCCTAGTAGGAATATGAAAGGGGGATTCCTACTCCTACTAGGAGTAGGAAAGCTCTCTCCATGGCGCGCCCCTAGGCCCGGCCAGCCCTCCGCCTTGCTCCTTTATATACAGGGGCAGGGGACACCCTAGAACACACAAGCAACATTGTTTTAGCCGTGTGCGGTGCCTCCCTCCACAGAAACACACCTCGGTCATATCGTTGCAGTGCTTAGGCGAAGCCCTGCGTCGGTAACTTCATGATCTCCGTCACCACGCCGTCGTGCTGACGAAACTCTCCCGTGAAGATCAACTGGATCAAGAGCTCGCGGGACGTCATTGAGCTGAACGTGTGCTGAACGCGGAGGTGCCGTACGTTCGGTGCTTGGATCAGTTGGATCGCGAAGACATTCAACTACATCAACCGCGTCACTAGACGCTTCCGCTTTCGGTTTACGAGGGTACGTGGACACACTCTTCCCCCTCGTTGTTATGCATCTAGTAGATAGATCTTGCGTGATCGTATGATTTTTTTTTTGAAATACTACGTTCCCCAACACGAAGCCCCTGATCTAGCCGCCTAGATCCGGCGACCAACCACAACAGCAGTGTCACCGTAGGAGCCCTGGCGCACCGGCCACTGCCTGAGTGTGCCACCACTGGATCCTAGGAGGAGGGCTCCCACCCCGCCTCGCTGATGTCGCTTAAAAAAACAAAAATAATACTTAAAAAACAGTCCAATGACATGCTGCAATAGTGTTTGTCAAGTATTGGATTGGTTGTCATGTACTGCCACTTATTAGATCTATTAATTATTAAACAGGAAATAAGCAAGCCATCATACTTATTGCACATATGCAAAAGTATTTGATGTGTTTCTGTAAATTTTAGTGGTAAAGATTCAAAAAATTAATGTACCTAATATATGAAACACCTAATATCAGCAGGTATGATTAAAACAAAAACAAAAGGCCAGTACATGCTAATAGGAGTTGGAACGTGGGTGCTGTAGTCTAGTCCTGGCCGAGTATTTGTGTGTGTTCAAGAGGGATACAAAGTGAAACTAGTAGAATGTCTGTGCGTTGCTACGGGCTATAATACGTATAAACAAATCAGACAAAACAAATGATTAAGATCATCTCCAAGGTCGAAGCTCATTTCTCTCTCATATGTTTGGGAGTGTTCGAACATCAAACGGATGCCAAACGGGCTCCCAAAAATCCAACCATTTGGATGTCCCGAGCTCACCAAAATACATCCCATATGTGAGGAAGATATGTGGTTTTTCAGATTATCCTCCATGTTATCTTCAAGACGCAGCCCCAACACAAAAACTCCACCTGACGATGCACCCTTCCCTTTTCCTGCCGGACCGCCCCCTTCTCGCTCAATTTTCCGCCATAGAGGGACATTTCTCGTTGGTGCCCTCTCCTTTAATACGGATGACGCCCACCTCACCTTCGCCATGGCGTCCTTTCTCCTTCACACCGTACTACCCGATGGAACGTCGAGGAGGAGTCCCCTGCCAATCGTCACACTCTCTGCCTTGATCCCCTCCCCCCTGTTCGTGTTATCTGCCACCGCCCTCAAGGGGAACGAGGTGTGTAATGCCCGTGACGCCCAAGAAGGCAGACCTGATGTCCCCTGAGACATTGCCACGTTGTAACATATAGTTGAATGTCGTGCATTACCATGAAACAAAAAAAAAACGATGTCGGTTGTTCGGCATGCAACTGGTACGCCATCGTGTCCATTATTAACTCTTGAAGCAACCGCCAATGCATTTACCCCTCAGTCCTAACCAAAGAATTGTACGATTTGAAGAAGAAAATATATAAACCACTCGCTCATGCAATTTGTTATGAAGTCATCTCTAATAAAATGCAGTTCTGCACATTTTCTATGGTACCATCCTCCCAACTCTTATCGCAAAATCTACTAACTCGTGTTCTAAGTGAGCCAGTGATCGACAACGCATGGTAGGCCGGCAACAAGGGACAGGGGCAACAAACGCCTTCCTATCTTAGTTCTCCTACCTCCTAGTTCTATATTGGACCCACCCTTCATCCCGGACTCTACCACGATGGCGCCACGCTCATACGTTGCCATGGAAAAGGAAAGCTATGAATAGATATATTCATCCAAAGCATGAAAAATGTCAAAGTTTCTCTCATCTACCCTCTCTCGGGCGCACATGCCTAGTTCATGGTCCAAATTAATGCATTCGTTGGAGAAGAGGAAAAAAAGATTCCCCTCAATTTATATGTCCTATACCTAAAACTGCTTTTAGGTCACCAAACTTACCAATTATATGCTCCAATAAACCAAATGAAAGAGAGGGCTTATCAAGTTGGAACCTTGAGTTTCCCTTCAACAAAGGTTGGAGCCGCGGGCTAAATATGAGAACCTAAAGAGGTAACATTCAAAATGTTCCAAGGTACCAGGGAAAACCATCTAAAACCTAATAAACAAAAATCTAGGTAAAATATAGATATTTGATTAGTATTGCATGGATACAACAATCAAGAAAATATATTCAACAAAGAGAAAATTCAAAGCCCATGCCTAATGACCTAATCAGGTTTCATGAGGAACACATGATGACTTAAGCTTATTGTTGCTATTCTAACACATTACAGTTAACAATTTTTTTTCACACAAAGTCTAATAACAAAATTTGATTATTTTCAGTCAATGCCTTCACCTGCTGGTTATGACATTATTGTTTGATTCTTTTCATACGAAGTCTAATAACAAAATTTGTTAGACCATATCGACTCATCAGGTTACAAAAATGTTTGCGCATTTTTTTTCTTCGTAAATTCGGAAAAAAGTTTGAGAATGTTAAAAAATGTTCATGAATTTCAAAAATGGTTTGCAGATTTAAAAAATGTCAGTGAGTTTGAAAAATGTTCATGACCTAAAAAATGACATTGAACTGAAAAAAATGCGCATGAAGTTAAAATATGTTCGTGAGTTCGAAAAATGTTCACTAAACTAAAAAAATGTGTTCAAGTTGAAAAATGTACATGAACCTCATTTTTTGTGAATTACAAAAATGTTTGTCAGTTTCAAAAATGTTAAAAATATATTCATGAGTTTGAAAAACAGTTCACAGATTTCAAAAGCAGTTCTTGTATTCAAAAAATGGTCACAACTTAAAAAAATGTTTGCAATTTGCAAAAAAAACATGAATTCAGAAATGGTTCATCATTTTTTATTTTTTTTACTTATTTCAAATATAGTTTAGGAATTTTGGAAAAGGAAAAATGAAATTAAAAAGAAAAGATAAAGAAAAAGAAAAGCTAAAAAGAAAGAGGTAAAAAGAAAAAGGGGAAAAAGGAAAAAGGGAAAGAGAACCAGAGAAAAAGCAACGGAAAAAGAATAAGGAAATCCGGTTCAGGGAAGGTCCTAGAAACTTGTCAAAATCGGTGGAGAAAAACTCGAAATGGGCCGGCCTACACTGAAGACGAGGCGCGCGGGGTAGGTGTTTTGATCGCTATTCCCCGACCTATGCTGGGATAGCATCCGCCCACACACCGACCCCGCTTACGTGAGCCCAGAATATTTGCTCAAAACAAAATCAAAAGTGAGCCCTACAGGGCCACGACCCTCAACATCGCTGCATCAGGAACCCACGTGTCGGAGAGTGTCGACGCCTAGGCTTCTCTCCCTCCCGCCTCAACCCGGCAATCCGACCCATGGGCACCCGACCCGAATGGGTAGGGTATGGGTCGGCATATTCAACCCGATTAGTCACGGGTAGGGTATGGGCACGAGGTCCTGCCCGTGGGTCACTCGATGGGTCGCCCGATTAGCTGACACGCGGGCCCTTTATATATTTAAATAGTAGTAGCCTCCCCCGCAAAAAAAAAAAAAATAGTAGCCTCCCGTCCCCGGCCCAGTCCAGTAAGTCAGCACATTAGGTTTTACGGGCAGAGAAGCCAACCGAACCGCTCCTCTGACTCAGCCACAAACCTAGCCGCCGCACTCTCGTCCCACGCGGCCACGCCACCGCAGGCTTAAACCCTTCTCCCCCCTTCTCGCGCCGCCGCCACCGCAAAACCCTAGCTCCGACGACCCGCCGCCGACGCGCGACGCCATGGCTCTGTCGCAGGGGCCCAAGAACAACTACCGCTGCGACCGCTCGCTGCAGCAGTTCTACACGGGCGGGCCTTTCGCCGTCGGGCGCGCCCCCCGCGGCGAGGGCCAAGGCGAGGAGGCGTTCCTCGCGTGCGCCTGCGGCAGCGAGCTGCGCGTGGTGTCCGCCACCGACGCCTCCGCCATAGGGGAGCCCATCGACGGCGACTCCGAGGCCGTCACGGGGATTGCGCTGTCCCCCGACTCCCGCCTGCTCTTTGCTGCTGGCCACAGCAAGCTTATCAGGGTCTGGGACCTCGCATCTCGCACTTGCATCCGCAGCTGGAAGGTGCCACCTTTTTCTAATCTTCGTCTCTTCTCTTCTGTGGTGCTTGCTTCCGCGTGCTGCCCCAGTCTCAAATGTTGCATCCTAATCCTAATAATGCCTAGCTCGGTAGCTCCTCGCTCCCAATTTCTTAGCTTAGCAGTTTTTTGTGCTTGTGGAATTCAGCCTAGTGTATCAATCAAGTCTGTGTGCATGTGAAAGTGAGCATACGTTAGCATTTTTGTGTCCATATGAATTCAAATAGGGTGGTGAATGAATAGATGCCTGTTTCGGTTGTAGCGGACATCTACGAATCAATATGTACTAACACGTCATGGAAGCAGCACTGGACCAACCTATGCTTTTCACCTGATATATTCACACAAAACTGGTAGCTTTGCTCCAGGAACTACTAACACCTGCAATTTCTTATGGAAATGAATAATACTTCATTCTTCTTTTAGACAAGCAAGGGAGGGCGGTCGCCCACCTGACTTTTCATTCATTACTCAAAAAAAGAGGATAATTGGTTTGATGACAACATTTGGCATTGCCAATACTTGGCAAGCCAAAAGTTGCCAAAAATTGGCAACTTTTTGTGAGGTTGGCAATGGCAAGTAAACATGGTAGTCAACCAAGTACTAGCCAATATTTGGCATCGAATCAATTACAGCAAACCCGAGGTTGTAATAGTTTGTTCTAGAAAATTTACCTAGCTTGTGTTCATGGAAGTATTGCAATAATGTTGCAAGCATAGGTGCTAGACTCTCAGGGAGCTTCATATCCTGATACCTGGCAGTCTATTAATTGATGCTTTCCATTGCAGTGTTATAAGGCATGCATATTTTAAAACATAGCTTTTGCTACATCTTTCATGAAGGGCTGTGCACCAATTCATTTTTAATAGTGGCGACAGCAGTGACAGAATGGGGGATTTACACATATAAATGTTAACATCTTCTGCAGCTATAATTTTTTCATTTGAGCGTATTAGTACTGCCTTCTTTTTGTTCCTCAATATCTGAGGTATGCTCATTTGTTTTTTGTTATGACTTACAGGGACATGATGGTCCTGTTATGGCCATGTCATGCCATGCTTCTGGTGGGTTGCTCGCAACTGCCGGAGCAGACAAGAAGGTTTGCGTGTGGGATGTGGATGGTGGATTTTGCACACATTTCTTTAGAGGTCATACAGGTGTTGTGACGACCATAATGTTCCACAAAGATCCAAAGCGCCTTCTGGTGAGTATGATTTTGGAGATAAATTACTTACATGTGAAAACATGATCAATTGAAATTGAACTTTTTTCTTGTTGGTGCAAGTTACTCAGTATTAGCTCCACTGAGCTGTTGTTGGTTTTAGTGATATATGCCTTCTATTTCTCATTGTATTCGTGGTATTTATAGCCTCATTATTTTCTCGATGTCTAGTTATTTTCAGGAAGTGATGATGGCACAGTGCGCGTTTGGAACCTTGAAAGCAAAAAATGTGTTGCGGTGCTTAACGCACATTTTTCAACAGTGACTTCGTTGGCATTATCAGAAGATGGGCTAACATTGCTCAGTGCAGGAAGGGATAAGGTATAGCGGGAGGATTGAAATCTGGCTTAAATTTCTCCTATGTTTATAAGTTGATTTTTCATATTTATATGTGTGCTAGTTTATACTTTGATGATGCATGAGTTCCATTGGTTTGTCATTGCTAGACACTGGAAAAGCTGGGGTTTGAAATTGATTGCAACAGTCATAAAATAGATGATCTTCATGGCCTCATGGGGGATGGGGCTAGTTAGGAGCATGCTTTTTATTTATCTAAACTAGATACTTTTGCATGGCTAGCATTCTGATATTCATCAGTATAAAAATTGTAAATTTGCAATGCATATTTCTGTCCTGAGCTACCAACATTTTGAGTGGATGAAACGTCTGTAGGTTGTGAATGTGTGGGATCTTCGGAAGTACACCTCAAAGAAGACAATACCAGCATATGAAATGATAGAAGGTGTTTCCTTCATTGGACCAGGGAGCGGCATCTTGGCTTGTTTGGGTGTCGAAGCGGCAAAGTTGAAGGAAAAAACGGATGGTTATTTTCTTACGGTTGGTGAACGTGGAATCGTGCGCATATGGTGCTTGGAAAGGTACATTGATCTTGCATATACAGTTCTTAAATACTTCATTCTTGTCCATCTAGAATGCATTTCTCAATTGCTTTTCTGCTCATTCCACAGCGCTGTCTGCGTGTTTGAGCAGCAGTCATCTGATGTAACCATCAACTCAGAAAACGAGGAATCTAGAAGGGGCTTTACAGCTACTAATATGTTGCCAGATGATCAAGGAATTCTATGTGTCACTGCTGATCAACAATTTTTGTTCTATTCTTGTACAAGAACTGATGAAGGGACTTTCCAGTTGAACCTATATAAACGTCTAATAGGTTATAATGACGAGATTCTTGATTTGAAGTTTGTTGGGGAAGAGGAACAATATCTTGCCGTAGCCACTAACTTGGAGCAGGTGCGTGAATAGTTTTATATTACAGTTCTTGTGGACTTTTTGTAACCAATTTCTCACACCATTTCCTGCATTTGCAGGTCCGTGTTTATGACGTTGCATCAATGTCATGTTCTTATGTGCTGGCAGGTCACACTGAAATTGTTGTTTGCCTTGATACTTGTGTGTCTGCTTCTGGGAAGACACTTGTTGTAACTGGGAGCAAAGATAATACTGTAAGTGTGATTTCCTGCCTAAAGATATTGCTGAATTAACATACATTTTTTGTGGGTTAACTATTATTACTCCTTTGTCATCCTTCCCATTTTGGATGTAATATTTGGTATCTCACAGGTAAGATTGTGGGATATGGAAAAGAGAAGCTGTATTGGTACTGGTAAAGGCCATCTAGGAGCTATTGGTTGTGTTGCTTTCTCAAAGAAGTCGAAGAACTTTTTTGTTAGTGGTAGCAGGTTAGTTTGAAAATCATAACTGTTCCATTTCAGAGCTGAGTGATGAGTGATATTCAATTTCTCAATGATCAATTGTGACTCTTCTTCTAGACGTATAGACGTATAGTTATCTCTCAGTCTTGAGCGGGTGGGTGTGTTTTGGATGTCTATGGGCAGGTGGGTGTGCTAAGGAAATTGACTTTGCCTTTTTATATCGAGTTATTGTATGTAGCAGTGTAGGCATTGAACTGCCCAATTAGTCAACTAGCCATGGGAATATATGTAGGCAACTCGAGACTGTCTTGGTGATTCGTTCATCGGTACTAGGGAACCTCACTAGTTTTACTTGTGGATGCAAACGTGTCGAAGTGAACCAATGCTCAAGTCCAAATTCTGGAATGAATGGAACTATTCAACACTTTCAGTCTTTCCTCACCGCAGTTTCTTACAAGAATGATAGTTTCCTTGTCCATTTCCCTCTATCCGTTTGCTAATGTTCTTCTAAAATAAGTCTTGCCTTATCATTAGTGACCGAACCATCAAGGTTTGGACCTGGGATGATACACTCATTGATGCTGGCGGTGAAGTTCCTCTCAAAGCAAAGGCTGGTGTAGCTGCACATGATAAAGATATTAATTCTCTGTCTGTCTCACCTAATGACGGCCTTGTTTGCAGTGGTTCGGAGGTGAGGCTGAGTATATGTTACTTATCTTGAAGGCTCTTTTGACTTGCCTCATTGAACAGTCAGATCTCATTACCATGTTTCTGTAGGACCGAACTGCAAGCATATGGAAACTCCCTAACCTAGTGTCCTCTGTTGTCCTTAAAGGGCATAAAAGGGGCATTTGGTCAGTTGAGTTTTCCCCTGTTGAACAATGTGTCATAACATCATCTGGTGACAAAACTGTCAAAATATGGCATGTTGCTGATGGCTCATGCCTGAAGACATTTGAGGGGCATACGTCAAGTGTTTTAAGAGCTTCATTCCTTTCACGTGGAACTCAGTTTGTTTCTTGTGGTAATAAGAAATAAACACGTTTTATTATTATTATTAGGGTGTTGGGTGGTGGCACTGACTCCCTTGTTGTGATGTCCTTACTTTAGGAAGTGATGGTTTAGTGAAGCTATGGACGATAAAAACGAATGAGTGCATTGCTACGTATGACAAGCACGATGGGAAGGTATGCTATCTAGCTCTGCTGTATTTATCATCTGTAATCTGAGCTCAGTAGATCATCCACATTTTATGATATTGCAATCTTTATGGGGCATTGGCAGCTAAAACACTATGTTGACATGCTGTTAGCAGTTTGTAAGAGAGTTTAGTAATGAACCTGACTTGTGTTTAGTCAAACAGAAACTGCCGGTGTTCCGTTTCATTAGAGAGATAGTGTGCAGTTTAGCTGTGCGATTCATCAGCCTCATCATTTGCTATCATTTTTTTGTTAATTTACGACTTACTTAGCTTTACTAGGCAGTTCATCTTTTGACAAAATGTATGATTTTATGAAAACTTTCTAATATCCACCTTACTATCTAACATAAACTTTGGAAAGTTAGTTCATTAGTAAATTCTGAATACTATTTTTTAGGCAATACATGTATTCTTCGCTTGCTGAATGCTTAGTAAGGATTCCTCAACTGACTGTCAGTTATTCAACAGGTTTGGGCACTGGCTGTTGGCAAGAAAACTGAAATGCTTGCTACTGGCGGAACTGATTCTGATCTTAACCTTTGGCACGATTGCACGATGGAAGATAAGCAGGAGGATTTCCTTAAGAAGGCAAGTGCAATATTCTACTATACTTTCAGGATAAAAAAGCTTTGCATGCGAGATGCTTGTCTTTGTATAATTTCTTTGGCAAACAACACCGAATACATCTTTTTTTCCAGAATATAACAACACTGGAAACATGATTGTTGTTTCTTATAAATGGATGTAACCTTGAATCCACTAAACAATTGTAGTCAGTGGTCTCTCTCTGAGTCTTGATGGATGCCATTTTTCGTACCTGTTTCCTTCTGTGAGTGCCTATGGCTCCTTGGATCTATGTAGAATGCTTATCTGCATTCACCATTGTTGCAGGAGGAGGAAGTTTTAAGAGGCCAGGAATTGGAAAATGCAGTGTCAGATTCTGACTATACAAGAGCAATACAACTCGCATTTGAGCTTAGAAGACCACGCAGGCTTCTTGAGTTATTCTCACAGCTTTGCAGGTACTCGTGGTCTTTGAAGGTGGTCAGGTCACTTTGCTTTTTCTTGTATATATAAATTTGATATATTATTTGGCTGTGCAGGAAAGCTGATCCAGAGGACCCTATAGAAAAAGCCCTTGTTGGTCTCCCAAAGGAAGGGCTCCGCGTGCTTCTTGAGTATATACGGGAATGGAATACAAAGCCCAAGTTCTGTCATGTTGCACAGTTTGTACTTTTTCGGGTGTTGAGGAGCTTGCCCCCCACTGATATCCTGGAGGTAATTACTTTTCGCTTTCTGAAGAGTTGTATTGATGAGATCTATGACAAACTGTTAAGACTTTTCCTGAGATATTTCGTTGGTTTGTGCAGATAAAAGGCATCAGCGAGCTCCTCGAGGGCCTCATTCCATATTCGCAAAGGCACTTCAGCAGAGTCGATAGACTAGTACGCAGCACATTTTTGTTGGACTACACCTTGACCCGAATGTCTGTCGTAGACCCAGACGTAGATGCGGGCACGACCCCTTCAGATGTTACAAACGACTCGTCAATGAACAATGTTGAGATGGCGCCAGCAGAGCCTGCACAGGAGACCCCGGAGAAGCCGGGCAGGAAGAGAAAATCCAGCAAAACAACCCAATCAAGCAAGAAAAGCAGTAAGAAGGTGAAGGCTTCTTCGAGCGCTGTTTCTGTTGAGGCGTAAGCAGTTAACACTGACCGGTTCTCTCTTTGCACCACCAATTTTGTAGCTGCTGTTGTAACTGCCTGCCGAATCATATTTATTTTGCTTCATGACAAACACTGTACAGAATGTGTTCTTCGCCGAGTTGAAAAGACATGCTCGCTTCAGGCGTGTACGAGTAATCCGTTAAAATTTTCCGATGGAATTCATAGCAAAGGTTTACATGAATATTTGAATATTGTAGTAATTCCATTGGATAGGATTCCGTAAAATATCTTCTTGAGCTATTGGTTGTCAGTTTGTTAATATCTACTCCCTCCGTTGTTAAATATAAGTCTTTCTAGAGATTTCAATATGGACTATGTACCGATGTATATAGACGTAGTTTAGGGTTTAGATTACCTCATTTTGCTTCGTATGTAGTTCGTATTAGAATTTCTAAAAAGACTTATATTTAGGAACAAAGGGAGTAGTTACATAAACATTGCTTTTGTGTTCTATTGTTTGTAAAACACTAATGTATGACAATGGATAACCGATCTTAATAAGATCAATCCCACAATCCAAAATCATGTAATTTCAAACTAATTAGGAACCCTTGGTACACATTTATCTTTCATCAACTGGCTAGTCATATCCATCCTAAGTTGAAGGTTCAAATCCGTATGGCAGTTTTTTTTTTAGTCTAAACACACTTTGCTTTATTGATCAATAATGTTCATAGGAATACAATTGAGGTCTGGCGGCAGTTTGTGACAGCGGTGGAGCTTCATTGGGGGGTAAGTTGGGCCCCAACCCCCCAAGATCAAGAAATCTCGTACTACTCCTTAGTATTTGGGCCACAACTGCGGTACAAAGTAACCCAAACCTCATAATACC
>LR738714.1:822210507-822237347 GCA_902687465.1 Secale cereale | reverse complement strand
CCCCCCCTAATGTCTAAGTTATCGGGGAGGGTGTATATCGACAACGACATATCCGATAAAGAAAAAGAGGAAGAAGAAGAAAAAAGGAACCGCTAGAGGAGAAGATCGAAGAAAAAAAAAGAAAAAAAGGAGAAGAATTAAGGAATAGAGGAGAAGAAGAGAAAATTTCTCTTCTTCTCCTCTATTCCTTTCTTCTTCTCCTCTTTTTTTTCTTCTTATTTATTTCTCCTCTTCTTCCTCTCCTCTTCCTCTTTCTTTCCTCTTTCTTATTTTCTTCTTTCCTATCCTTCTTTTTCTAAATTTGTAACTTTTGCATATATAAAACTTTCTATACATATTTAGCATATATAAACAAAAAACTATATAGCCACATACACATATATATACATCACATACACATCACATACAACAACTATACATCACAATTGTAACTATGATCTATATATAAACAAAAAACATTCTTTGAAAAAAAACATTTTTAACATATATATTTAGCAAATTCCTAAGAAAAATAAAAAAATATATACACATACAAAATATATATGCAGCAACTATATACACATAACACATATACACATATATATATACATATATATATACATATATATATATATATATATATATATATAAACAACAACTATATATATACATCAACTATATATAAAAAAAACCTCACATCGCGCGGCGGGGCGTGGCGGCGCGACGGCGACGGGGCGGGGCGGCGCGACGGCGACGGGGCGACGGTGACGGGGCGGGGCGACGGCGACGGGGCAGGGCGGCGCGGGGGTGCAGGGCGGGGCGACGGCGCGACGGCGACGGGGTGGCTGATACGTCTCAAACGTATCTACTTTTCCAAACACTTTTGCTATTGTTTTGACCTCATTCTTGCATGATTTGAACTAAACTAACCCGGACTGACGCTGTTTTCAGCAGAGTTGCCTGTATGGTTTTATTGTGTGCAGGAAAACGGATTTTTAGGTGTCTCAGAAAATTCCAAGAAAAATCACAGAAAATCCACGCACCCGAAGGGCCCTTGTGCCAGAAGATGGGCTAGAGGGGAGCCAGGGGGCCCCCAGGCGCCCTGGTGGCGCGGCCCCCACCCTGGCCGCGCCGGGAGGCCGCCTGGGCGGGCCCTTCCCCCTCTGGTGCCCTACTTTGACCCGTATTTATCCCCGTGACGAGAAAACCCCAGAACAGAAGTAGTTTCCCAGTTTCCGTCGCGGAGCCGCCGCCACCCTCTGTTCTTCTTCGGGAGGGCTAATCTGGAGGCTGATTTGGCCTCCGTAGAGGGGAGATCGTCGCCATCGTCATCATCATCACCACTTGATACGTCCAAAAAGTATCTATAATTTCTGCTTGCTCCATGCCTCTTTTTGTGTGATATTGCTATGATATTTATGCACTTCCATACACTTTTGATCATATTTGGACTAACCTATTAACTCAGTGCACCCCAGTGCCAGTTTCTGTTTTCTGCTGTTTTTGTATTTCAGGTTTTCCCATTACTTAAATTGCCAGAAAAATTCCGGGAAAAATATATAAAAAATCAGCGCTCCAGAATCTTCCACGCGCCAGAAGTGGGGCCAGAGGGGAGCCAGGGGCAGCCCAGGCGGCCTGCCCACGCGGCCCCCCTCCTGGCCGCGCCGGGGGGCGCCTGGGCCCCCCTCTCCGCCTCTGGTGCCCCCCTTTGGCATATATTTAGCACGCGTCCCGAAACCCTCGAGGACGGAACCCTTTTTCGCGATCTCATCTCTGTTCCGCCGCCGCCGCGCTTCCAAGATCGGGAGCACCAGGAGAACTCTTCCCGGCACCCTACCGGAGGGGAGAACCACCACCGGGAGCTTCTCCACCACCATGGACGCTTCCCGGATGAGTTGTGAGTAGTCCCCCTTGGACCATGGGTCCATGACCAGTAGCTATGTGATGTTCTCCTCCCCTCTTTGTTCTTCATCGATTAGACCTGGTGAGCTGCCCTACATGATCGAGGCACATATGTAATCTTTATGCTGTTGCTATGCTGAGTTTGCTGGGATCCGATGGATTATGAGATTATGTTCAGATTGTGTGTGAGTAATATATTTGATTCACCTCTTTTATATTTATGTTCTTGAGTAATTCTTGCATGTTCTCCGTTGCTATTTATTGCTTTGGCCGAGTAGTAGGTAGTAACTCCAAGAGGGAACGTTATGCTTGATTGTGGGTTCATGCCCCTCGATGACTAGCTTGAGTGACAGAAACATGAGTCTAGGGGATGTGCTGTTGCCAAAAGGGGGAAAACAACAGTGCTTGTACTTGCGGGTGCAAGGATTGTTTACTTTACGCAAAGTTCTTTTAATGCAGTTGTCTGTTGCTTTGAGTTTACACTATGGGTGGGACTCGCAACTTAATACCAGCGAGATGTTCTGGATAGATATCTCAAGGTGGATGATTAGTAGTAGATGCAGATGGACTTCGGTCTACTTGCCTTGGCGTACCGCCCATGCTTTTGAGCCTCTACCTTTCTTACAGCATAGTTAGCATTGGTTTGCGCACATAATCCTGTCAATTGCCCAGCTGTAATTTGTTTACTTCGCTTAGCTGTTTTATCGTCTTTTGGGAGAGAGACATCACTAGTGAACATCATGGGACTCCGGTCCATATTACCATCACTGATCACACCCGCTATTTACTTACTGTTCTTATTTCCTAGTTGCAGTCATACCTATCACTAATATCTCTTGTGTTTGATCCTTTGTAAACGACAAGGCCGGAGGGATTGACAACCTCTCTGTACTCGTTGGGAGCAAAGTTATTTGTATCTGTGTGCAGGTCCTGTCAAGCAAAAGTCTCTGGCGCTATTGACACCTTCTTGTTGACCCTCGGAGTCTCACGGGATTCGATCCTTGGTATCTTTGCCAAGGGAAAATTTGCCGCTACGCTACATCTCAAACCTTCCACTTGGGATAACCAACGAGGGGCGAGAAGCCATCAAGCAAAGTTTTCTGGCGCCGTTGCCGGGGACTCCACTCTTCAAGATAGGCTTGAACTTTACCTCGCGGAACTTGTTAGATTCGGCCGCGGGAGGAACCTTTATGTCAACTACACTTGGTGCTGCCACGAAGCTTCTCGATGAGATGATGACCAATTATTCCCAATGGCACACCGAACGCGCTCCAATAGGTAGGAAGGTAAACTCTGTCGAGGAGATTTCCTCCCTAAATGAAAAAGTTGACTTGATCATGTCTCTACTTTCCAAGCAATCTTCTATTGATCCTCGTGATGTTCCTTTAAATTCTTTGATTGCTCAAGATCAAGTAGATGTGAACTTTATCTCTAGAAACAATTTCAATAACAATGCTTATAGGAGTAATTTTGGTAGCAACCCTAGACCGTTCCCCTCTAATTCCTATGGGAACAACAATGCTTATCCTAACACCAAGAACTCCACTTCTGAACTAGAGATTATGCTTAAAGACTTCATCACTACCCAAAAAGCCTTCAATAAGAGTGTAGAAGAAAAACTAAACAAACAAGATAATCTCTCTTCGAAGGTAGACAATTTAGCCCATGAGGTAGAATTGCTTAAAATTAGAACTTCCCCTCTTGAGGAGAGGAAGACCACTCCTATGAATGCTATTCAAGTGCAAATTAATGAAAACATTAGGATGTTGGCTAAACTTAAAGAGAGATGGGCTAGAGAAAAGGAGGAAGAAGATAGAATTAAGAGCCTTCCTACCCACCACAGTGTTGCTACTATCCAAGTTGTTGAGGATATCCAAACTCTTAGCACCCAATGCACTCCTGGTCCCATTTGACCTATTAATGGTGATGATATGACCTCAACCGTAGAAACTCGTATAACCATAGAAGCTACCAAATAAGTGAGCCTGAAGGACACCACTACCACCTTACTTGATAGTAGTGACTTTGATTTTGATAATTGCACCCTTTCTGAAGTTATAGATTTTCTTCACAAGATGTCTAGAGATCCCCGCACTAGCACGCTTAATCTTGCCTTCACGGGGCATATCACTAATGCTCTCATCAAAGCTAGGGAGGAGAAGCTTAGGGTAGAAGCCTCCATACCTAGAAAGCTAGAAGATGGTTGTGATCCTATGATTAAAATTAAGTTGAATAACTTCTCTTGCTATGCTTTATGTGATGTTGGAGCTAGTACCTCCGTTATGCCCAAAAGAATATATGATATGCTTAAATTGAAACCTTTTGATTCTTGTTCTTTTGGTGTTCGTCTTGTTGATTCTTCCATAAAGAAACCTTTGGGGAGGATCGACGATGTTCTTATCATTGTCAATGACAATTATGTTCCCGTTGATTTACTATTATGGATATTGAATGTGAACCTTCTTGTCCAATTATTGTGGGACGTCCTTTTCTTCGCACCGTTGGTGCTATCATTGACATGAAAGAGGGGAATATAAAATTCCAATTTCCTCTCAAGAAAGGGATGGAACACTTCCCTAGAAAGAAGATTAAGTTACCTTTTGAGTCCGTTATACGGGCTAGCTATTCTTTTACTCTTGATAAAACTTGATCTTTTTGCATTATGCCTAGCTTAAAGGCATAAAAGAAAGCGCTTTTGGGAGGCAGCCCACAAGGAATAAAGTTTTATTTTGCTTTTGTTGTGTATTGATGGTTGTTACTACAGTAGCATCATCATTGTATCTTTTCTTTTCAGCTTTGTGCCAAGTTTAGCCTCTGATTGCAAGAAAGTTCAAAAGTTGTGACGTGCTGTCCAGGAAACAGATTCTGTCCTTGGACAGAAAAATTCGTATAAAATCACCAGATCATCTTTTTGGTCTGAATTTTTTCGACAGCGTGCTCTATACAATTGGATTTCGGGCGTCTGTTCTGAGTTTTTTTATTTGAGTTGCAGAAGTGCCCCGAAAAAATTATTTACTACCTGCTGGTCTGTTTTTCACAGATTCTGTCCTGTTTTGCCTTTTCTTCGTTTTGCAAACCTTGAGCTTGCTTTTTCTTTGCAAAAACCTTTTGGCAATCTTAAGAAACAGTAGATCTTCAAGATTATCCTTATTTCCAGTAGGGAAAAATTATTTTATTATGGGTACTAACCTCGCTAATCAGATTATGATGAGTTATGTATGAAGGGAGTTTTCAAGTGTGCGAGGGAAGATGATAAAAAGATTCAGGAGGGTCAAACGCTCAAGCTTGGGGATGCCCCCGTGCACCCCCAAGAAATATTCAAGAAGACTTAAGCGTCTAAGCTTGGGGATGCCCCCGTGCATCCCCTTCTCCATCAACAATTATCAGTTCGTCTTTCGTTCCACTATATTTTAATCACTTCATGCGTTATGTGCTATGCTTGGAGCGTCTTGCTTTTAGTTTCCTTTTTAGTTTTCTTTAGCTTTGCTTGCTGTTCATAACGAGTTAGAACCCAGCTTTCTTTGTGTGGGAGAGAAACACGCTCCACTTCAACCTAGAACACAACATAGGATTTTCATGCTTATATTTGCTGTGTGTGTTCGTTGTCTTTCCATAGCTACTGTCATGTTTAGCTCTTAGTTTTCATGCTTTTCTTTTTCAAGAGCTTTTGTTTAGTTGGTTGTTGAACTCTCTTGAGTTTTCATGTTTATCTTGTTAAGAGAGTTTGTCTGTTGTGTTGGGGAACGTAGTATTTTAAAATTTTCCTACGATCACGCAAGATCTATCTACCAGATGCATAGCAACGAGAGGGGAGAGTGTGTCTACGTACCCTCGTAGACCGGGAGCGGAAGCGTCAAGTGACGCAGTTGATGTTGTCGAACTTCTTCACGATCCAACCGATCAAGCACCGAACGTACGGCACCTCCGCGTTCAGCACACGTTCAGCTTGATGACGTCCCACGAGCTCTTGATCCAGTTGAGCTTCACGGGAGAGTTTCGTCAGCACGACGGCGTGGTGACGGGTATGATGTGTTCACCGGCGCAGGGCTTCGCCTAAGCTCCGCGATGGTACGACCGAGGTGTGATTCTGTGGAGGGGGGCACCGCACACGGCTAAAACAATTCAACTTCTGTGTCTTTGGGTGCCCCCCTGCCCCCGTATATAAAGGAGCAAGGGAGGAGGGGCCGGCCAACCTCTATGGTGCGGCTAGGGAGGGGACTCCTACTAGGAATAGGATTGCAATCCTATTCCTAGTAGGATTCACCGAAAGGAAGAAGGGGGAAAGGATTAGGAGAGGTGGCGCCCCCCCCCCCCCCAATCCTAGTCCAACTAGGATTCCTAGGTGGGGGCGCCGGCCAGCCCTATGGGCTGCCTCTCTCTTACCCTTTAGGCCCACTATGGACCATCCCCTCTCGTAGGGGGTTCCGGTAACCCCCTCCGGCATTCCCGATAAATCCGAAACTTTTTCGGTATACTTCCGGTGTCCCAATATAGCCGTCCAATATATCAATCTTTATGTCTCGGACATTCCGAGACTCCTCGTCATGTTCGTGATCTCATCCGGGACTCCGAACTACCTTCGGTACATCAATACTCAAAAACTCATAATACCGATCGTCATCAAACGTTAAGCGTGCGGACCCTACGGGTTCGAGAACTATGTAGACATGACCGAGACTCATCTCTGGTCAATAACCAATAGCGGAACCTGGATGTTCATATTGGCTCCTACATATTCTACGAAGATCTTTTATCGGTCAGAACCGCATAACAACATACGTTGTTCCTTTTGTCAAACGGTATGTTACTTGCCCGAGATTCGATCGTCGGTATCTTTATACCTAGTTCAATCTCGTTTACCGGCAAGTCTCTTTACTCGTTCCGTAACACATCATCTCGTGACTAACTCATTAGTCTTTTGCTTGCAAGGCTTATTGTGATGTGTGTTATCGAGAGGGCCCAGAGATACCTCTCCGACACTCGGAGTGACAAATCCTAATCTTGATCTATGCCAACACCATGAATACTTTTGGAGACACCTGTAGAGCATCTTTATGATCACCCAGTTACGTTGTGACGTTTGATAGCACACAAGGTGTTCCTACGGTATTCGGGAGTTGCATAATCTCATAGTCATAGGAACATGTATAAGTCATGAAGAAAGCAATAGCAGTTAAACTAAACGATCATAGTGCTATGCTAACGGATGGGTCTTGTCCATCACATCATTCTCCTAATGATGTGATCCCGTTGATCAAATGACAACTCATGTCTATGGCTAGGAAACATAACCATCTTTGATCAATGAGCTAGTCTAGTAGAGGCATACTAGGGACATACTGTTTTGTCTATGTATCCACACATGTACTAAGTTTCCGGTTAATACAATTCTAGCATGAATCAAAGACATTTATCATGATATAAGGAAATACAAATAACATCTTTATTATTGCCTCTAGGGCATATTTCCTTCAGTCTCCCACTTGAACTAGAGTCAATAATCTAGATTACAAAGTGATGATCCTCACACCCATGGAGTCTTGGTGTTGATCATGTTTTGCCCGTGGAAGAGGCTTAGTCAACGGGTCTGCAACATTCAGATCCGTATGTATTTTGCAAATCTCTATGTCTCCCTCCTTGACTAGATCGCGGATGGAATTGAAGCGTCTTTTGATGTGTTTTGTTCTCTTGTGAAACCTGGATTCCTTCGCCAAGGCTATGGCTCCAGTGTTGTCACAAAAGATTTTCATTGGACCCGATGCACTAGGTACTACACCTAGATCGGATATGAACTCCTTCATCCAGACTCCTTCATTTGCTGCTTCTGAAGCAGCTATGTATTCCGCTTCACACGTAGATCCCGCCATGACGCTCTGCTTGGAACTGCACCAGCTGACAGCTCCACCGTTCAATAAAAATACATATCCGGTTTGTGACTTTGAGTCATCCGGATCAGTGTCAAAGCTAGAATCGACGTAACCGTTTACGACGAGCTCTTTGTCACCTCCATATACGAGAAACATATCCTTTGTTCTTTTCAGACACTTTAGGATGTTTTTGACCGCTGTTCAGTGATCCACTCCTGGATTACTTTGGTACCTCCCTGCTAGACTTATAGCAAGGCACACATCAGGTCTGGTACACAGCATTGCATACATGATAGATCCTATGGCTGAGGCATAGGGAATGACTTTCATTTTCTCTCTATCTTCTGCAGTGGTCGGGCATTGAGTCTTACTCAACTTCATACCTTGTAAAACAGGCAAGAATCCTTTCTTTGACTGATCCATTTTGAACCTTTTCAAAATCTTATCAAGGTATGTGCTTTGTGAAAGTCCAATTAAGCGTCTTGATCTATCTCTATAGATCTTGATGCCTAATATGTAAGCAGCTTCTCCGAGGTCTTTCATTGAAAAACTTTTATTCAAGTATCCTTTTATGATATTCAGAAATTCTATATCATTTCCAATTAACAATATGTCATCTACATATAATATTAGAAATGCTACAGAGCTCCCACTCACTTTCTTGTAAATACAGGCTTCTCCAAAAGTCTGTATAAAACCATATGCTTTGATCACAGCATCAAAGCGTATATTCCAACTCCGAGATGCTTGCACTAGTCCATAGATGGATCGCTGGAGTTTGCATACTTTGTTAGCACCTTTTGGATCGACAAAACCTTCTGGTTGCATCATATACAACTCTTCTTTGAGATATCCATTTAGGAATGCAGTTTTGACATCCATTTGCCAGATTTCATAATCATAAAATGCGACAATTGCTAACATGATTCGGACAGACTTAAGCATCGCTACAGGTGAGAAAGTCTCATCGTAGTCAACTCCTTGAACTTGGCGAAAACCTTTCGCAACAAGTCGAGCTTTGTAAACAGTAATATTACCGTCTGCGTCGGTCTTCCTCTTGAAGATCCATTTATTTTCGATGGCCTGCCGATCATCGGGCAAGTCAACCAAAGTCCATACTTTGTTCTCATACATGGATCCCATCTCAGATTTCATGGCTTCAAGCCATTTTGCGGAATCTGGGCTCATCATCGCTTCCTCATAGTTCGTAGGTTCATCATGGTCTAGTAACATGATTTCCAGAACTGGGTTGCCGTACCACTCTGGTGCGGAACGTACTCTGGTTGATCTACGACGTTCAGTAGAAACTTGATCCGAAGTTTCATGATCATTATCATCAACTTCCTCACTAATTGGTGTAGGAATCACTGGAACAATTTCCTATGATGTACTACTTTCCAATATGGGAGAAGGTACAATTACCTCATTAAGTTCTACTTTCCTCCCACTCACTTCTTTCGAGAGAAACTCTTTTTCTAGAAAGGATCCGTTCTTAGCAACGAATATTTTGCCTTCGGATCTGTGATAGAAGGTGTACCCAACAGTCTCTTTTGGGTATCCTATGAAGACACATTTTTCCGACTTGGGATCGAGCTTATCAGGTTGAAGTGTTTTCACATAAGCATCGCAGCCCCAAATTTTAAGAAACGACAACTTTGGTTTCTTGCCAAACCATAGTTCATAAGGCGTCGTATCAACGGATTTAGATGGTGCCCTATTTAACGTGAATGCAGCTGTCTCTAAAGCATAACCCCAAAACGATAGTGGTAAATCGGTAAGAGACATCATAGATCGCACCATATCTAATAAAGTACGGTTACGACGTTCGGACACACCATTACGTTGTGGTGTTCCAGGTGGCGTGAGTTGTGAAACTATTCCACATTGTTTCAAATGAAGACCAAACTTGTAACTCAAATATTCTCCTCCACGATCAGATCGTAGGAACTTTATTTTCTTGTTACGATGATTCTCTACTTCACTCTGAAATTCTTTGAACTTTTCAAATGTTTCAGACTTGTGTTTCATTAAGTAGATATACCCATACCTGCTCAAATCATCAGTGAAGGTCAGAAAATAACGATACCCGCCGCGAGCATCAACACTCATTGGTCCACATACATCAGTATGTATGATTTCCAACAAATCTGTTGCTCGCTCCATAGTTCCGGAGAACGGAGTTTTAGTCATCTTGCCCATGAGGCATGGTTCGCAAGCACCAAGTGATTCATAATCAAGTGATTCCAAAAGTCCATCTTTATGGAGTTTCTTCATGCGTTTTACACCAATATGACCTAAACGGCAGTGCCACAAATAAGTTGCACTATCATTATTAACCTTGCATCTTTTGGTTTCAATATTATGAATATGTGTATCACTACAATCGAGATCCAATAAGAATAGACCACTCTTTAAGGGTGCATGACCATAAAAGATATTATTCATCAAAATGGAACAACCATTATTCTCTGATTTAAATGAATAACCGTCTCGCAATAAACAAGATCCAGATATAATGTTCATGCTCAACGCTGGCACCAAATAAAAATTATTTAGGTCTAAAACTAATCCCGAAGGTAGATGTAGAGGTAGCGTGCCGACGGCGATCACATCGACTTTGGAACCGTTTCCCACGCGCATCGTCACCTCGTCCTTAGCTAATCTTCGTTTAATCCGTAGTCCCTGTTTCGAGTTACAAATATTAGCAACCGAACCGGTATCAAATACCCAGGTACTACTACGAGCATTAGTAAGGTACACATCAATAACATGTATATCACATATACCTTTGTTCATCTTGCCATCCTTCTTATCCGCCAAATACTTGGGGCAGTTCCGCTTCCAGTGTCCAGTTCCCTTGCAGTAGAAGCACTCAGTTTCAGGCTTGGCTCCAGATTTGGGTTTCTTCGTTGAAGTAGCAACTGATTTGCTATTCTTTTTGAAGTTCCCTTTCTTTCCCTTGCCCTTTTTCTTGAAACTAGTGGTCTTGTTAACCATCAACACTTGATGCTCCTTTTAGATTTCTACCTCCGCAGCTTTGAGCATAGCGAAGAGCTCGGGAATTGTCTTTTGCATCCCTTGCATGTTATAGTTCATCACGAAGCCTTTATAGCTTGGTGGCAGTGATTGAAGAACTCTATCAATAACACTATCCTCGTCAACATTGCAACCAAGTTGAGTCATATGATTGTAGTACCCAGACATTCTGAGCAAGTGTTCACTGATAGAACTATTCTCCTCCATTTTGCAGCTGTAGAACTTATTGGAAATCTCATATTTCTCAATTCGGGCATTTGCTTGAAATATTAACTTCAACTCCTGGAACATTTCATATGCTCCATGACGTTCAAAACGTCGTTGAAGTCCCGGTTCTAAGCCGTAAAGCATGGCACACTGAACTATCGTGTAGTCATCAGACCGCGACTGCCAGACGTTCAAAGCGTCTGCATCAGCGAAAGGGGGCTTGTCACCTAGCGGTGCTTCAAGGACATAATTCTTCTGTGCAGCAATGAGGATAATCCTCAGGTTACGGACCCAGTCCGTGTAATTGCTACCATCATCTTTCAACTTAGCTTTCTCTAGGAATGCATTAAAATTCAAAGGAACGGTAGCACGGGCCATTGATCTACAACGACATAGATATGCAAAAACTATCAGGACTAAGTTCATGATAAATTAAAGTTCAGTTTAATCATATTAATTTAAAGAACTCCCACTTAGATAGACATCCCTCTGGTCATCTAAATGATCACGTGATCCAAATCAACTAAACCATGTCCGATCATCACGTGAGATGGAGTAGTTTTCAATGGTGAACATCTTATGTTGATCATATCTACTATATGATTCACGCTCGACCTTTCGGTCTCCAGTGTTTCGAGGCCATATCTGTATATGCTAGGCTCGTCAAGTTTAACCCGAGTATTCTGCGTGTGCAAAACCGGCTTACACCCGTTGTATTTGAACGTAGAGCTTATCACACCCGATCATCACGTGGTGTCTCGGCACGACGAACTTTCGCAACGGTGCATACTCAGGGAGAACACTTATACCTTGAAATTTAGTAAGGGATCATCTTATAATGCTACCGTCGTTCTAAGCAAAATAAGAAGCATAATAAGATAAACATCACATGCAATCAAAATATGTGACATGATATGGCCATCATTATCTTGTACTTTTGATCTCCATCTCCAAAGCACCGTCATGATCACCTTCGTCACCGGCTTGACACCTTGATCTTTATCGTAGCATCGTTGTCGTCTCGCCAACTATTGCTTCCACGACTATCGCTACCGCTTAGTGATAAAGTAAAGCAATTACATGGCGATTGCATTTCATACAATAAAGCGACAACCATATGTGCCAGTTGCCGATAACTTTACAAAACATGATCATCTCATACAAAATCGTATAACTCATGTCTTGACCATATCACATCACAACATGCCCTGCAAAAACAAGTTAGACGTCCTCTACTTTGTTTGTTGCAAGTTTTACGTGGCTGCTACGGGCTTAGCAAGAACCGTTCTTACCTACGCATACAAAAACCACAACGATGTTTCGTCAAGTATGTGCTGTTTTAACCTTCACAAGGACCGGGCGTAGCCACACTTGATTCAGCTAAAGTGAGAGAGACAGACACCCGCCAGTCACCTTTAAGCAACGAGTGCTCGTAACGGTGAAACCAGTCTCGCGTAAGCGTACGCGTAATGTCGGTCCGGGCCGCTTCATCTCACAATACCGCCGAAGCAAAGTATGACATGCTGGTAAGCAGTATGACTAGTATCGTCCACAATCTCATTGTGTTCTACTCGTGCATATCATCTACGCATAGACCTGGCTCATGATGCCACTGTTGGGGAACGTAGTATTTTAAAATTTTCCTACGATCACGCAAGATCTATCTACCAGATGCATAGCAACGAGAGGGGAGAGTGTGTCTACGTACCCTCGTAGACCGGGAGCGGAAGCGTCAAGTGACGCAGTTGATGTTGTCGAACTTCTTCACGATCCAACCGATCAAGCACCGAACGTACGACACCTCCGCGTTCAGCACACGTTCAGCTTGATGACGTCCCACGAGCTCTTTATCCAGTTGAGCTTCACGGGAGAGTTTTGTCAGCACGACGGCGTGGTGACGGGTATGATGTGTTCACCGGCGCAGGGCTTCGCCTAAGCTCCGCGATGGTACGACCGAGGTGTGATTCTGTGGAGGGGGGCACCGCACACGGCTAAAACAATTCAACTTCTGTGTCTTTGGGTGCCCCCCTGCCCCCGTATATAAAGGAGCAAGGAAGGAGGGGCCGGCCAACCTCTATGGTGCGGCTAGGGAGGGGACTCCTACTAGGAATAGGATTGCAATCCTATTCCTAGTAGGATTCACCGAAAGGAAGAAGGGGGAAAGGATTAGGAGAGGTGGCGCCCCCCCAATCCTAGTCCAACTAGGATTCCTAGGTGGGGGCGCCGGCCAGCCCTATGGGCTGCCTCTCTCTTACCCTTTAGGCCCACTATGGACCATCCCCTCTCGTAGGGGGTTCCGGTAACCCCCTCCGGCATTCCCGATAAATCCGAAACTTTTTCGGTATACTTCCGGTGTCCGAATATAGCCGTCCAATATATCAATCTTTATGTCTCGGACATTCCGAGACTCCTCGTCATGTCCGTGATCTCATCCGGGACTCCGAACTACCTTCGGTACATCAATACTCAAAAACTCATAATACCGATCGTCATCAAACGTTAAGCGTGCGGACCCTACGGGTTCGAGAACTATGTAGACATGACCAAGACTCATCTCTGGTCAATAACCAATAGCGGAACCTGGATGTTCATATTGGCTCCTACATATTCTACGAAGATCTTTTATCGGTCAGAACCGCATAACAACATACGTTGTTCCTTTTGTCAAACGGTATGTTACTTGCCCGAGATTCGATCGTCGGTATCTTTATACCTAGTTCAATCTCGTTTACCGGCAAGTCTCTTTACTCGTTCCGTAACACATCATCTCTTGACTAACTCATTAGTCTTTTGCTTGCAAGGCTTATTGTGATGTGTGTTACCGAGAGGGCCCAGAGATACCTCTCCGACACTCGGAGTGACAAATCCCAATCTTGATCTATGCCAACACCACGAATACTTTCGGAGACACCTGTAGAGCATCTTTATGATCACCCAGTTACGTTGTGACGTTTGATAGCACACAAGGTGTTCCTACGTTATTCGGGAGTTGCATAATCTCATAGTCATAGGAACATGTATAAGTCATGAAGAAAGCAATAGCAGTTAAACTAAACGATCATAGTGCTATGCTAACGGATGGGTCTTGTCCATCACATCATTCTCCTAATGATGTGATCCCGTTGATCAAATGACAACTCATGTCTATGGCTAGGAAACATAACCATCTTTGATCAATGAGCTAGTCTAGTAGAGGCATACTAGGGACATACTGTTTTGTCTATGTATCCACACATGTACTAAGTTTCCGGTTAATACAATTCTAGCATGAATCAAAGACATTTATCATGATATAAGGAAATACAAATAACGTCTTTATTATTGCCTCTAGGGCATATTTCCTTCATGTTGCACTAAGTTGTGTGTCTTAACTTAAAGTAGGTAATTGAGGTTGTTATTTAATTTCAGTAGTAACTTGCAATAGTTTTGAGGTATTGCCATGAGTAATGTCTGAACTTTTGGTGTCAAGAGCTTTAGCCTATTAGTGATAGATGTCGTATTTTGGGCAATCCGTGTTTATTTTTGAAAACCTACAAAATAGTTGAGAACTTTAGCTACTAAATGGATCTCTAATCTTTGGAGGGATCGAATATTAGAGTACACTCACGTATCATGAGTCGAGGATGCGCAAGGATAACCAAATCCCCATACACTCCTCCTCGGGGTACTTGTCTCTTTGTGAACCTCCTAATTAGATTGAGAGTTACCGATAATAAGTGCATGAGTTCTTCGGACTAATGTGAGTATTCGAAAGTTGACACTTCCACCTATCCATATTTTTCTAGCCTCTTCGGTACCGTGCATTGCCCTTTCTCACCTCGAGAGTTGGCGCATACTTCGCCGGTGCATCCAAATCCTTGGCACGATACACTCTGTCATCATAAGCCTCATTATATCCTTCCTCAAAACAGCCACCATACCTACCTATTAAGGCATTTCCATAGCCTTTCCGAGATACATTGCCATGCAACATCCATCCTCTCATGACTTGATCTTCATGTCATACATGCTTTTTGCTTGATCGATGAGCCGCATGCTAGTTGGGCCTTGCCCTAATCATTGCTACATGACGCGCTAGTATCATTGCATATCCTGCTACACTGGAAGAGGCATACATTTGCATACATCATGATAGTTTCATTTTCTTTATGTTGAGTACTTTTGTAAAGTGTGAAAGATCTTCTATACTTCTTGTAATACATAGAGTGTTGCCCCTAAAGTGAGGAAAAGATCCCAAAGAGGACAAATCAAAAGATCCCAAAGAGGACAAAATCAAAATATCCCAAAGAGGACAAATGAGAAATAAATAGAAAGAGCCATTGAGGCCACAAAAAAAAGAAAAAAAAAAGAAAAAAGAAAAAAAAGAGAAGGGGGCACACTACTATTTCTTTTGAGAGATCCACACTCGTACTCCATCTTATACCTTGTACTCCATAGAGATTATCATTTATGCATATAGCTATGTGGGGACCTTTACACTATAGAACTTGGCTTGTATATTCCAATGATGAGCCTCCTCAAAAGAGCTCTAGGTCTTCTTGAGCAAGCAAGTTGGATGCACCCCCACTAGTTCCATTGGAGAGCTTACCTTAGCTCATATGTGCATCCGTTGCATGGCAATCCCTACTCCTCGCATAATATCTATCATTTGGCTTTCTCTCGCCGATGATTGTCCTCATTGATGTGAGCCTTTCACACCTTTTTGTCTTCCCCCTCTATCATTTTTCTCTCTTTGCCATCCGATGTGTCGACTTTCTTGCTTACGCTCATCCATTGCATGAGTGCTCAAAATATCGAAAGGGAGTGGATCATTTTGACTTGTACCTGGCTGACGGTCTGGGGATGAGTCAAGATAAGATTCCAAAGAAGACCAAGTGTAAAACTTTAGTAGATTAAGTTCTCAACAATACAAAAACTATGTTTTACTCTCTCATATATCCCTATCCCCTTTCTTGCACGCAAACACCATTTGGAGACATTCGAGTCACGGACAGCGAGAGCTCTTGCACCTTTATGTTCTTATGTTACTTGTTACAATACTAATATAGACTCTTGCTTGTTATGACTTGAATTGGATTACATGTCTTGATTGCTTTACTTAAAAGTTCTTATATGGTTAATAGCATGTCACCACAGAAATTATGCTTGTTATCATTTACCTACTCGAGGACGAGCAGGAATTAAGCTTGGGGATGTTGATACGTCCAAAACGTATCTATAATTTATGCCTTCTCCATGCCTCTTTTGTGTGATATTGCTATGATATTTATGCACTTCCATACACTTTTGATCATATTTGGACTAACCTATTAACTCAGTGCACCCCAGTGCCAGTTTCTGTTTTCTGCTGTTTTTGTATTTCAGGTTTTCCCATTACTTAAATTGCCAGAAAAATTCCAGGAAAAATATATAAAAAATCAGCGCTCCAGAAGCTTCCACGCGCCAGAAGTGGGGCCAGAGGGGAGCCAGGGGCAGCCCAGGCGGCCTGCCCACGCGGCCCCCCTCCTGGCCGCGCTGGGGGGCGCCTGGGCCCCCCTCTCCGCCTCTGGTGCCCCCCTTTGGCATATATTTAGCACGCGTCCCGAAACCCTCGAGGACGGAACCCTTTTTCGCGATCTCATCTCTGTTCCGCCGCCGCCGCGCTTCCAAGATCGGGAGCACCAGGAGAACTCTTCCCGGCACCCTGCCGGAGGGGAGAACCACCACCGGGAGCTTCTCCACCACCATGGACGCTTCCCGGATGAGTTGTGAGTAGTCCCCCTTGGACCATGGGTCCATGACCAGTAGCTATGTGATGTTCTCCTCCCCTCTTTGTTCTTCATCGATTAGACCTGGTGAGCTGCCCTACATGATTGAGGCACATATGTAATCTTTATGCTGTTGCTATGCTGAGTCTACTGGGATCCGATGGATTAAGAGATTATGTTCAGATTGTGTGTGAGTAATATATTTGATTCACCTCTTTTATATTTATGTTCTTGAGTAATTCTTGCATGTTCTCCGTTGCTATTTATTGCTTTGGCCGAGTAGTAGGTAGTAACTCCAAGAGGGAACGTTATGCTTGATTGTGTGTTCATGCCCCTCGATGACTAGCTTGAGTGACAGAAACATGAGTCTAGGGGATGTGCTGTTGCCACAAGGGGGAAAACAACGGTGCTTGTACTTGCGGGTGCAAGGATTGTTTACTTTACGCAAAGTTCTTTTAATGCAGTTGTCTGTTGCTTTGAGTTTACACTATGGGTGGGACTCGCAACTTAATACCAGCGAGATGTTCTGGATAGATATCTCAAGGTGGATGATTAGTAGTAGATGCAGATGGATTTCGGTCTACTTGCCTTGGCGTACCGCCCATGCTTTTGAGACTCTAACTTTCTTACAGCATAGTTAGCATTGGTTTGCGCACATAATCATGTCAATTGCCCAACTGTAATTTGTTTACCTCGCTTAGCTGTTTTATCGTCTTTTGGGAGAGAGACATCACTAGTGAACATCATGGGACTCCGGTCCATATTACCATCACTGATCACACCCGCAATTTACTTACTATTCATATTTCCTAGTTGCAGTCATACATATCACTATTATCTCTTGCGTTTGATCCTTTGTAAACGACAAGGCCGGAGGGATTGACAACCTCTCTGCACTCGTTGGGAGCAAAGTTATTTGTATCTGTGTGCAGGTCCTCTCAAGCAAAAGTCTCTGGCGCTATTGACACATTCTTGTTGACCCTCGGAGTCTCACGGGATTCGATCCTTGGTATCTTTGCCAAGGGAAAATTGCCGCTACGATACATCTCAAACCTTCCACTTGGGGTAACCAACGAGGGGCGAGAAGCCATCACCACTCCATCCTCCCTCCATGACTTCTCCTTCCATGTGTGAGTAATTCCCCGCTGTAGGCAAAGGGGATGGTAGGGATTGGATGAGTTAGATCATGTAATAGTTTATCAGATTGTTGGGGGCATGTTGCCTATCATCTACTATGGTGTTTATCATCTTTGCTTCAACTTGTTGCTCTTAATGCTTGTCACTTAGGGCCCGAGTGCCATGATTTCAGATCTGAACCATATGTGCTTGCATGAATATATTTGTGTTCTTGATCCTATCTATGAGTTGTTTGCACCTATTACGGTCCGGAACCGGCGATCCCAAAAGTGACAGCTTGGGACACCAAAGGGGATGGTCCATAATTTGAGGATTCCATGTATCCATTGAGTTCATTGCTTTGTTCCGGTGCTCTTTGACAGGAGCACCTTAATCTCCATAAGTTCCTTTTGGCCCCGTTCGTAGCGGGATGGTAGGACAAAAGATGTTGTGCACGTTCTTATTGCAAGCACGTACAACTACCTGTGGGATACATGCCTAATGTTTGATATTTGCCTAGATGATCATTACTTTTCTGTGTGCCTTGCCCCAAGTTAGATTCATGATATTTCTCATCCATGCAGCGCCCAACCATCCATCTCCCTAGCCTACAGTGTTTAAATCCTGCTGGTTATTAGTTGTTACTTTTGCTGTTTACTTTCGTTGTTTACTTTTGCTGTTACCACCATCACTATCATATCACCGTTACCACTTATCTTTTGTTGCAAGTAAGTATATTTCAGGTGCGGTTGAATTGACAACTCAACTATCAAAGCTTATAAATACTCTTTGGCTCCCCGTGTGTCGAATCTATAAATTGGGTTATTCTTACCCGCGAAGACTATCTCGATCCCTTACGGTTGAGGGTTATCAAGTACCGTTTTCTGGCGCCGTTGCCGGGGAGCATAGCAATATTTACAAGTCTACTTGAAGTATCCTACCTGCTGCACTTTATCCGCTATGGGTAAGAAAGGAGACCCCAAGGTTCCGATCTTACTATCCACTACAAGAAGAGGTACTGTTCTGAACACTAGTGCTACACTTGATTCACCTTCTGTTATGAGTAAATTTGCCTCACCACCACCACATGATGCTTCTACTGAATCTGTTACTATGTCCGATACTCTTGATGATGCCTCTACTACTCTTGATGATATTAGTTCACTTGGTTATACTCTTGAGAAACAGATCGCTGCTGCTGCAAAAAAATCTGGAACTGAAATTCCTGTTACTCGCTACCCTATTGGTGGAACTTATGATTATCCTGATTTGAGTAAACTCAAGGAGAGACTCCTTGATGATGATTACATTATGCTTGATGATGACTTATGCAGGGAACTGACAGAGTTTGCCGGCTCTGACCCTGAAGCTATTAAGAAGCTGCTTGACAAACACTCCTTGAAGAACAAGATTGTTCCTGATCCTGAATTTGCTACATCTCCTATATGCATCAATGATCCTGATTATGACTTTTCTGTTGATCTTTCACTTATACCTATGGTTGAAGCTGACCCCTTTTATGGCAGAGAAAATGATGATGCTATTGCACACCTGACCAAACTCACTGAGTTGGGTGGCTTGTTTACCACGGATGAGAAGATACGAAACTTTTATGTGACTAAGCTTCTTCCTTTAAGAGTCCTCAAGACTTAGCTCACTCTTTTGTTGATAAGTACTTTCCTGCTCATATGCAACATGCTGCTTTACAAAGAATTTATAACTTTAAACAATTGCAGGATGAGCACCTCCCTAAAGCTTGGGGGAGGTACTGTAGTCTGATCCGTGCTAGACCAGGACATGGAGTCCCTAAGAATGAATTAATCGATATATTTTATGCTGGTCTAACTGATGAATCCAGGTCCTATTTGGATAGTTGTGCTGGTTGTGTTTTCAGGAAAAGAACACCGGACGATGCAGAGGATTTGATGGGTAGGATTGCCAAAAACCATGAAGATTGGTCCGTCCCTGAACCACCTCCACCACCGAAGAAGAGGGGCATGTTTGTTCTAAGCCCCGAAGATATGCGAGAAGCAAAGAAGTCAATTAAAGAGAAAGGTATTAAAACTGAAGACGTGAAGAATCCACCCCCTATTGAGAAGTTGTGTGAGCCTACCACTCACCCTCCTATGGTAGAGGTACACTCTCTTTTAGATTTCAACGCAAATGACATTCCTCATGGTAAGCCTCCTGATCAATGTTTAGATGAGTTTGATAATTTTATTATGAAACAAAATCATTTTAATGAGAGGATACAAAGTCAATTGCATGATAATTCCCTTGCTATCAAAAGTTTGCTTGATGTTCTAGGTAGAACAGTTAATGATGCTAAATGTCTTGTGAAGCATTTTCATATGGTTCAAACTCAGCTTGAACAAATTTCTAATGTGCAAAAAGATTTGCTTGAACAATGCCAAGCAAGATGATTTGCAGGCCTTCGGGATTAAGACCCGAGGAGGAACTAGCACTCAAGATCCTCTCTATCTAGAGGGGCATCCGAGGAGAATCGAGCAAGATTCTCAAATGCAGGAAGAAGAAATTGTTGGCTCTCCAAAGAAGAAGAAGAAGAAACACAAGGGGGCTGACAACTCCAATGATCCTATTACAAGTGAAGAGCCAGCTATTGATCCCAATAGTGTATCTATCTTCGATGCTGAGACTGAAGACGGTGCCGAACCTGAAGGTAAGGATAATGAGAAGAATGATCCGCCTGAAGTTCGAGAAGAAGAAGCACCTGACAAACGCAAGAAGTACACTAGAGAAGACTTCGTCGCAAGAAGACATGTGAAGGAAAGAGAACCATGGATACAGAAACCCATGCCCTTTCCAGGTAAGTCTATCAAATCCAAAGAAGAAGAGCATTACAATAAGTTTTGTGAGTGGATGAAACCTCTTTTTCTTCAAATCCCTTTGACTGATGTTATTAAGTTACCTCCCTATTCAAAATATATGAAAGATATTGTCACTGATAAAAGAAAAATTCCTAATGAAGCAATTCTACTATGCTTGCTAACTACTCTTTCAGTGGCAACATTCCTGAGAAGCTTGGTGATCCAGGTATACCCACCATTCCTTGCTCCATAAAGAATAATTATGTCAAAACTGCTTTATGTGATCTTGGAGCAGGAGTGAGTGTTATGCCTTTCTCTCTTTACAAGAGGCTTTGTATAGAGACACTAATTCCTACAGATATCTCTCTTCAGATGGCTGACAAGTCAACCGCCGTTCCGATAGGTATTTGTGAGGATGTTCCCGTAGAAGTTGCTAATTGTTTGATCCTTACTGATTTTGTTGTGCTCGACATGCCCGAGGATGGGAGCATGTCCATTATTCTTGGTAGACCTTTTCTTAACACCGCAGGTGCTATTATTAATTGCAATAAAGGAAAGGTTACCTTCAATGTGAATGATAAAGAACACACGGTGTATTTTTCAAAGAAGACCGACAAGAGGCATGGCCTCAACTCTATAGAAAATATCGAGACCGTGAAGATTGGAGAATGGGACTGTCCACTACATGTGCACCACAAATACAAAACTATTATGGTGGGGACAATGTCCATTAAAGTAAAGGTGCAATGATCACTTCGTAAGAGGTGAGACTTTTTGCTCTATATATCGCCTGTTTGTTGGTAAGACTTGATCAACCTTACTAGTGAGCATGTTTTATATAGGTAAAGAGTTGAGCTTGTTATGTTTTCATTTGTTTTAGCTTTTGTTCTCCTTGCTGTACCAAGTGTTTATGTTTTTGAAGCTTCACAATACTAATCACTGATTTAAGTTTTCAGAAAGTTTTGCAGCTTTTTGAACTTCGAAAAAAATTTAACAGTGAAGTTTTCAGAAAAATTCCAGAAAAATAAAAATAAAAATTTCCATGCCGGGAGTGACCCAGAGGCACCTGGGGCTGACCAGGGGGGCCACCAGTGGCCCAGGCGGCCAGCTGGCGCGGCCTGCCCCCTGGCCGCGCCCATAGGGCGCCTGGGACCCATAGGACCCACCTCCAGGTGAGTCTTCTTCCTCTCTCTCTCTTTCTCTCCAAAAACACGAGTTCTGCACTTGTTCTTGCGTTCTTGCTACTCTTGGAGGCGATTTTCGATCTCTTTCTACAGCCTATCATTCGAGCTGAGATTTTGAACAAATACTCCCTGGTATGTAACTCCTCCACCCCTCCAATTAGATTTTTTGGTTGGTGGCTTCATTTGTGAGTATTTAGTAGTTCTTGGTGCTGTGTAGATGAGCTTGCATGCATGTGTAGAAATTTATTTTCCAAGTTTTGATGCAAGTTTATGCCTTAGGTAAGTGAGTTGAGTAGTTTGCTTTAACCCACTTTGTTTAAATCCTTGTTTTTGTAATTTGTCAAAAATTTCAGAAATGAGTTTGTTAGGAAGGGCAAAGGGGTGGCTTGAGAAGAAGAAGCCCGCGCACTCCGATCGAGTACTAGAGCCGCAGCTTCACACTCGACTGCTAGGGTGAGCTACAATGAAGATCATGTGCCCCTAGAGTTGTTGGAAGACACAAGTCCAGCACGTGCTATGATGTTCCCATGTGATGAATTCCTTGAAGCTGCGAGAATTAAGGATGCGTTTTATAATCTTTGTGCTAATGCAGGTCTGACATGGCTCGTCACGAGCCGTGTTACTCAGTATCAAAAACTCACCTCCGGTTTCATTAACAGTTTTAGATATAACCTTGATACTGGTTCTATTGAGTTTAAAATTTACAATGATCTTATCACCATGCCCTTGGAAAAGTTTTGTGAAATAATAGGTGTGCCAAACGTTAGGCGGACGGTGAAGATGACCTCTCAGCCCTCCGAGCTGAAAACCGTCTTCAACTCTCTCTGCAGCATGGGTACGAGGGATATTCATCGGTCAAAAATCTCCAGCATCTTATTCCCTCACCTCAGGTATTTTGCGTATTATGTTGCTAGAGGGGTATTAGCTCGTGACAACACGAGCAACACTTCTGCGCCGGATATTGCTATCCTGGCAACCGCCCTCTCAGGGAGGTTTGATTATAATTTGGGTGCCTTAATTGCTCGACGCCTTGCTATGAACGGTAACAGGGGAGATTTATTTGGTGGTGTTTATGCCACACTTATCTTAGAACATCTTAAAGGCACCCCACACCCTGATGATAAGCCTTTTACTTATTTAAGTTTTGATCTTGCTGCGATGAAAAGGCATAAGTTTGTTACCATGACTTCTGAGTTTGGTGACCTTGTTTATATCTTGCGTTTTGGAACTACCGCGGAACGCAAGATCCGTCTACCTGCACCTCTTTTGTTTGATTTTTCTCGCAGGAACGGATGGCCCTTTGATGTTATCCAGTTCGATGAGTTCATGGTCCAACATCAGTTTCATAACCCCATGGAGGGGGTTGTGCCCAACGAGGAGGAGCACGGTGGGTTACCACCTTTCCAGGGGGAGACCGTCACCCAGTTTGGTGAAGGGTCTTCCTCTGCTTGGAGTACGGACCCTTCTTTGTGGGAGGATCCGAGGAGTTCGGTGTACGCGCCGGAATCCTTTTACGACCCTTGGACTCACCAACATTCCCCCGGAGCAGGAGGCTCCTGGGGGCAGTAGCTACTACCAACTTAGGCCAAAAGCCTAAGCTTGGGGGAGTACGTGCCCTCCTCACTTTTCCATTGTATTATCCGTTTTATTTTTGTTCGCTTTGATCTTTTCGAAGTTTTTGCCCGTTCTTCTTTGTTCTTTCTTTGAAAAAACAACAAAAAGATTTTCTCTTTCTTTTGCTTTCGTTCAACCTTTGAAATAACCCAAAAAGATTTCCTTTCTCTCTTTAGTTTGCTTTGTTTTCAGAGTTCAGCTCGAGTCCGTGATGGCATTTGATTATATTTCCTACATTCGATCGTGCAAGTGACAAGGCAGTAATGACGAAGATCGACGGAAGGGAAGCAACAAGGAAAACCGGTATGAACTCTTCTTGTTTCTACTTTTGTACATATGCCTGTACTTATGATCTAGAGACCAGCTTGTAGCGACATAGTTCTATGTTTACAATGCTTTCCCAGTGGTTCATGCTTTCCTTGTGGCTAATCTCAAATAGCTAGAGTATATAATGTGTTATTGAAATGATTTACATGCATTGCATTGTTCATAGTCTGGTATACTAAGGTGGTATTTCCCTTTGGAGAATTCTTGGATTGACTTGGCACATGTTTACACATGTTTAAGACTAAAAAGTCTGCTTTGCCTTGATGATCTTTGAGTTTCAGAATAGTTATATCACTTTCATGCCCGATTCAATGTTGCTTTGTCGCTCTGCATGATTATGACCGTTATTGCTCTCTAGTTGGTCGCTTCCCAGTCTCTTGCTAGCCTTCGCTCGCATTAAGCGGAATTCTGCTTGTGCATCCAAATCCTTTCAAACCAGTTATTCCATATGAGTCCACCATACCTTCCTATGTGGTATTTATCTGCCATCCTAACAAAGACTTTCTTGTACCATCTCGAAATTATTCAAATTTACTCCTGTTTTGTGCCTCTCTTTTAGCTCATGAGGAAGTTGTAGTTAATTCATGATTTTTTTAAGTTGGACAAGTTTTATCCCAGGATTGCATGTCTAATCTGCAAACCCCTAATACGAGAAGGAACTGGCATGAGTGCGCCCGGCTCATAAAAGATAATACAACAAACAAACCCTCCGTCACGCTTTGTTCATGAGAAATCAGAAAACTTTTGGCAGTGATAAACAAAGGAGATTAAGGGGATGTGATCGTCCCCGTGCGGGAGCCGTTCCTCGAAAGTTGTCCAGCTCGAGAAGTGATTGGGTTGTCTACTAACATTCGTTGACGAAATATGCACCTCTCAAAATCATTTTTACCTCTGTTTTCAAAACCAAGAGCTCTGGTACATGTTTAGTCTTTGCTTCCAACTATGGGTTTTCAATCTCGCCATCAAATTCCACGGTTCGAGAGTATCCACCTTCTTTCTTCAAAGCACCAACTAGGAGAGCATAATTGTCATTCTGAGTGTAATGTGCATTGTCCCAAAGTATTACATTGTCTTCTGCATGCTTGTGGTATTATTTATTCAGAAATTCTTAGCTCTAGTCTCCTTTAAAACTCTGGAGGAGTTTCTGCATTTATGTTTTGCTTCATTCATGGAGGCTAGCGAGATACCACTCTAGTATGTTTGAGCTATGTGCAATGTAATCTTGTCTTGATTTTCAGGAGCATATTATTTACTTTTGGTTATTTGTGATTGGTCACTTGAAAGAAGGATTGCTCCGTGCATTGTCCTCATAGCATTGTTTCAATACTTGCTAGACTCTTTTCGTAGTACATGCTTATATACATCTAATGAAGCAAAAGAGTTTGTCAAAGTTTTCTTTGTCGCGTCCAGTTCGTTGAACTGAATTGCTTGAGGACAAGCAATATGCTAAGCTTGGGGGAGTTGATACGTCTCAAACGTATCTACTTTTCCAAACACTTTTGCTATTGTTTTGACCTCATTCTTGCATGATTTGAACTAAACTAACCCGGACTGACGCTGTTTTCAGCAGAGCTACCTGTATGGTTTTATTGTGTGCAGGAAAACGGATTTTTAGGTGTCTCAGAAAATTCCAAGAAAAATCACAGAAAATCCACGCACCCGAAGGGCCCTTGTGCCAGAAGATGGGCCAGAGGGGAGCCAGGGGGCCCCAGGCGCCCTGGTGGCGCGGCCCCCACCCTGGCCGCGCCGGGAGGCCGCCTGGGCGGGCCCTTCCCCCTCTGGTGCCCTACTTTGACCCGTATTTATCCCCGTGACGAGAAAACCCCAGAACAGAAGTCGTTTTCCCAGTTTCTGTCGCGAAGCCGCTGCCACCCTCTGTTCTTCTTCGGGAGGGCTAATCTGGAGGCTGATTTGGCCTCCGGAGAGGGGAGATCGTCGCCATCGTCATCATCATCACCACTCCATCCTCCCTCCATGACTTCTCCTTCCATGTGTGAGTAATTCCCCGCTTTAGGCAAAGGGGATGGTAGGGATTGGATGAGTTAGATCATGTAATAGTTTATCAGATTGGTGGGGGCATGTTGCCTATCATCTACTATGGTGTTTATCATCTTTGCTTCAACTTGTTGCTCTTAATGCTTGTCACTTAGGGCCCGAGTGCCACGATTTCGGATCTGAACCATATGTGTTTGCATGAATATATTTGTGTTCTTGATCCTATCTATGAGTTGTTTGCACCTATTACGGTCCGGAACCGGCGATCCCAAAAGTGACAGCTTGGGACACCAAAGAGGATGGTCCATAATTTGAGGATTCCATGTATCCATTGAGTTCTTTGCTTTGTTCCGGTGCTCTTTGATAGTAGCACCTTAATCTCCATAAGTTCCTTTTGGCCCCGTTCGTAGCGGGATGGTAGGACAAAAGATGTTGTGCAAGTTCTTATTGCAAGCACGTACAACTACCTGTGGGATACATGCCTAATGTTTGATATTTGCCTAGATGATCATTACTTTTCTGTGTGCCTTGCCCCAAGTTAGATTCATGATATATCTCATCCATGCAGCGCCCAACCATCCATCTCCCTAGCCTACAGTGTTTAAATCCCGCTGGTTATTAGTTGTTACTTTTGCTGTTTACTTTTGCTGTTTACTTTTGCTGTTACCACCATCACTATCATATCACCGTTACCACTTATCTTTTGTTGCAAGTAAGTATATTTCAGGTGCAGTTGAATTGACAACTCAACTGTCAAAGCTTATAAATACTCTTTGGCTCCCCGTGTGTCGAATCTATAAATTGGGTTATTCTTACCCGCGAAGACTATCTCGGTCCCTTACGGTTGAGGGTTATCAGCGGCGTCGGGGGCGACAGCGACGGCCGGGGCGACGGGGGCGGGGAAGGAGAGAATGAGCGAAATTTCGCAAGTGTTGGTTATATACGAGGGGCATTAGTCCCGGTTCGTGGCACCAACCGGGACCAATGCCCCCCTTTAGTCCCGGTTGGTGCCACCAACCGGGACCAAAGGTCCCTTTT
>LR738714.1:822185070-822210497 GCA_902687465.1 Secale cereale | reverse complement strand
GAAGCCCTGCGCCGGCGAATACATCATATCCGTCACCACGCCGTCGTGCTGACGAAACTCTCCCGTGAAGCTCAACTGGATCAAGAGCTCGTGGGACGTCATCAAGCTGAACGTGTGCTGAACGCGGAGGTGCCGTACGTTCGGTGCTTGATCGGTTGAATCGCGAAGAAGTTCGACTACATCAACCGCGTCACTTGACGCTTCCGCTTCCGATCTACGAGGGTACGTAGACACACTCTTCCCTCTCGTTGCTATGCATCTGGTAGATAGATCTTGCGTGATCGTAGGAAAATTTTAAAATACTACGTTCCCCAACAAATACCCCTCTTTAGTCCTGGTTGGTGCCACCAACCGGGACCAAAGGTCCCTTTTCAGCAGCCCAAAGGGCGGGAAGGAGGGGCCTTTGGTCCCGGTTGGTGGCACCAACCGGGACTAAAGGGGGGCATTGGTCCCGGTTGGTGCCACGAACCGGGACTAATACCACCCTTTAGTCCCGGTTGGTGCCACCAACCGGGACCAAAGCCCTGTGCTGGCGCGGTGCGGTGGGATGTTTAGTCCCACCTCGCTAGTTGAGAGAGGCCAGCACCTGTTTATAAGCTGCGCTGCCTCTCTCCTCTCGAACTCATCTGAAATGCAGGCTTACGGGCCTAATTCGATAGTGCAATGCATGTGGGCCTACTGGGCCTGCTGCGGGCCTGAATCCTGGCCCATGGTTGGGTTTCTAGTCGTATTCAGGCCGTGCTGGCCCAGTAGGTGGCATTTTTTTCTTTTTTCTATTTATTTTTTCATTTCTACTTAGAACTAAATACTTATAGTTTTTTAGTGATTTCTTTTTTCTTTTAGGTCACAAAAATTATAAACTTTCATTATTTTCTTTGTTGCTTTATTTATTTTATTTTATTTCTACTTACAACAAAATACTTATTGTTGCTATTATTTTTTGCAAGTTTTTTTGTTTTGTTTTCTGCATTATTTATTTTCTTTTGTTTTTTACTTTATTTTTTAATTCTTTCTGGTAAAACCAATTACAAACTTTCTATTAGTGCAAGTAGTATTCAAATTTGAATAGTTTAAATTTGAAATTATTTGTTTTCTTTGTTGCTTTATATTATTTTATTTTGTTTCTACTTACAATGAAATACTTATTGTTGCTATTTTTTATTTTTTTGCAAGTTTTTTTTGTTTTCTGCATTATTTATTTTCTTTTGTTTTTTGCTTTATTTTTTAATTCTTTCTGGTAAAACCAATTACAAACTTTCTGTTAGTGCAAGTAGTATTGAAATTTGAATAGTACAAACGGACAATGGTATCATACTCGTTTGTTACAAAGTTGGCATGGTATCATCATAGTAGTTGCCGAAAAAAGTCTTCACTTTTTCTTCGCTTGTGTCATTTGCTTATTGCGCCGTAACCATGGATAATCTTCATCGTTTTTCAGGATGCTTGGGTCAGCCTTGACTTTGAAGGGAGGAATTTCATGAAACTTTTCATAATCTTCGGATATGTCTGTCTTGCCCTCCACTCCCAGGATGTCCCTTTTTCCTGAAAGAACTATGTGGCGCTTTGGCTCATTGTATGATGTATTCGCTTCCTTATCTTTTCTTTTTCTCGGTCTGGTAGACATGTCCTTCACATAGATAACCTGTGCCACATCATTGGCTAGGACGAACGGTTCGTCAGTGTATCCAAGATTTTTCAGATCCACTGTTGTCATTCCGTACTGTGTGTCTACCTGTACCCCGCCTCCTGACAGATTGACCCATTTGCACTTAAACAAAGGGACATTAAAATCATGTCCGTAGTCAAGTTCCCATATGTCCACTATGTAACCATAATATGTGTCCTTTCCCCTCTCGGTTGTTGCATCAAAGCGGACACCGCTGTTTTGGTTGGTGCTCTTTTGATCTTGGACAATCGTGTAAAATGTATTCCCATTTATCCCGTATCCTTTGTAAATCAATACAGTCGAAGATGGTCCCCTGGACAACAAGTACAACTCATCACAAACAGTGTTGTCACCTCTGAGACGTGTTTCCAACCAACTGCTGAAAGTCCTGATGTGTTCACATGTAATCCAGTCGTCCAACTGCTCCGGGTGTTTGGAGCGCAGACTGTTCTTGTGTTCATCGACATACGGGGTCACTAATGTAGAGTTCTGTAGAACTGTGTAGTGTGCTTGAGACCAAGAATATCTGTCCCTGCATATTATTGAGTCCCTTCCAAGCGTGCCTTTTCCAGACAGTCTCCCCTCATACCGCGATTTAGGGAGACCTATCTTATTAAGGCCAGGAATGAAGTCAACACAAAACCCGATGACATCCTCTGTTTGATGGCCCATGGAGATGCTTCCTTCTGGCCTGGCGCGGTTACGGACATATTTCTTTAGGACTCCCATGAACCTCTCAAAGGGGAACATATTGTGTAGAAATACGGGCCCCAGAATGACAATCTCGTCGACTAGATGAACTAGGACGTGTGTCATGATATTGAAGAAGGATGGTGGGAACACAAGCTCGAAACTGACAAGACATTGCGCCACATCACTCCTTAGCCTTGGTACGATTTCTGGATCAATCACCTTCTGAGAGATTGCATTGAGGAATGCACATAGCTTCACAATGGCTAATCGGATGTTTTCCGATAGAAGCCCCCTCAATGCAACCGGAAGCAGTTGCGTCATAATTACATGGCAGTCATGAGACTTTAGGTTCTGGAACTTTTTCTCTACCATATTTATTATTCCCTTTATATTCGACGAGAAGCCAGTCGGGACCTTCATACTGAGCAGGCATTCAAAGAAGATTTCTTTCTCTTCTTTCGTAAGAGCATAGCTGGCAGGACCTTCATACTGCTTCGGAGGGATGCCGTCTTTTTCGTGCAAACGTTGCAGGTCCTCCCATGCCTCAGTTGTATCTTTTGTCTTTCCATACACGCCCAAGAAGCCTAGTAGGTTCACGCAAAGGTTCTTCGTCACGTGTATCACGTCGATTGAAGAGCGGACCTCTAGGTCTTTCCAGTAGGGTAGGTCCCAAAATATAGATTTCTTCTTCCACATGGGTGCGTGTCCCTCAGCGTCATTCGGAACAGCTAGTGCGCCGGGGCCCTTTCCAAAGATTACGTGTAAATCATTGACCATAGCAAGTACGTGATCACCGGTACGCATGGCGGGCGTCTTCCGGTGATCTGCCTCGCCTTTGAAATGCTTGCCTTTATTTCGACATTGATGGTTGGTCGGAAGAAATCGACGATGGCCCAGGTACACATTCTTCCTGCACTTGTCCAGGTATATACTTTCAGTGTCATCTAAACAGTGCGTGCATGCGTGGTATCCTTTGTTTGTCTGTCCTGAAAGGTTACTGAGAGCGGGCCAATCGTTGATGGTCACGAACAGCAACGCCTTTAGGTCAAATTCCTCCTGTCTGTGCTCATCCCACACACGTACACCGTTTCCATTCCACAGCTGTAAAAGTTCTTCAACTAATGGCCTTAGGTACACATCAATGTCGTTGCCGGGTTGCTTAGGGCCTTGGATGAGAACTGGCATCATAATGGACTTCCGCTTCATGCACATCCAAGGAGGAAGGTTATACATACATAGAGTCACGGGCCAGGTGCTGTGATTGCTGCTCTGCTCACCGAAAGGATTAATGCCATCCGCGCTTAAAGCAAACCATACGTTCCTTGGGTCCTTTGCAAACTCCTCCCAGTACTTTCTCTCGATTTTTCTCCACTGCGACCCGTCAGCGGGTGCTCTCAACTTCCCGTCTTTCTTACGGTCCTCACTGTGCCATCGCATCAACTTGGCATGCTCTCTGTTTCTAAACAAACATTTCAACCGTGGTATTATAGGAGCATACCACATCACCTTCACATGAACCCTCTTCCTGGCGGGCTCGCCATCAACATCACCAGGGTCATCTCGTCTGATCTTATACCGCAATGCACCGCATACCGGGCATGCGTTCAGATCCTTGTATGCACCGCGGTAGAGGATGCAGTCATTAGGGCATGCATGTATCTTCTGCACCTCCAATCCTAGAGGGCATACGACCTTCTTTGCTGCGTATGTACTGTCGGGCAATTCGTTATCCTTCGGAAGCTTCTTCTTCAATATTTTCAGTAGCTTCTCAAATCCTTTGTCAGCCACAACATTCTCTGCCTTCCACTGCAGCAATTCCAGTACGGTACCGAGCTTTGTGTTGCCATCTTCGCAATTGGGGTACAACCCTTTTTTGTGATCCTCTAACATGCGATCGAACTTCAGCTTCTCCTTTTGACTTTCGCATTGTGTCCTTGCATTGACAATGACCCGACGGAGATCATCATTTGGTTCCTCTTGATCTTCAGCAGCTTCACCCGTTGCAGCATCATTGGGCACATCGTCTGGTTTCTCTTGATCTTCACCAGCTCCCCCCATTGCAGCATCACCGTATTCAGGGGGCACATAGTTGTCATCGTACTCTTCTTCTTCGCCGTCTTCCATCATAACCCCTATTTCTCCGTGCCTCGTCCAAACATTATAGTGTGGCATTAAACCCTTGTAAAGCAGGTGGGAGTGAAGGATTTTCCGGTTAGAGTAAGACATCGTATTCACACATTTAGTGCATGGACAACACATAAAACCATTCTGCTTGTTTGCCTCAGCCGCATTTAGAAACTCATGCACGCCCTTAATGTACTCGGAGGTGTGTCTGTCACCGTACATCCATTGTCGATTCATCTGCGTGCATTATATATAATTAAGTGTGTCAAAAACCATTACAGAACATCATAAATAGATAATTAAGTGATCAAATGGATAAAAGTTCATCATCACATTAAAACCAAAGTACATACATATATAGTTCTCATCTAACAACATATAGCTCTCCATACACAGCGAAACTATGTAAAACATTTCAATGCGAAAACAAATGCGATCATAATCGCAACCAAGGTAACAATTGATCCAACGTCATAATGATACCAAGCCTCGGTATGAATGGCATATTTTCTAATCTTTTTAATCTTCAACCGCATTGCATCCATCTTGATCTTGTGATCATCGACGACATCCGCAACATGCAACTCCAATATCATCTTCTCGTCCATAATTTTTTTTATTTTTTCCTTCAAGAATTTGTTTTCTTCTTCAACTAAATTTAACCTCTTGACAAAAGGGTCCATCTTGATCTTGTGATCATCGATGACTTCCGCAACATGCAACTCCAATTCCATCTTCTCCTCCTCCATTTTTTCCAATTTTTTCTTTAAGGAAATGTTTTCCTCTTCAACTAAATTTAACCTCTCCACAAGAGGGTCGGTTGGAATTTCCGGTTCAACTACCTTCTAGACATAATAAAACATCTATGCATGTCAGGTTGGTCGGCATAACTATCATAAACACTAAAACAAATAGTTATAAATTAAAGATAATATACCACATCCGAATCGTAGACAGGACGAGGGCCCACGTGGGCGGATATCAAAACCATCGCACTATATAATAACAAGCAATAATAAACGTAAGAAAATTAGACAAATATCTATCTAAAGTAATAATAACAAGCAATAATAAAAGTAAGAAAAGCATGGACATAACAAGAGGCTCACCACGGTGGTGCCGGTGACGAGATCGGCGGGGGCGATCGACGGCGGCGAAGACGGGGACGGGACGTGATGGACCGCTAAACCTAGACAAATCTCGGAGAAAATAGAGCTTCGAGAGGAGAAAAGCTTAACTAGTGTGGCTCGGGCATTCCACCGAACACGTTGTGTGCATAGGAGGTGAGCTAGAGCATCACTAACCCCTCTCCCCCTTGGCCAGAAAAAAAAACAGAGCAGTGAGCTCTGCTCTTGAGTGAGGGGTTATATATAGGCACCTCATTGGTCCCGGTTGGTGCTACGAACCGGGGCTAAAGGGGTGCCTTTGGTCCCGGTTCATATCACCAACCGGGACCAATGGTGGTGGGCCAGGAGCAAGAGCCATTGGTCCCGGTTTGTCGCTCCAACCGGGACCAAAAGGTCCAGACGAACCGGGACCAATGGCCCACGTGGCCCGGCCGGCTCCCTGAGCTCACAAACCGGGTCCAGTGCCCCAATTGAATCCGGTTCTAGATTGAACCGGGGCTAATGGGCTCGACAGGCATGGTCCAATACCCTGTTTTCTACTAGTGGTTGGGAACAAAGAAAACTGGAGCGGATCATCCACCTAGCGGCTAGCGCGCGTGGACGGGATGCATGCGGTGCCGACATGGGAAACGGACGAGGGTCGAGCTGAGTATGATCAGCAGAAAATGGCGAGCTGGAGCAGCAGAAGTGGTACCGTTGATGGGGTTGGGAGTTCCATGCACGAAGATACAGGCATGGTGGCGCAAGTACCGGCGAGGCTGCGACTATGCGAGCTGGATTCCCTCCAACTGGTACTGCTGGGCGATGGATGATCTAGAGAGGACGGACGCACACATGGCCCGGTCAGGGTCAGCGCGCGCCCCGAACTAGGCAGCGCCCGCCCGTACTGGCACTATACGATTTAAGCTGCCTTTGATCACTTCACTAGGTTCAGTAAAGTACTAATACGAGTACTGCTCTCTTTTTTAGCGAATATAGGAGTACTACTACTACTCCACTGTACCATGGTCCATGGTCCATGGGAGGAGGAAAGGGACTGTGCTGTGATGTGATGAGATGTGTGCCTGGACCGGTCCGGCCGTCGCCGATCTTGGCATGCCTTTGACCCGACCTCTCTTGCATGCGATCCACTTCCACCTGAGTAGGGGGTGGGATTGCGACCGAGTGAGCAGTCAGCTATCACAGCCTCGCGCGCAGGACACAGCGCCTTCCTTTCTTTCTTTCTTTCTTTCTTTCTTTTTGCAACGGCCTCAACTGCATTTGAACAAATCGAACGAAATTCATGCAAATTAGATGGAATTCACTTAACTTTTCAGACATAACTTACACGAAACGAACGGTATCCGTCCAATCAACCAAAAACAAATCCTAGAGCGGTGGAAGGGCGTGGGGGCGCAGCAGCCCTGCCTGGCCGCTGAATGTCACTCGCGAGGACCCGCTTTGCTTCCTTTTGTGTCGTTGGGAGTGCCGCCGCGGCCAATGCCGACCCCGGCCGCACTACCCTGGCGGCGACATTGCCCGTATCGGCGTTGGCGGAGGTGTGACTGAGCGACCACACCTTGAATGATCGTGGCGACCTCCCGTCGAGGCGACGATGACGTCGTGCGACCGTATCCGCGTTGGTGAGTAACGGTGAGGCCGGCTCGTCCTTCATGCGTACTAGCGGCAGCACCAAACCATGATTCCGGAGTGACCGCTCCGTCAAGTAGCTCAATCTACTGCAAGAACTCGTCATCCGTGACCACAACCTCCAAGAGAAGGCGTGGCTGCGGTTGCGGCGCACGGTTCTCCATGTTGCCAGTGGAGATGACGATCTTCTTGTCAGAGGAGCCGATGACTGTGGAGCTCGAGGGCTTCAGAGATCAAAGGCGGCGGCTCAAGATCCGTCGCCGCTTGCGGACGCAGAGTGCCATGACTTGGGCATGTCGATCGGTGGTCGGAAAGGGAGAGGTTTAGAGTGCAAAGGAGAAGTTTGGAAAGGTGCGATGTGAACGGCGTCGGAGCACGGCTTAAATAAGCGGGACAACCACACAAAGGGACGAGAAGTCAGCTTCAATGCAGCACCGCGGGCGGGGAGGCTTCTCGATTGCCGCATCTGCATTGAACGCCACCACTGCTCGTTCAATCCCATCGCTTTGACTGGCATCAATGTCACGGAGTCGCGTCCGCTCTCGAGAGGTGTTGGCCGGCATCAATGCGCGACAACCGCTTCGCGCGGGAGGATATTTCGGAAATGATGGTTTTATGTGAGAACGGGGTTTCCGTCACGTGTGTACCAGCCGTCCGGACGCCCGCAAAGCACTTCTGATTGATCTCTTTTTTACGGGAAAACGGACATCCGAATCGATCCGTGGATCGATGGAGTATCACATTGGATGACAAAATGATTTTTAGATTGCTTGGTCCTGGTCCAGATAGATGCGGACGGTTTGAGATCAGTCTCGAAGATGGCATGAGCTCGGCTGGGAACACAAAAATCCTGCCGTCCACAGTGGAACCCCCTTCTTCGAAAGAACAACCAAGTGGAACCAAAGATTTAATTCACAGGCAAATCCAGAGCCAAGAAGAAGAATACAATACGTACTCCGAGCCCTCCCGGCAACATCGTACACTGCTAATTAGTATATCGCCGGCGCGGCGTCATCCAAGAATATACTACTGCTCCGGCCTCCGGGGTCGTTATAGGAAAAAAAGGCGATCCATACGTCCAACCATGGCGACGACGATGATTGCGCCACGCGTGAGGAAGCTGGCAAAGCGAAGGATATCCTCCGCTCCAACGGAGATGTTGGGACGAACGGCAACACCACCAGCTCCCTCCCTCCCTCCCTCCCCCTGCGTGTGTACCCCCACCACACCTTGTGTTTGGGTGATGATCCTGCTCGACGCCGTGCTAATCGGATAGTTCGAGGTTCCATCTTTCTGTCGGGCCTACCACCACAACCGCATCAACATCAGCCACCGTCGTTTTCGCTCACAGCTGTGGCCTTTCCTCATTCTCTTTTCTTGCTTCAAGTGGGCAGGTTTAGTGTGCGTTGCGTTCCCGTAAATAGATCTCAATTTGGTACATCTCGAATGGTCTTCTTTTATTGGCATCAAAGCACCCAGAATACATCGTCTCTTAGGCTGATCATAGTGGAGACTAAGAGCATCTACAACCGGACCTGTCAAATCCGTCTCATACGTCCGGGCGGACTGCCCGGTCACTGTACGGTCATGTTTTTTTGACCCAGACAAACGCCTCAAACGGGCCTCAAACGCACGGACTGACCGGCGCCCCCCACATCCAGCCCAAATATGGAGCGGATATGGGGTGGCCAGGGCACGCCCGGGCTCGTCCGTCTGACAAGCCCGGTCCACCCCCATGGATGTCCCACAAAAAAAACCATCAGTCTCGTCGGTTTGAAACCCTAGCTCACTCACTCTCACTCTCGCTCCATCCTCTCCACTCCTCTCACCAATTTCGATCGAATCCGACGCAATGTCGAGCTCCGGCAGCCGCTCCGATAAGGAGGAGGATCTGGAGTCCGCGCTTGCCCTCCGCGTAGCCTTGGAGCGGTCCAAGGTGGACAGAGGGGGCAGCTCCGGAACTGCAGCCGGCGCTTCCCCGTAGGCGCATCTCGGACGCTGGCGCTAACCCCTCTCGGCCCATGGGCAGCTCCGACAGGCAACCGGTGCAATCAACGCCTTCCCTCGCCCCACTAGCTGTTGCTCCCCTTCGTGGGCTGCGGTGGGTGCTTGTGCCCGCCCCGCAGGCCGGACGCGCACATCGGAGTCGGAGGCGAACGCCGCCCGCCGCGAGAGGCAGCGGGAAAGGGAGAGGGGCGATGTGGAGAGCTCTATCCACCGCTGGCGTGGGCCGGCGAAGCCCGACGAGGACGAGCGGCTCCTCGAGTGGGTCTACCGCCGGTCTTCACCGGAAAAACGCGAAGGCTCTCCGGCTTGCCATCGAGCAGTCCGAACGGGGGGCGAGGGGGAAGGCGGCGGAGGTGGCTCAGCTGGCCAAGCTCAGGCGCTAACATGAACGGGTCGTCCAGCACCTCAAGGGCCTCGTCATCGTCGACTCCTCCTCCGACGACGACGATGACCACGGCTCATTGTCCGACGAATCGAAAGATGCTCCACCAGTCGTGGACTCCTAGAGCAGCGCCGGAGACCGGAAGGGCAAAGGGCCAGAGGCGAGGAAGTGGTGAAGAAGGTCTCTATTTATGTTTGATTATCATTTTTAGTGTTTGAACTTGTCCGACGATGAACTGTGACGATCTTTTTGGATGATGTAAAGTGTATTTATGTGCATTTCATTCTCCGTTTCATGCCGATTTCTTTGTACGTTGTTTGATCACGTAGACTAGTTCATCACGTGCATGCATATTATGAATATAGGGTACCGGATATGAGATACACGGTTGTGGAGAGGCAAATTTGAGGCGTGCCCGGTCAGTGCCCGCGGACGCACCCGGACGCGTCTGCGGATGTTTCAGGGGTCAGATTTGTTGTCCGTGGTTGTAGATGCTCTAACTTAGGGCCAGTTCTTTTGGGCGATTCTCTCAGAACCGCCTCCCTCCGCAACTTCTCCCATAATCGACACTTCATATTATTTTTTACAATCTTATCTAGGTAAGGTCTAATTAGCTAGGATTGTAAAAAATATATAAAGTGGCGATTCTCGAAGAAGCTAGGTAGAGGGCGATTCTAGGAGAATTGCCCAAAAGAACTGGGCCTTAGACTAGTGTCATGCATATGACACTAGTCTAAGTTACTACCTTCATAATGCATAGTAAAATAATAGTATTATCATAGATGCTTCATTTATTAGCTTGTAGACTTATCTTGTCTCGGGAAACGTTATGTTACTCTAACATATTAGAGCAAGTACAATAAGGAACAGTTAGCAGGTTGTAAGGAGTAAAGTAATATTTCTATGCTTAGTTGGAGGAGAGAGGATAGGAGAGAGAATGTAAGCGGGCTCTTATTCAAGAGCCAGTTGCGGCACGTGCTCCTAGGCAATATGTGAGAGTGAAAGGTGGGTCATGTACTAATAAAATAGACATACATATAGCTAATTGTTATACATATTGGCTATAAGGTTGGCTATAGATGAGATGACACTTTCTTATAGCTAACAGTTGACTATACAACCATGCTCTTATGTTAGAGCAGATACAATCGTGGGCTTATAGCCTGCTTACATGGCAAATTTTCCTATGTGGAGGAGAAAGACATGAAAAAATAAGGGGAGTGAGTTCTCATGCAATAGCTTAGCTATATGCGTGCTACAAGGCAAATGCAATAAATGTGAGGAAAAAGATAGAGAGAAGATAAGAAAAGTACCAAGAGCAAGTACAATAGTGGGCTTATAGCTTGTTTACATGGCAATTTTGTCTATATGAAGGAGAGAGACATGAAAAAGAAAGAGGAGTGGACTCTCATGCAAGAGCCTAGCTATATGCGTGCTTCAAGTCAAATGCAATAAATGTGAGGAAAGAGATAGAGAGATGGAAAAAAAGTACTAGTAATTTTAAGACACCTTTTGTACAGAAAGACAAATGCTAGACAGGACCAAACAGGACGCTCTGCATGGACGAGGCTTGGACGCTCTGACGCCTGATGCTCTGCATGGCCGGCACTCCGGGTGTCCGGCAGGCCGGAGGCACTTCGGGTGTCCAGCAGGCCGGAGGGCGTTTCTGGGCACTGGCCGCTGTTGGCGACGAGGATGACGATGAGGACGGCGCCGGGCCGCCGGAACCCTCGTCGCCGACGGCGTCCGATCTGATCTGCGAGGCTTTAGAGGCGGGATATGAGGAGAAGGAGTTGGCGTTGCTAGTGGATACGGTGGTGCCATGCGATGATCCGGCGAGAGTCGGGGTATCCAAGGAGGAGGAGGTGGAGATCGTCCGGCGGGTCGTACATCGGAGGACGGCGGCGACGGCGATCCGGCCATGGCGTGGCCCTCTTCCTAAGGTATGTCTTCCGAATCTCACGTTGTTTGATCTTATGCCTTTGGATACTTGGAAACGAGTTGAGAGGAGGAGGAAGGTTGGGTCGAGGTCGGGTGTGGCGGTGGCACCGGCGGCGCCGGCGGACTGCCGATCATCTCAGATCCCAGCGACGCGGACGAAGCGCTTGAATTCCCTCCTGGGCTCAGTTGGGCCAGAAAGGGAGGGGGGCTTGCGGTTGCAGCCCACTAGCGTTCAGAGACAGGCTGGGGGGTTTGGGCGTGCTCTACGTGGAGTCAGAGTCCCGACCCGCTTAGAGTTCGTTCGATCTGATGTGTGGCTAGGAGGCATCGACCGGGTAGTACCCGATTACGTGAATCCTCCTTCGACCCCATCAAAACCTCCAGCGCCGCTGCATGCTAGGGCTCGCCCTCTGCGATCTCTGCCTGGCTTCCCTCGCTGCTGTGCACGCCGGGTTCGTGCGATGGCGGGCCGGGGTGCCTCTGGTGCCCCGCACGCGAGGCCAACTGCGCCCAGTGCGGCTGCCGTGGGTGTTGCCCGAGCCGCGAATGCCCAGCAAGGCGGGGGCGGAGAGCTTGTCAGGACTGGTGGCCAGCGGCCGCTTGGCCGCGGTGCGGCAGCAGCTCCAGCAGCGGCGGAGGCGGGCCGGGGCCGCCATGCGGCAGCAGCATCAGCCGCAGCAGAGGCGGGCCGTGGCCATCATGCGGCAGCAGCAACAGCCGCGGCGGGGGCGGACCGGGGCCGCCATGGACAAGATGATGGTGCTGGCTTTTATAACCGTAACCCACCAAGGAGACGTTGGGGCGATGACGGCTATGACGCGTATGGCGAGGGCCAGCATCGGGGATCCTCTTCTACCGGCGGTGGCCGGGGGTATGCGTGGCAAGGTGATGGTGGTGTTGGTCGTGGCAACGGGCAGCAAGGAAGTTTCTTCGGACCACCAGGTGGCTTTGTTGAGGGCGCTTCGGGTCCAAATAACCGCTTCCGGGGGAGGTACCGCGGAGGCAGGGGAGGTGGCAGGCGGCATCCTCCTCCTCCGCCGCGGCCAACTGTGGACACTCCTGTCGTGCCTGCCGGGGAGACTCCTACTCCTCCAGTGCTTAATAATGATGCGGTGGAGGTGGTTCGGGCTCTTGCTTCAGTCGAAGTTCCGGACCCGAGTGCTGAGTTGTCTGACAAGGCTGTCGATAAGCCGGTAGTTGATCGTTTATCTAAATGGCTGCGCAAGAAGGAGAAGATGATTTGTCGCCGGTGTGGGGTGGCGGGGCACTTCGTGGCTGAGTGCACCACGGTGATGTGTGACACGTGTCAGAAGCCCATGCATGATTCAGGGGAGTGCCCTGAACTCCAGGGGCCCATGCCGGCGGTTGCTATGTACGGAGTTTGTTCTGCGGATCTTATGTTTTTCGAGTCTCCTTCTGATGAGTCTGAGGTAACTGTGACGGAGGCTTCGCTTACTGGGGTTGTCAAAGTCACGCACGGGACACTGTCTGAGGCCCAGATTGTGCATAGGCTCAGTGAGTTGATGCCAGGCAACTTTCAGTGGAAGCTGGTCAAGCTTGAGGGGCAATCATATAAGGTGGATTTCCCATCCTTGGACGATCTGAATCATGCACTTAAGTATGGTTTGTGTCGGGTCGCGAACACTAACTGTATCATCGAGTTTGCTCCGTGGAAGAAACCGGAGCCTCAAGGGAAGGCCCTCCCGCAGATTTGGGTTCATTTTCTTGGGGTGCCTCCGAAGGCCCTTCAGAGCGCTCGGACTACGTGGGGTCTAGGCTCACTTATTGGTAAAACAGAGAAGGTGGATATGCCTTTCACGCGAGCTAATGGCGTTGCGCGCATGCTGGTGAGTGTTCTAGATATCGAGTTGGTCCCCTTTTTTGTGAGATGGTTCTATGCTGGTCTGATGTATGAATTGGAGATTGAGATTGAGCTTGAGAGTTCAGTTCTTGCTCAGTCCGCCGATGGGAATACAGACACTGATATGACTGATGGTGATGATGCACGTGGCTTGAGAGAGGCAGCCGCGGATGGGCAGGCCATGTCTGGACCTGCACCGATATTGGGTCAGCCTCAGCAGTCTTCCGGAGGTACTGGGGGGAAGGGGGAAGCTCCTCCGGCCACATCTTTGGCTTCTCTCCGGTTTGGGTCCTTTGGGGCGGCCTCAGCCCCCAGTCGGTTGTGGGGCCACAGGGCTGAGTTGGACGATCCGGTGGAACTGGAGCTACCACCGTTGACACCGCTGCTTCTAGATGTTGCTCTCCCTGGGGAGGAGGGTGTGAGGGGGGAGTCCCCTTTTGTCACGCCTCCTTCTGTTGTTCATCTTTGCGAGGGCGTCCTGGAGCTGAGTGCTGAGATGGAAGCTGCTCCAGGGCCTGGATGCCCGCCATCGGCTGTCCTGTCGCCGGCTCACGACGAGCTATCTGGAGGCGGTGCGACCAGTCCGAGTGCGGCTGTGTCCGGCGACTCTGCCTCTCGAGGGACGTACTCTCTGGTGGCGCCAGGGTCGGTTGCCAGGGTGCCAGTGGCAGGCGGCTCAGGCTTCCTTGGTCAGGTGGGTGGGGGTGTGCTTGGGTCGACGGCAGGAGGCCCTACCCCGGGTGGACCCTCCACCGCCGATGTCGTCGCTTTCGGGGGGATAGCTGATCCCATGACCGACGGCCGACGACTCAGCAGTCGCCTGCAGGACCAGCCGGATGTGGATGATCTGCAGATGGGTCGTGCCAAGCGGCAGGCCAAGTTGCGGGACATTGAGGACTTGACAGGTATGTCAGTCAATATTTCCAATTCGATTTTGCATTTTTCTGCAGATGATGTTATAAATAATGCAAATCAATTGGGTGTTTCGTTAGGCGGGAATGGTAAAGAGATTGCTCAATCTGTTAACGACTTGTTTGATCGTGAGGCAGAGCGGGCGATCGAGGTTATTAATAACTTAGCAGCCGTTAAGCCGTTGAATAACTCAGAAATTGATGCTTTAGGGGTCCTTTGCGAGGACCTTAATCCATCTCTCGCTCAGTCGGAGGATGAGGGTTGTGGCGATGTCAGGGAGGAGTTGCTCCGGGATGATACTAACATTGCTCAAGGCCCCGAACCTGGTTGTACGGACCGGGCCGGGGGCACGATGAACCCAAGCGTAAATGGAGCCGCAAAATTTATCCGGTGTCGGCTGTACGCAGGAGTGTTCGGATTCAGACTGCCAAGAAATTCCATGATGAAAAATGAGAGGAATTTTCTGGAATAGCAGAGGTCTGAAAGACTTGGCTAAACGTAGGTTCTTGGCGGATGCGTCGATCGAACACAAACTTGATTTCATAGCCCTCTCCGAAACTGGTAGAGATAACTTCACCTCCCAGTTTCTGGGTACTTTATCTGGAGGTGTTGCTTTCGACTGGCACTGCTTACCCCCCAGAGGAAGGTCCGGTGGGATTCTACTGGGGGTAAGAAGAGAGTCTTTAGAGGTCCGTAACGTGGTCTTGGGGGAGTTCGCCGTAAAGTTCAGGGTGAGATCCAGGGTCGATGGATTCCAGTGGGCACTGGTGGCAGTTTACGGAGCTGCACAACCTGAGCTCAAACCAGACTTTTTGGCGGACCTCGTTCGGATTTGTGGAGATGAACAGCTCCCAATTCTGGTGGGAGGTGATTTCAATATAATTAGAAGACGGGAGGAGAAGAATAATGATAACTTTGACGGCAGATGGTCGTTTATGTTTAATGCTATTATTGAAAGCTTGGATCTCCGAGAGATAGAGCTTTCTGGCAGGCAATTTACATGGGCTAATTCACTACCAAACCCAACATATGAGAAGCTAGATCGTGTTCTCTCTAGTGTGGAGTGGGAACAGTAGTTTCCCATGGTGACCGTTCAGGCCTTGTCGAGGGCCATATCGGACCATACTCCACTTTTGGTAGATTCTGGAGAGGCAACATACATGGGGAATAAAAATACTTTCTCCTTCGAGCTAGCGTGGTTTGAGAGAGAAGGTTTCCTGGACCTGGTTGCCAGGGAATGGGCAAAGGGTGCAGGCGGTAGATCGGCCATGGATAGATGGCAGAATAAGATTAGGCATTTAAAGCAGTTCTTACGTGGTTGGGCTAAGCATCTTAGCGGTGTGTATAAGGTTGAGAAGGAGCGGCTTATCAACCTTATTCAGATTCTTGATGTTAAGGCTGAGTCATCGGTCCTAGCGCCCAGTGAACTGGAGGCTAAGGTAATGGCTGAATCTAGGCTGAAAGATTTGTTGCGTGAGGAAGAATTGAAATGGGCACTTCGAGCCAAGGTGCGTGAAGTTATCCAAGGGGATGATAACACACAATTCTTCCACATGATAGCAAATGGTAAGCATCGAAAGAAAAGAATCTTTCAGCTCGAGCAGGATGAGGGAACGATTGTGGGGCAGGAGAATCTCAAACTTTACATCACGGACTATTATAAGCGGCTGTTTGGGGCCCCGGATGATAGTTTCGTGTCTCTAGACGAGACCCGAATTCAGGATGTCCCCCAATTAGCGTCAGATGAGAACGCGATCTTATCTGCCCCGTTCTCGGAGAAAGAGGTGTTGGATGCGATCTCACAGATGAAGAATAATAAGGCGCCTGGCCCGGATGGTTTTCCGGCAGAGTTTTATAAAAGGTGCTGGCATATCATTAAGGCTGATTTACTTGCGATGTTCCAGGATCTTTTCGATGGACATCTGAAACTATTTCACCTTAATTTTGGTACAATTACTTTACTTCCTAAGAAAGCAGAGGCGAATCGAATAGAGCAATTTCAACCAATCTGCCTTCTTAATGTCAGTTTTAAGGTGTTCACTAAGGTGGGAACGAATAGATTGACGCAGATTGCACATAGCGTTGTGCAGCCTTCCCAGTCTGCTTTCATGCCGGATAGAAACATCCTTGAAGGGGTTATTGTCCTTCATGAAACGCTCCATGAAATCCATACGAAAAGACTTGATGGGGTAGTTTTTAAGGTGGACTTTGAAAAAGCATACGATAAGGTCAAATGGCCGTTCCTTCAGCAAGCTTTAAGAATGAAAGGATTCGACCCATCCTGGAGAAAGCAGGTGGATTCCTTCACTCAAAAAGGCTGTGTTGGAATAAAAGTTAATGACGATATTGGTCATTACTTCCAGACTCACAAGGGTTTAAGACAGGGTGACCCGATGTCCCCTATCTTGTTCAACATTGTCGCAGACATGTTACCAATCCTTATTGGTAGAGCTAAGGAGAATGATCAGGTAGGTGGTCTCGTTCCCCATCTAGTGGATGGAGGACTGTCTATCCTTCAGTATGCGGATGACACGATTCTTTTCATGGAGCATGATTTGGCTAAGGCGAGAAATATGAAGCTTGTGCTTTGTCTTTTTGAGCAACTCTCGGGGTTAAAGATTAACTTCCATAAGAGTGAATTGTTTTGCTTTGGAAGAGCCAAAGATGAACAAGAAGCTTACAAGCAGCTTTTTGGATGCGGGGTAGGGTCGTTACCGTTCACATACCTTGGCATTCCGATCCATCATCGGAAACTCTCTAATAAAGAATGGAAGAGTCTAGAGGATCGTTTCGAGAAGAAACTTAGCTGCTGGAAGGGCAAGCTTATGTCATACGGGGGCCGATTGATTCTAATTAACTCGGTGCTTACGAGTATGCCCATGTTTCTATTGTCCTTTCTCATGATCCCAGTAGGGGTTAGGAAAAGACTGGATTTCTATCGGTCACGTTTCTTTTGGCAAAGTGATGAGGTGAAGCGCAAGTATAGGCTGGCTAGATGGGATGTTATTTGCAGACCTAAGGATCAAGGAGGTCTTGGCATTGAAAATTTGGAGGTTAAGAATAGGTGCTTACTCAGCAAGTGGCTGTTTAAGTTATCCTCTGAGACTCATGCTACATGGGCCCAGATCTTACATAATAAATACCTTACAACCAAGACGCTAGCTCAGGTGACAGTTAGACCAACTGATTCACCCTTTTGGAAAGGACTGATGAAAGTTAAGTCGGCCTTTTTCAATAGAACTAAGTTCCTTGTTGGTAATGGTGTCTCCACAAGATTCTGGGAGGATACATGGTTGGGAGAGACGCCCCTAGCCATCCAATATCCTTCTCTTTACAATATTGCTCAATGTAAAGAAGATTACGTTGCAACAGTGTTACAGTCCACTCCTCTTAATATTCAATTCCGAAGGGCGCTGGTTCGACACCGTTGGGAAGCTTGGCTCCATCTGGTGAGAAGACTGATGGATGTTCAGCTGTCTCAGCAGGCAGACCGTACTCACTGGAAACTGACTAAGAACGGGACGTTTTCGGTGAAGTCGATGTATTTAGATTTAATCAACTCGGTGCCTATCCCTAGATCTGCTCACATTTGGAAGGTCAAAGTTCCCTTACGAATTAAAGTGTTTATGTGGTTTGTTCATAAACAAGTGATTCTCACTAAGGATAATCTGGCCAAACGTAACTGGAATGGGTCTTTGCGATGTAGCTATTGCGACAAGGATGAAACAATAAAACACCTCTTTCTCGATCGTCCTATGGCTAAAGTATTATGGCGGTCGGTCCATATAGCTTTTAATATTACTCCTCCTACTAGTATCACCACGTTATTCGACACGTGGTTGAATGGAGTCGCGAAAGAATTAGTGAGCCACATCCGTGTGGGTGTTTGTGCGTTACTATGGGCTATATGGAATTGCAGAAATGACTTGGTTTTTAACATATCAACGAATGTTTATTTTTTGCAGGTTATTCATAGGGCCACTGCTTTGATCCGTATGTGGTCGCTACTCACTCCGATGGATGCCAGGGAGCGTTTGGTTACTGGGTCTATCCGTTGGGAGATGGTAGCTCGGGCTATCTTCAACCGGTTTGGATGGCGGTCATGTAATAGGATAGGAGTTTAGGTCCTGTCTACATTAACGCATCCGAATGTGGTGTCCTCGCGTTTTGTTCTAGCTCAGTTTGAGCATTTTGTAATTTCGTTCCGCATACTTGGAGACCTTGACTTTGCTTATTAATAAGATGGCCGCATGCATCATTTTGATGCAGAGGCCGGGGAATACCCCCTTTTCTAAAAAAAATGAGTGACTATGTGTTGACTATAGATGATATAGCAACATCTTATAGCAGCAGTTGGTTTTATTATTAACCATGCTCTTAGCACCTCTCATAAATTACTTGTCACATAAGCAAAATTTTATTGGAGTGCGCTATATTACTAGCTAAGTTACTTCCACTATGACTAGCCTTAATGCATTATCCTAGGCAACAACACAAAAACTTCAGAGACAGTCATCTCAGTGTATTGTATCTTATGTGCCGTATCTAAATTATATTGCATCTAATTACATTAAAGAGTCATTTTTGCATCTCAATATTATGGCCTAGGTGTGGAGAGTAAGAAAAACTAAATAGGTACAGGAGTCACAAGGGATCGCAGTAATTGCATTGCACAGAACAACGAGCTAAGAGATGTATCTTCACTAACACACAACTTCATTCTCTTTCTTCTTTAATTACATTGTCACATCAACATTTTGTTTGCGATAAGGTGCTAAAACTGAAGCATTATCCGTCCATGATTCTCGGAAACACTGGAAATAGAAAGAAAATTTTGTCATATTCTCGGTCCTATCAAAACATAAAACTACAAGTATATCAATCAAATAGTGTTTTTCACCAGGAAAACACAAAAGAATATATAGCAAAAGGTTGGCATGGGTGGAATAGAGTGCAAAGGAGTTCTTACGAAAATATCACAAGGATTTTATTGTGTGAAACAAATGACTAAACGGGTTAGGGGTAAAAGAATCCACGAGGATCCAAATCCTCTAAAAATCTCATGAAAACCCTAAGCATTTACAACGGTTGAGTTGCTTTCACTATCAATTTTTTCATACCTCGGTTGCACGAGTCTACGCTAAGCACCATTGATCCAGCATTGAGATATTCGGCCAATAATCTATATATTTCCACTCTTGTGAAGAAAATAGCACTACCACAACTCCATGGACAACCTTTTCAAAATATGTACAAACAAATTTGTTAAGTCAACCGAGAAACAATGCAATTGATTCACATTTTAATATATAATTATTGAACAAGCTAGCATGCAGACATTTTTTTTACCGTGTTTCAAAAATTGCAATGCCACATAAGAAACACATAAGAAGTAAGTATTTTTTTTTTGCATGGTAATACGTGTCTCATTTATAAGATGAAATCAAGTTACAAGGCACGTACACACCGACCTTACAGGCCTGAAAAGATAGGATAAACCTATGCAAAAAAACAGCGCCTATCTCCCTCCTTCGACACCACCGACCACCAAAGGGACGGAAGACAGATCACCTCTACACCCGAGCTCGACGCGGCTCCATCGCTGATCACCAGCTTTACGGACCTCCAAAGTCGTTTGCCAGAAGCAAAACCATTGTCGTTGAACGAATCAGACCGGGGCAACATGTCCCCGGACACGCCATCAAGCTCCAGAACTGACTTCCCCGCACGACTGCAACGTCGGAGGAAGAAAGCAGAACTGTCAGCCGCCAACCACAAAACCAGCATAGGATACACCATCTTCCAGCTGTGACATGCGCAAACAGCAGTTTGCGCGTACTCCTGGACGACCTCCCGGGCTCCACTCCGACGTTGGAGAAAACGTCGTCGCAACAACGAAGCCCCAGAACACAAGTCCACCACGGGGAAGATGCCGCCGCCACAGCATCCCCGCTTGGACACACTTCCATCCAGATCCCTTACCGACCACAGTGTAGAACACCGCATCGGAGAAGAAACTGAAATACTTTTATTCATCGCCAGATCTGAAGAATGACGAGAAGACCAAGCTGTCGATCTACAGGACCGAACAACATACGTTGCCATCAACTCCGAGACGCCGCTGTGAAGGTCGCCGCCAGTGTGGGAGTGGAGTTGAGGTAGATTTATTTGCCCGGGCGTCGCTCCCACCACCCCAACGGCGCCCTAAGAAGACACTAGACAAACCCTAACTACAGGCCGGCGTCGAAGCGCCGTGGTCCCCACCTCTTCGCGTGGCCGGAGTGGCCAAACGGAAGAGGCAGGGACCGGCGGCGGCCGGTGGAGTTGGGCGCAGATGCGATCGCCTCCACGATCGCTTTTCTCGTGGAGCGAAGCGGTACGACACGGGTTTATTATTATTTTGATGTATAAGAAGTAAGAAGTAAGGCTGGCCATAGTGGGAGTAACATAGCTAGTAACATCACACATCCCAACACAGTTTTGCTTATGTGGCATGTAATTAATGAGGAGAGAAGTGCTTGTGGTAACTAGCTATGTTACTGTAACATCACACATACCAATGCAAATTGAGTCTATAGACTAATAAATGAACTCTTGCATGACACCACATCTATGTTTCTACCCACTATGGAGGTAGTAACATAGTCTAGTAATACGTGTATGTTACTAGTGTAAGTTACTCCCCACTATGACTAGTCTAAGACTACCCATAGTGGGAGTAACATAGGTAGTAACATCACACATATCTAGATAAAAAAAATAATGTGGCAAGCAATAAATGAAGAAAGAGAGGCATGTGGTAACATAGCTAGTTACTAATAGTATGAGTAACATCACACATATCAAAGTAAAATGAGTATATGGCCTAATAAATGAAGTCTTCCATGTTACCACACATATGTTACTCCCCACTATAGAGGTAGTAACATAGAGTAGTAACATGGGCATGTTACTACTCTATGTTACTACCCATTATGGCTAGTCTAAGTATTCCCGGCCAATTGACAGATAAATAGATAGTATAAGTACATAAAAAATGTACAAGTTAAATACCAGTAGGTAGGATAGTCAATGCCGTGGATCAATGGTGGGAGCGAGGTCCATTTTTTAGGGAAGTGGGATTGAGGTTCTTCTTTAATTCTAACTCGCCTGGGTTCCCTTTGTCAAAAAAATAAATGTGATGGTGTAAATGTGGTACACGTAGATCATGCTCATCTTCTTTGTACTCTCGGGAAAAAATCCTGATCAAAAAGTCCATTCGTTAAGCATATGTAAAACCCTAAGTCTTGGAATTCTTGCAATGCTCTATATTGTATTGTACACTCTAAGCAATCAAATGTACCTTTTCACGGAAAAAAATTGTGCATCCCCACAGAAAAATAATGTAATCAGCTGTACTAGCGCTCGCTTTGTCTTGGCGGTACAGGAAGCAATGAAGCTTGAAGCATGGGTGACCTACCAAATCAGCCTGGAAAGCTGAGAAAACACTTGTATATTAGGATCGATGCCTCCCAAGGGTCTCCACCACTAGTTCACTACTACATCATCTCACGCCACATCTGAGGCCTCGGTTTGGAGGATTTTTGTAGAAAAAATATAGGAAATGAGGAACAAGGATTTCAAAAAAAAAAATCTACATATGCATTCGATTTGTAGAAAATGTGTACATGAATTTTGTAGGAATACTACTCATTTCATGTATTTTCGGAGGAAACTACACATCCACTCAAAACTCATTTTGCGCATACGAACGAGCCAAGTCAATTCCTTGTAATGGCAAGTGCCATCTTATCAAATTCCTATACCACTCTTAATTCCTACATTTTGATTTTCTTCAAACAGATTGAGCCCTGAAAAGATCAAGCTTAAGTCATCCATCCAATTACTCTACACTTAAAAGCATCCTGCTAATGAACTTGGCCGATTTAAGGTCCTGCAAGCCCAGCTGTGATTTTAATGGGCGGTGCCCAGTGAATGCATTGCCACCACCTAAGGTCCAGGCTCTTCAATTTTTTTGCTCGTGTGACTGCAACGCGAGATCTGTCATTTTTTGGCCCCATATATGATTAGTTTTTTTATAAATAAACAGGCAAATTAAAGTCCTCCTGGCAGAGGGGTCATTTAGTAGTGACAGTTCTTTAATTAAGAGCACCTAAAATCTTAACATGCAAGAGCGTCTACAACCGGAGTTAGCAAATTCCGACAATGACCGGTCACGCCTCATATATTTGCGTCCCTCATATCTGAAATCCTAAACCCATGCAACACTACGTATAAACACGATCAACACGCCGGATCACCATTGCATCGCCGGACAAAAGGACCATCGTTCATCGAAGATCATCGGCGGATAGTGCCAATACATACTGCAAGTACTTAGAACATAGACAAAACATAAATAAAATGGGGAAGGACGGAGGAAATCACCATTTCCTCACCGGCCCCTTCCCCTTCCGGTCGTCAGCGCGGTTGTGCCCCTCCTCCATGTAGGCATCGGTGTGCCAAGGTGTGTCGTTGTCGGAATTGGAGGTGGAGCCGTCCGTCAGGTCGAAGTCGGAGCTGCACCTTTGGCCCAACTGCAGGCGGTCCTGCTCCTTCGCATGGCAGGCCGTCGTGGCCACCACCTCCTTGTTTGCCTCGCGCTCCGACAACTCGATGGCTAGTCCAAGTGCCTTGGCATTCTTGTGGCAGAGGCGCCACACATCCATCTCCGCCGTCGTGAGAGAGCGGCGGAGGACCAACGAGAGTAGCGCGGCCTCTGGATCGACCGGCGTGCTCATGCATGGCCAACCGCAGTCAGCTCCTCCCCCGTTGCTGCTCTCTTCCTCGTGTGCTGCCGCTCGCGCCAGGCTACTCTTGCCTCGGACTTGGGCTTCCTAGTGCGCACTGACGCCGGCGCCGGCACGAGGACCCAACGATGGCCGGGTAACACTTCCGGAGCAGTGGGTGGTGATGGGCGTCGTATAGACAATTAAATTTTGATTCTACTCATAGGCATCCATCGGATTGTACACACACAAAAGCATTCATCGGATTGTACACAAAAGCATATCAATCGATTATTCAACACTAAGGACTATATATCATCCAATGTTTTCTAAAATAGAAATATATATTCTCCACTCATAACTTTTCTACATGAAATTCGCTATTAAAATCGGATTTGAAAGCACATTTGCTCCCTTGGTGGTTTTGGTAATTCATATCAACATACATGTTGTTGGACTAGTGTTTTCCTCAAGTATAGTTTAGGAAAAGTTCAACCTAGGCAGGTGTATGGATGGAGATGTGGACCCTTCAATCTACAAAGGACTAACATTGGCAAAGCTCCAAGACTCTACATTTTTTATTAAGTGATTCAAGATCACATTGAGTCCATAGTAAAACCAACACTATTAAAAGGGGATAAGGTTTTGATTATGGGTCATTTGCTCAAATTGCTTGAAGATATTGCTCCAAAACTCTCTGCCACACCCTCAAAATCCTATATGTCCTAAAGCTTAAAGTTCATCTCGGTCCCACTAAAACATACTCATCCAGACCCACCGAGATACACAAACACAGAGCCATCACCTAAACCCTAAAAACTCAGGCCCACCGAGATGGCATTCGGTCCCACTTAAGTGCATGTGCCAACTCTATGTGACCCATCAGAATCACCGAGTGAAACCGATTGAAATTACTGAGATGAGGTAATTGCTTAGGTCATCACTAATCGGTCCCACCATTAGATTTGAAACTAATTTAATGATGTAGATGTTTGTAGATTTTTATAGATTATTATAATCTTCAAATATTTTGAAACAACGGTGGTAGCATGCTTGTGCGGGAGTGTGGAGGAGAGGCTTCTCGTTTGCTTAATTAAAATTATGATCCATAATTTTCAGATGTGAATATACTCCATCCGTTCAAGTCATTTAAAAAATTTCTATATGGACTACATACATATGTATATAGAAGTATTTTAGAGTGTAAATTTGTTTATTTTTCTTCGTATGTAGTTCATATTGATATCACTAAAAAAACTTAAATTAAGGAATGTAGGGAGTAATATATATTCTCCATCAAAGAAGGTAACTAAACGGTTTTATAGTGATTTGATTGGGGTGTGTCTGTTCCAAACAAGAGTGCAACGCTTGGACGACTTATGAGGACCCATGCAGCAAGCTACATTTTATTGGTCCACCCCACAAAAATATTAAATTAATATCATAGCGTGTATCCATAGATACACATAGCAGATATTAAACTTATAAGAATATATACTACACTTAATCTTAGCCAAGAGGCTGAGAAAAGTATACTCTAAATCATGCTCTTGGTTCCCCTTTTTATTTCTTGATGAACCGCCTCAAGTCCCTGGGTATGGGATATGGGATTAATTCCACCGATCAATCAAAACCTCCTTTCTCTTTTCAGAATCTTTCTTTATACAACATGTCAGAGCTATGTTTGTTGGCCCGCTCAACCAGCTTTGCGGGCCGAGGTAGGATATATTCTTTTTACACAACAAGTCAAAGCTATGTTTGATGGCCTGCTCAACTAGCGCCGTGGGCCGTAGTAGGTTTTTTTTAGCTCAATGCGGGATGGGTAGCCGAACCTGCGTGATTGGTCCATATATATCCTCCATGGCCTAATTGGTGGGAGCAACTAGTTAACGAGCGCTCCTTCGGAGCCTCCTTGCAGCGATCAACGTCACTTGGCGCGCTTTCAACCATTCGTCACGTGTCGCGTTTTGCACGCTTTTTCGGTTTTTTTATTTTATTTTTCGGCACACGTTTTCGGCTTATTAAACCATTTTTTTGACGTTTTGGTTTTCCACCTGTCATCCTTAGCTTTTCGACCGAAAAAAATTCGATTTTTTCTGCGAAAAAATACGTTTTTTTCCCGTGAAAGTCATGGTTTTGCTTCCGCGAGAGGCACGGTTGTGCTTTCGCGAGAGTCACGGCCGTGCCTCTCGGAAAGCGAAAAAAACATGTTTTCTGTTTTTTTTTTCCTTTTTCGTGAGAGTCACGGTTTTGCTTCCGCGAGAGGCACGGTTGTGCTTTCCGAGAGTCATGGCCGTGCCTATCGGAAAGGGAAAAA
>LR738714.1:822116943-822184989 GCA_902687465.1 Secale cereale | reverse complement strand
GACACGGTTGTGCTTTCGCGAGAGTCACGGCCGTGCCTCTCGGAAAGGGGAAAAACGTGTTTTCCGTTTTTTTTCTTTCGCGAGAGTCACAGTTTTGCTTCCGCAAGAGGCATGGTTGTGATTTCCCGACAGTCACGGCCGTTCCTCTTTCGGAAAGGGAAAACAACGCGTTTTCTATTGTTTTTTTCTTTCGCGAGAGTCGCGGTTTTGCTTCAGCGAGAGGCACGGTTGTGCTTTCGCGAGAGTCACGGCCGTGCCTCTTTCGGAAAGGAAAAAAAACCAGTGCGCCCGGTTCGGTTTTTTCGCTCGGTTTTTTTCGTGAAAAAATAGTTCGTCAAAACCTATCAACATGGGATCTAGTTTTCAAGATCTCGACGCGAGGAATTCAACGGTGAAAACGGCTCCAGATTTGGGCGCACGGTTTAAGAGATAAAACGTTTTGAATAAACGAATCTACGAAAAAAGGGAAAACGCTCGGGTTGCGACAGGAGGGTTTGAGGATGATCTTTGCAATAAGTACTCATCAATTAGTGATTTCGCTAATGGGTGGTCTGACATGTTGTAGGTAGCTTGGTAAGCTAAAAAAAAACTAAGATTGTCTTAATTATGGTATTATAGTGGTTTTAAAAAAAATTGTACGTATGCATCGGCCGACGGATAATTAGAAAAGATCAGTTGTGTCGCCAACCATTAGATGGACATGCTAGTGGCCGATCGATTACACGCATAAGCAGTCACCCCTTTGAAAAGAAAGTGATGTTGCAGAAAGCATTCTGTAACAGGATTCTTGTTGCAATCACCTTAAAGCATTTTTTTTCAAATAATCTTTGCAGCAAAGGTAATATTGCAGAAAATATTTGCAACACAGGATGTCTTGCAGGAACTATTGTTGACTGTTTTCTTTGTAACTTTTGCAACAAAGCCCGTTTTACAGAAAACCTTTTGCAACACCGAACATGTTGCTGAGAGCATTCTAGTGGTCGTTGTGTGCAGGTCGCCGGCGTGCTTGCCTTCGCCAACAACGTGCAACTCACCAAAGGAGCTCTCTGGTGTGCTAGTCGATGGCGAGAGCGGGTGGTGGCAGCCGGACTAACACGGGAAGGCGACGACTTGATGGGAGCTTGGGGCAGTCGGAGCAGCTGGGGGAGGCGGCGGACTCGACGGGGGCTTGGGAGGAGCACAAGAAGTGACTTATCTCAAAGATCCAGATCATGTAACAGAAACGTTATTACGATGGGAGATTGCAACAATGGGCTAGTTGCAAAAACTAGTGGTGGTGGCCATGGAACATGTGGCGTGTAGAGAAGACGGTGGACGCGAGTGATACGTCCAAAACGTATCTATAATTTCTGCTTGCTCCATGCCTCTTTTGGGTGATATTGCTACGATATTTATACACTTCCATACACTTTTGATCATATTTGGACTAACCTATTAACTCAGTGCACCCCAGTGCCAGTTTCTGTTTTCTGCTGTTTTTGTATTTCGGGTTTTCCCATCACGTAAACTGCCGGAAAAATTCCGGAAAAATTATATAAAAAATCAGCGTTCCGGAAGTTTCCATGCGGCCAAAGTAGGGCCAGAGGGGGGCCACAGGGGCTCCAGGCGGCCCCCCTCCTGGCCGCGCCGGGGGGGCACCTGGGCCCCCAGACCTCCGCTGATGCCCCTCTTTGGCAAATATTTAACACCCGTCGCAGAAACCCTGATTCCGGACCCCTTTTCTCCAGACGCAATTCCGATCTCCGCCGCCATCGCCATCAAGCTTTGGGGGACCAGAATTCCTGTGCCGGCACCCTGCCGGGACGGGGAAGTGCCCCCGGATTCATCTCCATCGACGTTGCTTCCTCCCTCCATGATGCGGGAGTAGTTCCTCCTCGGGGCTGAGGTTTCTACCAGTAGCTATGTGGTCAATTCTCTCTCCCATGATGTGATCTTCGTTGTGATCATAGGCTATGTTAATCTAGGGTGATCCCATGATATTTCCCCTTCCTCTATGTATTGGATTGATGTACTCACTTGTCTTTATCTAGTATAATCCCCGAGACCAAGGTGACAACGGTCTATTGGACATGGATTAGAAAAATATTTTCATGAGTGATTTCCTCTCTTGTGTGTTGATTGAAGATTGAGAGTCTCTTGGTGCTTGTCTTTGACTATCCTTTAGATATGTTGTGGTGATTGTGGGACTCTCTTTGGATGGCCGCGGTGACATTGGGAAATCCTTAGATTGAGAACTACGAACTTTGAGGTGTGCTTTTGTAGCCCTACATAATTCTCGTCCTCTCTTGACCACGAAGGAATGACCTCCGAGTGTGTCCCCTTTGCATGTTTTATGAGAAATATCATGTGATTCGATTATGTTAATGTTGTTGGGAGTTGTCACTAGTGAAAGTATGAAGCCTAGGCCTTGTTTCCACCATTGCAATACCATTTGTGCTCACGTTTACCACTTGTTTGCTTGCTGCACTTTTTATTACAGATTTATATTACTTTGCTTTGTCACTCCTATCATCCATATCACTTGCCATTTAACATCTCTTCGCCGAACTAGTGCACCTATACAACTCCTAGTTGTATTAGGTGTGTTGGGGACACAAGAGACTTCTTGTATCTTAGTTGCAGGGTTGCTTGAGAGAGACCATCTTCAACCTCTACTTCCCTGAGTTCGATAAACCTTAGGTCATCCACTTGAGGGAAATTGCTGTTGTCCTACAAACCTCTGCGCTTGGAGGCCCAACATAGTCTACAGGAGTACAAGCGTGTGTAGACATCAAGCTATTTCTGGCGCCGTTGCCGGGGAAGTGAGTGCTTGAAGGTATATCTTTAGATCTTGCAATTAAATCTTTTTGTTTCTTGTTTTTATTTCACTAGTTATGCTTATGGACAACCTTGCTATTGGATCGTTGCTTGCGGGAAGACGCCCCACACCTGTGGTGGTTGCTCCTCCCCCTACTGAAATTGTGCCCTATAAAATACCAGCTGGTATTATCGATTATGTTTTGGCTAATCGTTACGCAGGAGACAGACATCCCGGTGAACACTTGATATATCTGTCACGATTATGTTCATTATTTAAGCTTGCAGGTGTATCAAGGGAGTTTGTCATGAGGAAATTGTTCGCCGTATCACTTATAGGTAAAGCTTCAGATTGGTATAAGCTTCTCGATAACTCGCACTTGCTTGATTGGCAAGAGCTTATGTCTCTCTTTTATACTAAGTTTTATCCTCTTCATGAAATTCATCGAGACAGGAACTATATATATAACTTTAGGTCTCGTGACGGAGAAAGCATTGCTCAAGCTTGGGGGAGACTGAAAACGTTAATGCTAACAAGTCCTAACCATGGGCTCCCCAAAGATGCTTATGTGGAGAGTAAGAGTACCTTTTTGCATGTGGATCATGGTAACAATGCTTTATGTGATGCTTATATTGTTGAGTTTATTCGTGATCCCACTGAAAATTATTATGAGAAGGGAACATATGCTTATAGATATTTCAATAATATTAAGTTCCCTCTCTTTATGTTGAAGGTTTTGAAGCTGCACTTGTTTTGTCTTCCTATGCTTATTGCTTTGTGCTTCAATGAATTATTCCATTGCAATATTCCTATGCATAGGAAGCATGTTAGGCTTAAATATATTTGGTATTTGCTTCTTGATGCTCTCTTTTGTTCTTCAACTCTTATTCCTACGAGAGCATCATTAAAGTCTTAAGCCTATCTTTATGGTTATAAAGAAAGAGCTCTAGGGAGACAACCCTTGTTATCTTTACTTTCAGTTTGTTCTTTCAGTTTTTACTGGTCTTGATGTTTGTTACTACTGTAGCATCATCATTGTATCTTTATTTTTCAGCGTTGAGCCAAGTGTAGCCTCTGATTGCAAGAAAGTTCAAAAGTTGTGACGTGCTGTCCAGGAAACAGATTCTGTCCTTGGATAGAAAAAATCGTATAAAATCACCAGATCATCTTTTTGGTCTGAATTTTTTTGACAGCGTGATCTATACAATTGTCTTTCGGGCATCTGTTCTAAGTTTTTTGATTTGAGTTGAAGAAGTGCCCCGAAAAAATCATTTACTACCTGCTGGTCTGTTTTTCACAGATTTTGTCCCGTTTTGCCTTTCCTTCATTTTGCAAACCTTGAGCTTGCTTTTTCTTTGCAAATACCTTTTGGCAATCTTGAGAAATAGTAGACCTTCAAGAATATCCTTATTTCCAGCAAGGAACAATTATTTTATTAAGGGTACTAACCTCACTAATCAGATTATGATGAGTTATGTATGAAGGGAGTTTTCAAGTGTGCGAGGGAAGATGATAAAAAGATTCAGGAGTGTCAAACGCTCAAGCTTGGGGATGCCCCCATGCACCCCAAGAAATATTCAAGGAGACTCAAGCGTCTAAGCTTGGGGATGCCCCCGTGCATCCCCTTCTCCATCAACATTATCAGTTCGTCTTTCGTTCCACTATATTTTTATCACTTCATGTGTTATGTGCTATGCTTGGAGCGTCTTGCTTTTAGTTTTCCTTTTTAGTTTTCTTTAGCTTTTCATAACGAGTTGGAACTCAGCTTTCTTTGTGTGGGAGAGAAACACGCTCCACTTCTACCTAGAACATAACATAGAATTTTCATGTTTATCTTTGCTGTGTGTGTTCTTTGTCTTTCAATAGCTACTATCATGCTTAGCTTTTAGTTTTCATGCTTATCTTTTTAAAGAGATTTTGTTTAGTTGGTTGCTTGAACTCTCTTTATTTATCATGATTATCCTATTAAGAGAGTTTGCTTCTGTTGCATGGTTGATATGTCTATGATAAAAATGCTACGTGCACAATGGTGCTTAGTAGTTCATGTTTTCTTATGGTTAGTCTCAAATAGCTGGGGGGTGCTAGGCTTCTCGCCCCTCGTTGGTTTCCCGAAGTGGAAGGTGTGAGATGTAGTGTTGCGGAAGTTTTTCCCTTGGCAAAGATACCAAGGATTGAATCCCCAAAGACTCCTAGGTTCAACAAGAAGGTGTCAACTGCTACGGCGCCAGATATTAGCAATCAACGTGGACCTGCACACAGATACAAATAACTTTGCTCCCAACGAGTACAGAGAGGTTGTCAATCCCTCCGGCCTTGTAGTTCACAAAGGATTAAACGCAAGTGATAGTAGTGATAGATATAATTGCAATAGTAAATAATAGCGAAAAGTAAATAGCGGATGTGATCAATGATGGTAATATGGACCGGAGTTTCATGATGTTCACTAGTGATCTCTCTCTCCCAAAAGACGATAAAACAGCTATGTGAGGTAAACGAATTACAGCTAGGCAATTGACAGGACCATGTGCGGAAACCAATGCTGACTACATTGCAAGAAAGGTTGAGGTTCAAAGCATGGGCGGTATGCCAAAGTAAGTAGACCGAAATCCATCAATATCTACTACTAATCATCCACCTTGAGATATCTATCCAGAACATCTCGCTGGTATTAAGTTGCGAGTCCCACCCATAGTGTAAACTCAATGCAACAGACAACTGCATTAAAAGAACTTTGCGTAAAGTAAACAATCCTTGCACCCGCGGGCACAAGCACCGTTGTTTTCCCCCTTGTGGCAACAGCACATCCCCTAGACTCATATTTCTGTCACTCAAACTAGTCATCGAGGGGCATGAACCCACAATCAAGCATAACGTTCCCTCTTGGAGTCACTACCTATTACTTGGCCAAAGCAATAAATAACAACGGAGAACATGCAAGAATTACTTACGAACATAAATATAAAAAAGGTGGATCAAATATATTACTCAAGCACAATCTGAACATAATCTCATAATCCATCGGATCCCAGCAAACTCATCATAGCAACAGCATAAGGATTACATATGTGCCTCGATCATGTAGGGCAGCTCACGAGGACTAATTAGTGAAGCAGAAGAACGGGAGGAGAACATCACATAGCTACTGGTCATGGACTCATGGTCCAAGGGAGACTACTCACAACTCATCCGGGAGGCGTCCATGGTGGTGGAGAGGCTCCCGGTGGTGATCCTCCCCTCCGGCAGGGTGCCGGGAAGAGTTCTCCTGGTGCTCCCGATCTTGGAAGCGGCGGCGGCGGCGGAACAGAGATGAGATCGCGAAAAAAGTTCCTCCCTCGAGGGTTTCGGGAGACGCTTTAAATATATGCCAAAGGGGGGCATCGGAGGAGCCTCGGGGGGCCCAGGCGCCCCCCGGCGCGTCCCAGGGGGGGCGCGCCGCCAGGGCGCCTGGAGCCCTGGTGCCCCCCCCGGCTGTCCTTCGGGGCGCACGGTAGTTTCTGGAACGCTGATTTTTTATATAATTTTTCTGGATTTTTCCTGGCAGTTCTCGTAATGTGAAAACCTGAAATACAAAAACAGTCGAAAACAGAAACTGGCACCGGGGTGCACTGAGTTAATAGGTTAGTCCAAATATGATCAAAAGTGTATGGAAGTGTATAAATATCATAGCAATATCACCCAAAAGAGGCATGGAGCAAGCAGAAATTATAGATACGTTTTGGACGTATCAGGGGGTTCCCAATGTGTTATTGGAGTACCAACATGATTTGTTTGCCTATGATGTGGTATGGTTTAGTAATATCTTCCTTCGAGAATTTATTTTGATTGACTTGGCGTATGCTCACGCATATTTAAGACTTTAAAGAAAGTCTGTCAAGCCTTGATGATCTTTTGTTTCTGAGTAGCGATATAACTACCATGCCTGATTCAATGTTGATTTGTCGCTCTGCATGATTATAACCGTCATTGCTCTCTTAGTTGGTCGCTCCCAGTCTTTTGCTAACCTCCACCTGTACTAAGCGGACTGACTGCTTGTGCATCCAAATTCTTTTAAACCAGTTATGCCATATGAGTCCACCATAACTTCCTACATGGTATTTACCTGCCATTCCTAACGGAGACTTGCATGTACCATCTCGAAATTATTCAAAGAAAAAAATGCGTTCCTATTTTGTGCCTCTGTTATAAGTTCATGAGGAAGTAGTAGTTAATTCATGATCTTTTTAAGTTGGACAAGCTTCACCCCGGGATTGCATGTCTAATGTGCAAACCCATAACACGAGAAGGAACTGGCATTGAGTGCGTCCGGCTCAAAATTAATATAACAAACAAACCCTCCTTCACGCTTTGTTCATGAGAAATCAGAAAACTTTGGCAGTGATAAACAAAGGAGATTAAGAGGATGTGATCGTCCTCACTCGGGAGCCGTTCCTCGAAACTTGTCCATCTCAAGAAGTAATTGAGTTGTCTGCTAGCATTCATTGACGAAACATGCATAATCAAAAAAAAATTATTACCTCTGTTTTTAAAACCAAGAGCTCTGGTACATGTTTTGTCTTTGTTTCCGATTACGGGTTTTCAACCTTGCCAACAAAAGCCACGGTTCGAGAGTCTCCATCTTCTTTTAAAGCACCAACTACTGAGAGCATGATTGTCATTCTGAGTGTAATGTGCATTGTCCCAAAGTAGCATTGTCTTTTGCATGATTGTGATATCGTTTATTCTGAAATCATTGTATCTAGTCATCACTTATACCTTGGAGGTGCCCCTGCATTTATGTTTTGCTTCACTAAAGGGGGCAAGCGAGATATCACTTTATCATATTTGCACACCATGCTCATTACAAATCTATTTGATGTTTCAGTATCATATTGTAAAACTTTCAGTTCTTTGTGATTCCGAACATGTTGCTGAGAGCATTCTAGTGGTCGTTGTGTGCAGGTCGCCAGCGTGCTTGCCTTCGCCAACAACGTGCAACTCACCAAAGGAGCTCTCTGGTGTGCTAGTCGACGGCGAGAGCGGGTGGTGGCAGCCGGACTAACACGGGAAGGCGACGACTTGATGGGAGCTTGGGGCAGTCGGAGCAGCTGGGGGAGGCGGCGGACTCGACGGGGGCTTGGGAGGAACACAAGAAGTGACTTATCTCAAAGATCCAGATCATGTAATAGAAACGTTATTGCGATGGGAGATTGCAACAATGGGCTAGTTGCAAAAACTAGTGGTGGTGGCCATGGAACATGTGGCGTGTAGAGAAGACGGTGGACGCGAGTGATACGTCCAAAACGTATCTATAATTTCTGCTTGCTCCATGTCTCTTTTGGGTGATATTGCAATGATATTTATACACTTCCATACACTTTTGATCATATTTGGACTAACCTATTAACTCAGTGCACCCTAGTGCCAGTTTCTGTTTTCTGCTGTTTTTGTATTTCAGGTTTTCCCATCACGTAAACTGCCAGAAAAATCCCGGAAAAATTATATAAAAAATCAGCGTTCCGGAAGCTTCCATGCGGCCAAAGTAGGGCCAGAGGGGGGCCACAGGGGCTCCAGGTGGCCTGCCCAGGCGGCCCCCCTCCTGGCCGCGCCGGGGGGGGCGCCTGGGCCCCCAGACCTCCGCTGATGCCCCCCTTTGGCATATATTTAACACCCGTCGCAGAAACCCTGATTCCGGACCCCTTTTCTCCAGACACAATTCCGATCTCCGCCGCCATCGCCATCAAGCTTCGGGGGACCAGAATTCCTGTGCCGGCACCCTGCCGGGACGGGGAAGTGCCCCCGGATTCATCTCCATCGACGTTGCTTCCTCCCTCCATGATGCGGGAGTAGTTCCTCCTCGGGGCTGAGGTTTCTACTAGTAGCTATGTGGTCAATTCTCTCTGCCATGATGTGATCTTCGTTGTGATCATAGGCTATGTTAATCTAGGGTGATCCCATGATATTTCCCCTTCCTCTATGTATTGGATTGATGTACTCACTTGTCTTTATCTAGTATAATCCCCGAGACCAAGGTGACAGCGGTCTATTGGACATGGATTAGAAAAATATTTTCATGAGTGATTTCCTCTCTTGTGTGTTGATTGAAGATTGAGAGTCTCTTGGTGCTTGTCTTTGACTATCCTTTAGATATGTTGTGGTGATTGTGGGACTCTCTTTGGATGGCCGCGGTGACATTGGGAAATCCTTAGATTGAGAACTACGAACTTTGAGGTGTGCTTTTGTAGCCCTACATAATTCTCGTCCTCTCTTGACCACGAAGGAATGACCTCCGAGTGTGTCCCCTTTGCATGTTTTATGAGAAATATCATGTGATTCGATTATGTTAATGTTGTTGGGAGTTGCCACTAGTGAAAGTATGAAGCCTAGACCTTGTTTCCACCATTGCAATACCATTTGTGCTCACGTTTACCACTTGTTTGCTTGCTGCACTTTTTATTACAGATTTATATTACTTTGCTTTGCCACTCCTATCATCCATATCACTTGACATTTAACATCTCTTCGCCGAACTAGTGCACCTATACAACTCCTAGTTGTATTAGGTGTGTTGGGGACACAAGAGACTTCTTGTATCTTAGTTGCAGGGTTGCTTGAGAGAGACCATCTTCAACCTCTACTTCCCTGAGTTCGATAAACCTTAGGTCATCCACTTGAGGAAAATTGCTGCTGTCCTACAAACCTCTGCGCTTGGAGGCCCAACATAGTCTACAAAAGTAGAAGCGTGTGTAGACATCAGCGAGCCTGCGATCCATCGGGTGAGTTATAAAGTATCAAGTTTTATTCTCCTCTTGCACTCTCGAGCATTGCCAAGGGTGTCTAGATTATTAAAAAAGTCTTGACATGTCTTCCTTTTTGGTACTACTAGGTTGGAGGCGATCACGAACGCCTCATGGTCATGGGCTGCTACGACTTGCTTATTAATTCAAGGGAGGATTATGGGAGATGGTGCATGGTCCAGATGCATGCATGGGGCCCGTCCAGAGAATAGAAAAAGGTGCCATCAAAATCTCAAGGTTTCTTCTGTTCTACATAAACCTAGGTTCAGTTGAATCTGGTATAAGATGTGCCAATCAAGCACCGTTCTTGGTAAACAAGTAGCGGCCTCATTCCCGCCGCACATGGAGCGGAAGAAATGCGCGCGGTCCGTATACGAACGATGAAGCCCCCTGGCTGGCTAGATCCGCGCAAAACCTGAAGAGTGCTGAAGTAGCAAACGATGCCACAAATATATATATATCCAGAAGAATCCAGTTTACCCTTAAAAAAAACAGTCAGTCCAGGGCGGATGCGTGCCGGGAACAAAGAAAAACGGAAGGAAATCCAGGCAGCTCCCGTCGACGTGGGGATGCCGACCTGGGGACGGGACGAGCGTACTGCGTACAGCAAGGAAGGGAGCATGTATGTATGTATGACAAGCGGAAAATGGCGAGCTGGAGCAGCAGAGGTGAGGTGGTACCGTTGATGGGGTTGGGAGTTCCCAAGCCTGCAGGCATGGTGGCGCAAGTACCGGCAAGGCTGCCTGCTGGGGCACTGGGCGATGGCGATCGATGATCTTCGCAGAGGAGAGGAGAGGAGAGGACGGAGGCACGCACACATGGCCCCGTCACCCACCGCGCCCATGTGCGCCCCTCCCTCGCCCCGAACTAGGCAGCGCCCGTACGAGTACTACGATTTTAAGCTGCCTTTGATCACTTCATTAGCTCAGTAAAGTACTAATATGAGTACTGCTCTCTTTTTTAGCGAATATAGGAGTACTACTAGTACTACTCCACGGTACCATGGTCCATGGGAGGAGGGAAGGGAGTGTGGCGTGAGTGATGAGAATATGAGATGCGTGCCTGACCACAGGTTCAGTCTTCTCCTTGGCCTGCACTCTGCCTTTGACCCTCCCCTCCCCTCCATGCATGGCAATGGCATGCGGTCCACCTGGGAGCGTGATTGCGACCGAGTGAGCACAGCAGCAGTCAGCTATCACGGGCAGCCCAACGCTCAGGAGGATGACACGTCCACGCTTTGCGTGCATGCATGCATGCAGACGCAGCACCTTCTGTCTTTCTTCCACAACGGTCTCAACTGAACTCTGCTGGCTCACTGCCGCCCAAACCAAGGGAATTGCACCAGGCACTAACAGTTGGAGCTGATTGTGCATAAGAGCAGTGGCGAATATTGAAAGAAAATGAAGGGAGGACTCAAAGTTAACTGCATGTAGAAAAATAATAATCAAAAACTATCAATTTTTCGTCCAAATAGGGTCGAAAATTTGATACCAGTACTAATAATTTTTATTTTCTAATTTTTGGAGGGGACTCGAGTCTATCGAAGCCCCCTGCTAGATTCATCACTTCACTCCACTCCCCTCCCCCACCCAAACTCCCGTCTAGTGATCTATGTATTCTCCGGCATGACGGGTAGCGGATCCGAGACCTTCACCTCCAGATCCGTCAACCCCGAGATCATCCCACGCGGACCCGAGGAAGATATGATCGTTCGTCTTGCGCTCCGCCGCTCCCGGGAGGAGGGTGTGCGAGGCAGCTCTCGGACACCTTCCGTTGGGAATCCATTGCATCCGTCCAAATGGCGCATGGATCCAGTGCTAGGCGTGTCGTCGCTGTGTCACCGGAGGCGATGCGGTCCGTTTGGCATCCGAATACGATGGTGGACGTGCAACCCCTCTGTTAGCGCACCGAGGCCATCCGATGCAAAACATGGCGCAGCGTGCCCCGCCGTGCGAGGCAACGGCAGCCCTCGCGGCGGTGGATGTCGGTGACGCGGAGCCGCATTCTTCGACGCCCGTTTGGTGCACCAGTCTGGGCACCGCAACCGCGTCATGGTGGATGTCACCGGCTCTTCCCAAGACGGATCCATCATCGATGTGACGTCCACCGGATTCGTTCGGGTTCCGGGCTCCAACGATGAGGAGTAAGGCATGGGAGACGGTGACGCCTTGAGTCCCGTGAGCCGGCTCGTGTCTCTTTCCCTACTCTACCTTGTCGGCGACTGGGCCAACACTCTGGGGAGCGCGGGCGGCCATCGGACATTTGGCGGCTGAACCGAACCGAGTGAGCTTCGTTTAGAATAGGTTTTATGTTGTATGTAATAATATGGATTTGATGTTTCTAATTTGAGGTGTCCGGTTGTAGAATCAAGTATTTAAGACGTGACGGTGGACGCATCCGTGGGTGTTTTTTTAAATGTACATACAAACGGAACCCACGCAACAAAAAATCACATCAGTGTACTTAGGGCATCTCCAATGCCGATCTGCAAATTTGCTCCTCGTGGGAGCCGGCCATCCCATGATATATGCATCCGCCGGGTTACATTCAAATTAATTTTAACTAAAACGAACAAATTTGATGCATATTTGAGCGTACCGGACAATATCCATTCAAACTTGGATGATTTTTACATAAAACAAATATTTTCCATCTAAACCGGAGCAAATTCGATACATTTAGACATATTTCAACTAGACCGGACTCTAAACCTAGACTAAAATGACCGCCAGCGCCTGTTCCCCATCTTCGGCCGGCCATGAGCCCCGAAAAATGTAGCCCCGCCTCGCCTCCTCCGTAGCCCTCCGCTCCGACGACATGTCTTCCCCCACGTTCGGTAGCCCACTCCTCGGACTTTCAGATGCCCTAAAGGGATATGCTTTAGCGAGATGGGAAGAATAGGCCCCGTCTTGTCCTGCAGCAATGCTCCTCCGCTTCCTGAAGCACATATCAGGGTTGGTTTGGGGCGAGGGACGAAGGTGGCCTGTGAAGAGGGCAAGTCACCAGTTGTGCATGCCGGCGACGCATTGGTGGTGGTCTTCTTGGGACCCAAGTGGCGACGGCCTCCCATGTTCTACTTTTTCTCGATTTTGGCGAGGCCGCGGACGTGCTGGCTGTCGCCTCGTCGATCTCCGTGAAGCCGGCTTCTACCATTGTCGGCAGGGCGCGGTTCCGCACACGTTGACAACTAATGGCATTGTCGCTGGCGTAGCAGGATCGGGCCTCATCCACGACAGTCACGATGCACGTGCCGCCGTTCTCTCCTGTGTGCTGGTCTGGAGCAACTCGCCATTCCTCCGCGAGCTGGCTTGGAGCGGCGATTTGCTGTGGGACGCGCCAGCTGGGAGCCTCACCCATGGTATTGACGGCCTGGAGCGGCGAGGGAGATGGAGCAGCGAGTTGCCTGATTCGTATCCGGCGGGCTCAGCAGGCCACCTAGCTGGCTTTTATGCCGGAGAACTCCTCACCTTGCTCGCCTGATGCCTGGAGAGTGTCGAGAATAAGATGCGAGGAGGAGATGGGAAGTGGAGGTGTGATGCTGTTCTTGCCTGACTTCTGGCCTTGTTTAACTAGCGGGCGCATGCGAGGAGCCAGTCGACATTGTGTTTAAATGCCCGCCGTCTCGCGAATGGACGTTGTGCTGGAGTAGGTTTCTCGGCACACACGCGGATTTGTTGGGGGCAGGCAGGCAGTCCGTAGTCGTTTGATTACGGTGAGGAGTGTTGAGTCGGGCATGCAGTGGGCGGCATTCTCTCGGTCGACGCGCCGCTTCAATGCCGACAGTGAGAGGTCGCATCCGCTCAGGGCCGGCGTCAATGCGAGCAACAGGAGTCGGGCGGGAAAGCACGCGGGCGAGAGGAGGGTTGACGGTGCAGGCGGTTTGAGGGATGGTGTAGGAGATACCCTTAAGCATTGAATTAGACCTACCTGCAATGGATTACATATAAATATATGGTGTTTCGTGAAACAAATCCGTAGAGTATGTGTTCTGTGCATAATCAACTAATTTCCACCCCAAAACTATGAGGCAGTCCCCTACCACAGGCGCATGGTTTTGTGTCAGGCCCAAAATGTGATTCTATCCCGATCACGTGACTCATACGTGATTGGGGCACAACCGCATCTCAGGCGCCTAGCAAGATGGATATCATTACATCGTACCATTACATAAATACATTAGGATACAACAATACATACAAGCCACATGAATACAACAACATCAATACAAGACATCCGACTACGGATGCAAACATGAAAAGCACAACGACATCCATCTGCTATCCCAGGCTGCCGACCCGGAACCTAACCTAAGACTGACGAAGAAGAAGAAGAAAGAACTCCAATACAAGGACATCGCTCTCATGCCAAGTCATCGGAAACCTGCACCTGCAACACAAGGACATCGCTCTCACGCCAAGAGATCGTGAACTGAATAAAGAATACTTGAACAAAGCACCGGAAAGAATGTGAGACGAACGAAGAGGCATCAATGAAGAATATTTGGAGGACGAAGAAATCTTCTGAAATGATGGCCTTCGGAGGAACACAAAGAAAGAATTCATTAACTACTCTGGATGGTTGAAGAAAGAATTTGACACGAATCAGAACAAGTAAGAGGATAGCATGAAGCTAGAACGACGAACAGTCGAGAGAACGGACAAGATTTAGAGGAACTCTTCGTCGGTCTTGAAATGATGACGAGAAATACCAGCAAAATTATTGAAATACTCCGGAAGTATGAAAAGAGAGAAAATGTTGAACCAACGATGAAAGAATTGAAAGCGATCTTGGGGAAGGCATAAGACTGATGAAATTCATACTTACGTCACACTTGAAAAGAATTTCGGAACACTCCGGAAAATTAGAAGAGTCAGGTAAGATCTGGGAAAAGACCTATGGGTTATGAGCCCACCGAAGAGAAAAAACCGTTGAAAGGATTGAAAAGGAGATGATGCACCGGAATGATTGAAAAACTCGAATGAGGTGACAACCTCGAATTAATTAGAACACAGACGAATATCCTGAGATTTCTTCGGAACTCCGGGATAATTAAATGGCGAGAGGCGAACGAGCAATTGGAAACATCTGAGCTGATGAAAGAATATGATGAGCACCGAATACAAATTGAATTGGAACCACCGAAAAAGAAGAAGAGGTGAAGAATATCAAACGAGAGGAGAATTCATCGGGAGAAGAAAATAGAAGAATGATGACGAGCTAGACGAGAATTCATCAGTTGAAACAATTGAGAAAAATAATTCAAAGACTTGGCACGAGTAGGATGGATACTCGATTAAGGACTCCGGCTCCGAGAAGCAAAAGGGTGGGCGGGTGGGAAAAAGAAAGACCACTTCGGGCGGGGAAAACACCGTCGGTTGAAAAGAACTGAGGTTGATCTTGCAAAGAAGAAGAGAGTCGAATCCACTTGACGAGAGATGCACCAGATGAAAGAACTAACAACACAACGAACGAAAACTAACCACGTGATCCTAAAAAAATTGAAGGGGAAGAGGAGCAATTCAAAACACCTACGTCGAGATTCCTCACCAGAGCGACGAAGGGGCAGAGGAGTAAAAAGAATTCCTACTCTCCGATATAACTAGACTCCAAAAAAGTTTTTTTCTAGACTCAACAACGGCCAGACTACGATCAATCAAGGGGCTCCTATGGTCGGTCGAGGCTCTGATACCAACTTGTCAGGCCCAAGATGTGATTCTATCCCGATCACGTGACACTTACGCGATTGGGGCACAACCGCATTTCGGGCGCTTAGCAAGATGGATATCATTACATCGTACCATTACATACATACATGGGGGATACAACAATACATATAATTCACATGAATACAACATGAATACAAGGCATCCGACTACGGATGCAAGCATGAAAAGCACAACGACATCCATCTGCTATCCCAGGCTGCCGATCCGGAACCTAACCCAAGACTGAAGAAGAAGAAGAAGAAGAAGAAGAAGAAGAAGAAGAAGAAGAAGAAGAAGACGAAGAAGAAGAAGAAAGAACTCCAATAAAAGGACTCATCGCTCTCACATCAAGTCATCGGAAACCTGCACCTGCAACTGTTGTTGTAGTATCTGTGAGCCACGAGGACTCAGCAATCCCATAACCATGGGTAACAAGACTATCAAAGCTTAATGGGTAGGAAGAGGTAAAGTGGTGAGGTTGCAGCAGCGTCTAAGCAAAAATATGGTGGCTAACTTACGAGTACAAGAATAAGATGATCATCTACGCAAACGGTCGCAAACTAGTAGTGATCGCTAAAGATCCTGAACTACCTACGAGTCAAACATAACCCCACCGTGTTCTCTTCTCAAAGTGAAAAGAGACAGTCACGGTTACTCACGCAGTTGTGTGTTTTACTTCGGATCCTCTGTCAAATTTTCTACAACCGAACATTAACAAACTACAATCTGTCACATAACCATGGGCACGGCTTTCGAAAGATCATAACCCTGCAGGGGTGTCCCAACTTAGCCCATCACAAGCTCTCACGATCAGCTGAAGTAATAATAATTATTACCCCTTATCTTAGGGAAATCCGATCAGGCTCGGTATCCCGGTGCACAAGACATTTCGACAATGGTAAAACAAGTCCAGCAAGACCTCCCGGCGTGCCGACACCCTGATAGTAGCCGCACGTATCTCGTCTCAGGCCACAACTGGATAGGTGAGCCTACGGGAGCCAATCCTCGAGTTTCCCCGTGGTGGCCCCGCAGTCTCCCCATTTGGGACCAACACCATCAGCACTGGCTCCCCTGCTATGTAGAAGAAACTCGGGTAGCGCTAACTCCCTATGCAATTAATTAATTAATTAAGTTTTTATTATGTTGCAATAAAACCAATGTTGGGCCTTGCTGGAGGAGTTTTATTCAAAGACGAAGTGTCAAGGGGTCCCCATATACCCAACCGTGTAAGGAACGCAAAATCAAGGAACATAATGCCGGTTTATCGGCTCCTAAGGTGGCATGAGTGGAACAAAACACCGAGCAAAAGGCCAAGCCTTCCACCCATGCCCAATATATAGGTGTGTTAATAATAATAATAGATATTGTGATATTCCAACAACAAGTTCCAACATGGAACGATCTTCATCTTCACCTGCAACTAACAACGCTATAAGAGGGGCTGAGCAAGTGGGTAACATAGCCAAACAATGGTTTGCTAGAAAGGTGTCAAGGTTAGAGGTTTCATGGCAACAAGGAGAGGGGCTGACATTAATGATGGGTAGCGCGACATATAACGATAGCATCGAGACAACTAAGCATGGCAATGATAGTAAAGGTATCCAAGGTGATGGTCATCTTGCCTGAGATCCCGCAAGGAAGAAGAACGAATCCGTGAAGAAGACGAAGAATAAGCCTTGAAAATGAACCACGATAGACGAATGAATCCTCACGATCGCAACGGAACAAGCACTAACAAGAAGAAGCAAGCAATACGGTAAACACACAACACAAGAACATGACAATATGCTCAATCAAGTATGATGCAAGACAATTCTATATATGATGCAATACATGGCAAGGGATGAAGCACACAAAAACAACACAAGACAACAAGTTTAAATGAGGCCGGAATCAACATATAACAAATCCGGTAAGCCCTCATATGCATAATTTGAAATTAGTCCAGATCTGAACAAACCTCAAGTTAAAGTTGTTAAGGAGCGGGTTAACATGCACCATGATGATCTACACGAAATTCTAGTCAAGTTTCATATAAAGTTTGTTTAATTCGGAGCTACGGGTTAGAAGATATGAGCAAAACAAGACAAACAAGGCAACGGTACAAGATGCACCCAAACATCAAGCAAACACACTCCAAACATGAAAACAACATGATATTATGATTCTACATGCAAAGTCACACAAGTTTCATATAGGACACACTCAAAACGGAGCAACGGGCTAAAAGATACACATGAAACAAGATATAACAACAAGCTGAAGTTAACAGCCACATAGAAACTTTGGAGCAAGATATATATATGCTACAACACTCAAACATGTTAACAAGAAGCATGTATGTGAAGTAGACATGTTACTCTACAAGCATGAACTTATAACACACCCAAAAGCTTGCTGGAACACATATAAGTAAGCATGGCAAGTTGCAATAAAATTATCCAGACTTAGCCAAAATCTGGCAAGGCAAAAACATCATCACGATGCTGCCTTCGGAGGCACAAAACAACATGCATATCAACTCTAATAATAACATAAAGAGCATGGACATGTAGTAGACATCTCCTACAGCAAACAACTCCATTGGAGCAACTCCATAGGAGGCATGGATCAATAGCAACAAGCTACACCAAATTGAACATGCTGATAAAATCCTGACAGGTATAATTTATAGCAACTTGAGAGCAAGAAATAAATAAGCTACAACAGGTCATATGTGCAAGTAAGGGCATGAATGGATAGACAATAACATGGACAACAAGGAATGATCATTGGCCACTCCAAAACAAGTATGGATTTGAGTGGGGCATCAAGCAAACATAGCATCAGGTTATAACAGATTCCAGACTTAGCAGTTTTTTTCACTAAGTATAAAACAACAATAACCACATGACATGTTTACAAGCATGTTTAGGTCAACACAAGGCATATCATGGAAAGAGGTTTGCCCCACAGCAAAGACCATATAATGGTGCTTATAAAACATCTAGACATATGGCATGAAGACAAACACATCAATAGCAAAGAGCAATTGAAATCAGCATCTCATAACAAGTTTCAGCACTTAACAGTCAAATACACTTTTGCAACAGAGATTAATATGGCAATATGAACTCAAACGAGCATTCTACAGCAACCATCATGTAGTATGCTTCACAATGAACATTTTGACATATCATATGCTTCATTTGGATAAACATGCACCAAGTTATCATATCTCAAACATGGCAACAAAATAACAAGTAACAGCAGTTTATAACAAGTAGCACTCTTGCATCAGAGATTAGAGCATCTAGATGAACTCAAACAAGCATGGCACAATGGAACAAAGTGTAGAGCATATCACCACGATCATTTTGACATCTCATTCACTCAATTTGGATCACCACACAAAAAGTTACAAGCATGCAAAGATGCAACATTAATATGACAGAAAAAGGACTTAGCCATAATTTTACAGAGAAACGTGAGCGGCGGAAAAACTAAATTACGCCTGAGCGCTAAATAGACGGAGGAGGGGGTGTGCTCACATTGGGCCTTGGGCCGGACGGAAGAGGTGGATGGGCCTCGCACGGAGAGGGGGGCGGGCTGGGCCGAAGCGGCCACGGGCCCAGGAGGCGCTGGGTGGCCGGTCGCTGGGCGCGATGGACTGGGCCGGCGCTGGTCGTCGCGGGGCCGGCTGGGCCGATGGGTGAGGAGCCCACGCGAGCGACCGCAACGGTCAACGCCGGCGCGCGGGCGAAGGACCTCCCGACCGCGAGCGTGACAACGACGGCGGCGGAGCTTAGCGCAGCTCCGGCGAGCTTGGGGTTCGGGACGGGCGGAGGAGGCGAGGGGTCTCAGATCCGGCGCGGGGTCCAGATCCGGCGGGCGGCGGCGGCTTGCTGACTGGCCTCCAGCGGAGGAGCAACGGCGGCTGGGGGTGTGGTGCTGGCCGGCGGCGAGTAACTCCGGCGGCGTGGCGGCATGACGGACGGAGGAGGCGAGGCAGAGCGGCACGCTCGGCCAGGGAGCGAGGCGCTCGGGGAGCGGCGGCGGCGATCCGGGCCCGGCGGGCCGGATCTGGGCGGCGCGGGCCCGTGGCGGAGGTGGGAGGTGGTTGCGCGGGAGTGGCTGCAGGCGGCGGTGGAGCTGATGGGGCGGCATCGGATTGGCCGGAGTGAGGTGGAGGGGCGCTGGACATGTCCGGCGGCGGAACGGACATGTCCGGCTGCGCGGAGGGAGGATTTTTAGGGTTTCATCTGCGCGAAAATGGAGGGAGAGGCACCTATTTATAGGTAGAGGGAGCTAGGAGTGTCCAAATGAGGAGCGGTTCACGGCCACGCGATCGTGATTGAACGGCCCAGAGCATGGAGGGGGTTAGGATGGGCTGTGTGAAAGGGATGCTGGGCCAAAAGAGAAGACGCTTCCGGCGGTTAACACGGTTAACCGTTGGGCTATCAAACGAACTCCGAACGCGAAGAAACTTGAGAGGTGGTCTACCTATGCTATAATAAGACCACACGCCAAGTTTCAACCCATTCCGAGAACGTTTTTCGGCCACTCATAAAATAAATATCCGGAGGCGCCGCGGAAGCGTGTGGGTGTGTCTGGGCTCAGAACGGACAACGGAAAGGACGAGAGGACTCGGGCGGATGCAAGTTTTGAAAACATGCTGATGCAAGCACACATGATGACATGGCAAAATGCAACACACAAGCAGATGACATGGCAACGACGATGAATAACTAGCTGACACCTGGCGCACCGGTCTCGGGGTGTCACAGCGGCCCCGTCGAACCCCCGTTTGGGACGAACACCATCGGCACTGGCCCCCCTGTATGTAGAAATAATCCTCGGGTAGCGTTAACTCCCTATGCAATTAATTAATTAATTAAGTTTTTATTATGTTGCAAATAAAACCAATGTTGGGCCTTGCTGGAGGAGTTTTATTCAAAGACGAACTGTCAAGGGGTCCTCATATACCCAACCGTGTAAGGAACGCAAAATCAAGGAACATAACGCCGGTTTACCAGCTCCTAAGGTGGCATGAGTGGAACAAAACACCGAGCAAAAGGCCAAGCCTTCCACCCATTGCCAAGTATATAGGTGTGTTAATAATAATAGTAAATATTGTGATATTCCAACAACAAGATCCGACATGGATCAAGCTTCATCTTCACCTGCAACTAACAACGCTATAAGAGGGGCTGAGCAAGCGGGTAACATAGCCAAACAACGGCTTGCTAGGAAGGTGTCAAAGGTTAGAGGTTTCATGGCAACAAGGAGAGGGGCTGACAATAAAGATGGGTAGCACGACATATAACGATAGCATCGAGACATCTAGCATAGCAATGATAGTAAAGATATCCAAGGTGAAAGATCGTGGATGTCGCCTAGAGGGGGGGGGTGAATAGGCGCTTTAAAATAATTACGGTTTAGGCTCGAACAAATGCGAAATAAACCTAGCGGTTAATTTGTAAAGCACAAAACCTACAACAACTAGGCTCACCTATGTGCACCAACAACTTATGCTAAGCAAGATAAACAACTAGGTGATAGCAAGATATATGACAAGAAACAATATGGCTATCACAAAGTATAGTGCATAAGTAAAGGGCTCGGGTAAAGATAACCGAGGCACGCGAAGACGATGATGTATCCCGAAGTTCACACCCTTGCGGATGCTAATCTCCGTTTGGAGCGGTGTGGAGGCACAATGCTCCCCAAGAAGCCACTAGGGCCACCGTAATCTCCTCACGCCCTCGCACAATGCAAGATGCCGTGATTCCACTAAGGGACCCTTGAGGGCGGTCACCGAACCCGTACAAATGGCAACCGTTGGGGGTGGTCACCGAACCCGTACACTTAGGCAACCTTTGGGGGCGGTCACCGGTACCCGTAAAATTGCTCGAGGCAATCTCCACAACCTAATTGGAGACCCCGACGCTTGCCCGAAGCTTTACACCACAATGATTGAGCTCCGAACAACACCAACCGTCTAGGGCGCCAAGGCACCCAAGAGGAACAAGCTCTAGGGTGCCCAAACACCCAAGAGTAATAATCTTCTCAAACTTCACTTCCACGTATCACCGTGGAGAACTCAAACCGATGCACCAAATGCAATGGCAAGGGCACACGGAGTGCCCAAGTCCTTCTCTCCCAAATCCCACCAAAGCAACTAATGCTAGGAAGGGAAATGAGAGGAAGAACGGAAAAGAGAACACGAAGAACTCCAAGAACTAGATCCAAAGGGTTCCCCTCACAAAGAGGAGAAAGTGATTGATGGAAATGTGGATCTAGATCTCCTCTCTCTTTTCCCCCCAAAACTAGCAAGAATCCATGGAGGGATTGAGAGATAGCAAGCTCGAAGAAGGTCAACAATAGGGGAAGAACACGAGCTCAAAGGATAAGCTTCATTGGGGAAGAAGACCCCCTTTTATAGGTGGAAAAAAATCCAACCGTTATGCTCACAGCCCGCACAGAGCGGTACTACCGCTAGGGCGGTAGTACCCCTTTGAAAAACAACAGCGAGGAAGCAAAAAGGCCAGAAGAACCGTCGGAGCGGTAGTACCGCTTGACCTCATGGTACTACCGCTAGGGGTAGCGGTACTACTGCTTGCGAGCGGTACTAAAAAATTACATCCGTGCCTCTACCACCGCTATACTTGTGACGAGTTTTTGGTCCCGAGCGGAAGTAGCCACGGAAGTAGCCGTGGTAGTACTGCTCCAAGCGGTAGTACCGCTCCCGAAAGCGGTAGTAAAAAATTACTTCTGCTCCTACCCGCGGTAGTACCACTGCAGCCTTTTCAGAACACCAAAACGACCACAACTTCTGCAAACGGACTCCGAATTCGACGAAACCAAGTTTGTTGGAAAGCTAGCGACAAGGGCTAACACAATCTTGATAGAAATACCAATAATAAGCAAATTAGAAAAGGCCCATAAGAAAATGGTGAGAACCCTTCCTCGGATAAGACTAGTAAAACCTCCAACACCGAAAACATCATAGAAGACGCATGTGAACTCCATTTTCGGTGAACTCAAGCTTGTCATCAAGATGACCATAAGCTCTAAGACTCACAAAGAGAACCAAACAAGAACGAAGAAACAAGATGCAAGGATGCAATGGTTTGAGCTCTCTACTAACGATACGATCAAGCTACCAACTTGAGAGCCCCCCTTGATAGTACGGCAAACGATCCTATAACCCGGTCTCCCAACTACCACCACGAGACCGGTAAAATAGAAAACCTATCAAGGGCAAACCTTTGCTTGCACAAAGTCCACTTGAGCTAGATGTAGACGATCTTGACTTCCTCAAGTTGGACCACCTTTCTTGATTGCGTTGTCTCGGTGAAGACTAGTAGATTGCTCCCCCATACTTGTTGGGGAACGTAGCAGAATTCAAAAAAATTCTACGCTTTCACCAAGATCCATCTAAGGAGACATCTAGCAACGAGCATATTAGAGTGCATCTACATACCGTTTGGTAGATTGCGAGCGAAAGCTTTCGAAGAAGCGTGGATGAAGTAGTCGTACTCTTCACGTTCTTCGTCACCGATGATCTAGCGCCGAACGGACGGCACCTCCGCGTTCAACACACGTCCAGTACAGCAACGTCACTTCCTTCTTGATCCAGCAAGGGGGGAGGAGAGGTCGTCGGAGATCCAGCAGCACGACGGCGTGGTGGTGGATGCAGCGGGAAATCCTGCAGGGCTTCGCCGGCGCCCTGCGGAGGAGGAGGGAGGAGTGACGGGAGGGGGAGAGGCGTCAGAGGATTGGGTGCGGCTGCCCTCTCCCCCCCACATATATATTGGGGGCCAGCAGGGTGCGCCAGCCCCTGCAGATGGGATCTGCAAGGGGGGGCGGCGGCCTAGGGGGGGAACTTGCCCCCCAAGGCATAGGGGGCGCCTCCCTCCCCTAGGGTTTCAACCCTAGGCGCATGAGGGAGGGTCCAGTAGGGTGCGCCAGCCCACCAAGGGCTGGCCCCCTTCCCCTTGCGGCCTAGGGGCCCCACCGGGATGGGTGGCCCCACCCGGTGGACCCCCGGGACCCCTCCGGTGGTCCCGGGACACTCCCGGTAACCCCCGGAGATCACCCGATGGCCGAAACTGGACTTCCTATATATCATTCTTTACCTCCGGACCATTCCGGAACTCCTCGTCACGTCCGGGATCTCATCCGGGACTCCAAACAACTTTCGGGTTTCCACGTGTTCCTCAATGATCTTCATCGGATGAACCACTGTGTCAAGGATTCACTCAATCCCGTACGTTATTCCCTTTGTCCATCGGTACGGTACTTGCCCGAGATTCGATCGTCGTTATTCCCGATACCTTGTTCATTCTCGTCATGGCAAGTCTCTTTACTCGATCCGTAATCCATCATCCCGTGACTAACTCCTTAGTCACCTTGAGCTCATTATGATGATGTCTTACCGAGTGGGCCCAGAGGTACCTCTCCGTCATACGGAGTGACAACATCCCAGTCTCGGTTCGTACCAACTCAACAGACACTTTCGGAGATACCCGATGCGTACCTTTATAGCCACCCAGTTACGTTGTGACGTTTGGCACACCCAAAGTATTCCTACGGCATCCGGGAGTTGCACAACCTCATGGTCTAAGGAATAAATACTTGATACCGAAAAGCTTATGCATTACGAACTATACGATCTCGTGCTATGCTTAGGATTGGGTCTTGTCCATCACATCATTCTCCTAATGATGTGATCCCGTTATCACTGACATCCTATGTCCATGGTCAGGAAACCGTGACCATCCGTTGATCAACGAGCTGGTAACTAGAGGCCTACCAGGGACTCATTGTGGTCTATATATTCACACATGTATCGCTGTTTCCGTACAATACAATTCAAGCATGAATAACAGACGATTATCATAAACAAGGAAATATAATAATAGTACTTTTATTATTGCCTCTAGGGCATATTTCCAACAGTCTCCCACTTGTACTAGAGTCAATAATCTAGTTACATTGTGATGAATCGAACACCCATAGAGTCCTGGTGTTGATCATGTTTTTCCCGTGGAAGAGGTTTAGTCAACGGGTCTGCAACATTCGGATCCGTATGCACTTTACAAATATCTATGTCTCCATCTTGAACATAATTCCGGATGGAGTTGAAACGGCGCTTGATGTGCTTGGTCTTCTTGTGAAACCTGGGCTCCTTGGTAATGGCAATAGCACCAGTGTTGTCACAGAAGAGAGTCATCGGGCTTGACGCGCTTGGAATGACTCCTAGGTCGGTGATGAACTCCTTCATCCAGACTCCTTCCTGCGCTGCTTCGCGAGCAGCTATGTACTCCGCTTCACATGTAGAATGCGCCACCACGCTCTGTTTGCAACTGCACCAGCTGACTGATCCACCATTCAAAATATACATGTATCCGGTTTGTGACTTAGAGTCATCCAGATCTGTGTCGAAGCTAGCATCGACATAACCCTTTACGACGAGCTCTTCGTCACCTCCATAAACGAGAAACATATCCTTAGTCCTCTTCAGGTACTTTAGGATGTTCTTGACCGCTGTCCAGTGTTCCATATCGGGATCACTTTGGTACCTCCCTACCAAACTTATGGCAAGGTTCAATTAAGGTCTGGTACACAGCATGGCATACATGATAGAACCTATGGCCGAGGCATAGGTTATGACACTCATCTTTTCTCTATCTTCTGCCGTGGTCGGCGACTGAGCCTTGCTCAATCTCATACCTTGCAAAACAGGCAAGAACCCCTTCTTGGACTGATCCATATTGAACTTCTTCAATATCTTGTCAAGGTATGTACTTTGTGAAACACTGATGAGGCGTCTTGATCTATCTTTATAGATTTTGATGCCTAATATGTAAGCTGCTTCTCCAAGGTCCTTCATTGAAAAACTCTTATTCAAGTAGGCCTTTACAGTTTCCAAGAATTCTATATCATTTCCCATCAGCAATATGCCATCCACATATAATATGAGAAATGCTACAGAGCTCCCACTCACTTTCTTGTAGATACAGGCTTCTCCATAAGTCTGTATAAAGCCAAACGCTTTGATCACATCATTATAGCGAATATTCCAACTCTGAGATGCTTGCACCAGCCCGTAAATCGAGCGCTGGAGCTTGCATACCTTGTTAGCATTTTCTGGATCGACAAAACCTTCCGGCTGCATCATATACAACTCTTCCTTGAGGAAGCCATTAAGGAATGCCGTTTTGACGTCCATTTGCCATATCTCATAATCATAGAATGCGGCAATAGCTAACATGATTCTGACTGACTTTAGCATCGCTACGGGAGAGAAAGTCTCGTCGTAGTCAATAACTTGAACTTGTCGATAACCCTTAGCGACAAGCCGAGCCTTATAGATGGTCACATTAGCATCCGCGTCTGTCTTCTTCTTAAATATCCATTTATTTTCTATGGCGTGCCTATCATCAGGCAAGTCCACCAAAGTCCATACTTTGTTTTCATACATGGATTCTATCTCGGATTTCATGGCTCCAAGCCATTTATTGGAATCCGAGCCCGCCATCGCTTCTTCATAGTTCGAAGGTTCACCGTTGTCTAACAACATGATTCCCATGACAGGGTTGCCGTACCACTATGGTGCGGAATGTGCCCTTGTGGACTGATAATCCTCAACCGTAAGGGATCAAGATAGTCTTCGCGGGTAAGAATAACCCAATTTATTGATTCGACACACGGGGAGCCAAAGAGTATTTATAAGCTTTGACAGTTGAGTTGTCAATTCAACCGCACCTGAAATATACTTACTTGCAACAAAAGATAAATGGTAACAGTGATATGATAGTGATGATAGTGATAGTAAAAGTAAACAGCAAAAGTAAATAGTAAAGGTAAATGGCAAAAGTAGCAACTAGTGACAAGCAGGATTTAAAACACTGTAGGCTAGGGAGATGGATGGTTGGGCGCTGCATGGATGAGATATATCATGATTCTAACTTGGGGCACGGCACATGGAAAAGTAATGATCATCTAGGCAAATATCAAACATTAGGCATGTATCCCGTAGGTAGTTGTGCGTGCTTGCAATAAGAACTTGCACAACATCTTTTGTCCTACCATCCCGCTACGAACGGGGCCAAAAGGAACTTATGGAGATTAAGGTGCTCTTGTCAAAGAGCACCGGAACAAAGCAATGAACTCAATGGATACATGTAATTCTCAAACTACGGACCATCCCCTTTGGTGTCCCAAGCTGTCACTTTTGGGATCGCCGGTTCCGAACCGTAACAGGTGCAAACAACTCATAGATAGGATCAAGAACACAAATATATTCATGCAAACACATATGGTTCAGATCTGAAATCATGGCACTCGGGCCCTAAGTGTCAAGCATTAAGAATAACAAGTTGAAGCAAAGATGATAAACACCATAGTAGATGATAGGCAACATGCCCCCAACGATCTGACAAACTATTACATGATCTAACTCATCCAATCCCTACCACCCCCTTCGCCTACAGCAGGGGATTACTCACACATGGAAGGAGAAGTCATGGAGGGATGATGAAGTGGTGATGATGATGACGATGGCGACGATCTCCCCTCTCCGGAGACCAATTCAGCCTCTAGATTAGCCCTCCCGAAGAAGAACAGAGGGTGGCGGCGGCTCCGCGAAGAAAACTGCGAAAAGAACTTCTGATCTGGGGTTTTCTCGTCACGGGTAAAAATACGAGTCAAAGTAGGGCACCAGGGGGCATGGGGCCCACCCAGGCGACCCCCCGGCGCGGCCAGGGGCTGGGCCGCGCCACCAGGGCGCCTGGGCCCCCCTGGTCCCCCTCTGATCCCCCTTCTGGCTCCTGGTTCCTTCGGGTGCGTGGATTTTCTGTGATTTTTCGTGGATTTTTCTGAGATACCTAAAAATCCGTTTTCCTGCACACAATAAAACCGTACAGGCTGCTCTGCTGAAAACAGCGTCAGTCCGGGTTAGTTTAGTTCAAATCATGCAAGAATGAGGTCAAAACAATATCAAAAGTGTTTGGAAAAGTAGATACGTTTGAGACGTATCAACTCCCCCAAGCTTAGCATATTGCTTGTCCTCAAGCAATTCAGTTCAACGAACTAGACGCGACAAAGAAAACTTTGACAAACTCTTTTGCTTCATTAGATGTATATAAGCATGTACTACGAAAAGAGTCTAGCAAGTATTGAAACAATACTATGAGGACAATGCAAGGAGCAATCCTTCTTTCAAGTGACCAGTCACAAATACTTAAAAGTAAATAATATATTACTGAAAATCAAGACAAGATTACATTGCACATAGCTTGATCATATTAGGGTGGTATCTCGCTAGCCTCCATGAGTGCAGCAAAACATAAATGCATAAACTCCTCCAGAGTTTAAAAGGAGACTAGAACTAAGGATTTCAGAATAAATCATATCACAAGCATGCAGAAGACAATGTAATACTTTGGGACAATGCACATTACACTCAGAATGACAATTATGCTCTCCTAGTTAGTGCTTTGAAGAAAGAGGGTGGAGACTCTCGAACCGTGGCTTTTGTTGGCAAGGTTGAAAACCCGTGGTCGGAAACAAAAACTAAACATGTACCAGAGCTCTTGGTTTTAAAAACAGAGGTAAAAAAAACTTTTTTTAGAGGTGCATATTTCGTCAACGAATGCTAGCAGATAACTCAATCACTTCTTGAGCTGGACAAGTCTCGAGGAACGGCTCCCGAATGAGGACGATCACATCCTCTTAATCTCCTTTGTTTATCACTGCCAAAGTTTTCTGATTTCTCATGAACAAAGCGTGAAGGAGGGTTTGTTTGTTATATTATCTTTTTGAGCCGGGCGTACTCTATGCCAGTTCCTTCTCGTATTAAGGGTTTGCACATTAGACATGCAATCCAGGGGTGAAACTTGTCCAACTTAAAAAGATCATGAATTAACTACTACTTCCTCATGAGCTAAAACATAGGCACAAAAAGAGAAATGCTTTTGATTAATTTCGAGGTGGTACACGAAAGTCTTCGTTAGGAATGGCAGGTAAATACCATGTATAGGAAGGTATGGTGGACTCATATGGCATAACAGGTTTTAAGGATTTGGGATGCACAAGCAGTCAGTCCGCTTAGTACAGGTGGGGGTTTAGCAAAAGACTGGGAAGCGACCAACTAGAGAGCAATAACGGCCATAATCATGCAGAGCGACAAAGCAACATTGAATCGGGCATGAAAGTGATATAACTATTCTAAAACTCAAAGATCATCAAGGCAGAGCAGACTTTTTAGTCTCAAACATGTGCAAGCATGTGCCAAGTCAATCCAAAAATTCTCTAAAGGGAAATACCACCTTAGTATACCGAATTATGAACAATGCAATGCATGTAGATCATTTCAATAACACATTATATACTCTAGTTATTCGAGACTAGCCACAAGGAAAGCATGAACCACTGGAGGAGCATTGTAAACATAGCACTATGTCGCTACAAGCTGGTCTCTAGATCATAAGTACAGGCATATGTACAAAAGTAGAAACAAGAAGAGTTCATACCGGTCTTCCTTGTTGCTTCCCTTCAGTCGATCTTCGTCATTACTGCCTGTCACTTGCACGATCGAACGTAGGAAATATAATTAAATGCCAGCACGGACTCGAGCTGAACTCTGAAAACAAAGCAAACTAAAGAGAAAAGGAAATCTTTTTGGATTATTTTAAAGGTTGAACGAAAGCAAAAGAAAAAGAAAATCTTTTTGTTGTTTTTGCAAAGAGAGAAATAAAGAAGAACGGGCAAAAACTTCGAAAAGATCAAAGCGAACAAAACGGATAATACAATGGAAAAGTGAGAGGGGCACGTACTCCCCCAAGCTTAGGCTTTTGGCCTAAGTTGGTAGCAGCTACTGCCCCCAGGAGCCTCCTGCTCCGGGGGTATGGTGGTGAGACCAAGGGTCGTAGAAGGATGCTGGCGCGTTTACCGAACTCCTCGGAGTCTCCCACGAGGAAGGGTCCGTACGCCAAGCAGAGGAAGACCCTTCACCAAACTCGGTGGCGGTATCTCCCTGGAAAGGTGGTAACTAACCGTGCTCCTCCTCGTCGGGCACAACCCCCTCCATGGGGTTATGAAACTGATACTGGACCATGAACTCATCGAACTGGACAACATCAAAGGACCATCCGTTCCTGAGGTGAGGAAATAAGATGCTGGAGATCTTCGACCGATGAATATCCCTCGTACCCATGCTGCAGAGAGAGTTGATGACGGTTTTCAGCTCGGAGGGCTGAGTGGCCATCCTAGCCGTCCTCCCAACGTTTGGCACACCTATTATTTCACAAAACCTTCCCAAAGTCATGGTGATAAGATCATTGTAAATTTTAAACTCAATAGCACCTGAATCAGGATTATATCTAAAATTCTTAATGAAACTGGAGGTGAGTTTTTGATATTGAGTAACACGGCACGTGACGAGCCGTGTCAAACCTGCATTAGCACAAAGATTATAAAACTCATCCTTGATTCCCGCAGCTTCAAGGAATTCATCACATGAAAACGTCATTGCACGTGCTGGACTTGTGTCTTCCAACAACTCCAGGGGCACATGATCTTCATTATAGCTCACCCTAGCAGTCGAGGGTGAAGCTGGGGCTCTAGTAACTCGATCGGAGTGTGCAGGCCTCCTCTTCTCAAGCCACCCTTTTGCCCTTCCTAACAAACTCATTTCTGAAATTTTCGGCAATTTACAAAAACGAGGATTAAAACAAGGTGAGCTAAGGCAAACTACTCAACTCACTTGCCCAAGGCATAAACTTGCATCATAACTTGGAAAATAACTTTCTACACATGCATGCAAGCTCATCTATACAGCACCAAGAACTACTAAATACTCACAAATGAAGCCACCAATCAAAAATCTAATTGGAGGGGTAGAGGAGTCACATACCAGGGAGTATTTGTTCAAAATCTCAGCTCAAATGATGGGCTGTAGAGAGAGATCGAAGAATCGCCTCCAAGAACAGCAAGAACACAAGAACAAGTGAAGAACTCGCGTTTTTGGAGAAAAAGAGAGAGGGAGGAAGAAGACATACCTGGAGGGGGGCCATGTGGGCCCTAGGCGCCCTGTGGGCCGCCGCGCCAGCTGGCCGCCTGGGCCACTGGTGGGTCCCCCTGGCTGGCCCCAGGTCCCTCTGGGTCTCTCCCGACGTGGAAATTTTTATTTAAATTTTTCTGGAATTTTTCTGAAAACTTCACTGTTGAAATTTTTTCGAAGTTCAAAAAGCTGCGAAACTCTCTGAAAACTTGAAGTAGTGAGTAGTATTGTGAAGCTTCAAAACATAAATACTTGGTACAACAAGTAGGACAAAAACTAAAAACAAATGAAAACATAACAAGCTCAACTTTTTATCTATATAAAACATGTTTACTAGTAAGGTTGATCAAGTCTTACCAACAAACCGGCGATATATAGAGCAAAAAGTCTCACCTCTTACGAAGTAATTACTGAACCTTTACCTTGATGGACATTGTCCCCACCATGATAGTTTTGTATTTGTGAGGCACTTGTAGTGGACAATCCCATTCTCCAATCTTCACGGTCTCGATATTTTCTATAGAGTTGAGGCCATGCCTCCTGTAGATCTTCTTTGGAAAATATACCGTGTGTTCTTTATCATTCACATGGAAGGTAACCTTCCCTTTATTGCAATCAATAATAGCACCTGCGGTGTTAAGAAAAGGTCTACCAAGAATAATGGACATGCTTCCATCCTCGGGCATGTCAAGCACAACAAAATCAGTAAGAATCAAACAATTAGCAACTTCTACGGGAACATCCTCACAAATACCTATCGGGACGGCGGTTGACTTGTCAACCATCTGAAGGGAGATATCTGTAGGAATTAGTTTCTCTAAACAAAGCCTCTCGTAAAGAGAGAGAGGCATAACACTCACTCCCGCTCCAAGATCACATAAAGCAGTTTTGACATAATTATTCATTATGGAGGAAGGAATGGTGGGTATACCTGGATCACCGAGCTTCTCAGGAATCTTGCCACTGAAAGAGTAGTTAGCAAGCATAGTAGATATTGCTTCGTTAGGAACTTTTCTTCTATTAGTGACAATATCTTTCATATATTTTGAATAAGGAGGTAACTTAATAGCTTCAGTCAAAGGAATTTGAAGAAAAAGAGGTTTAATCCACTCACAAAACTTATTGTAATGCTCTTCTTCTTTGGATTTGATGGACTTACCTGGAAAGGGCATGGGTTTCTGCACCCATGGTTCTCTTTCCTTCCCATGTTTTCTTGCGATGAAGTCTTCTTTAGTGTACCTCTTACGTTTGTCAGGTGCTTCTTCTTCTCGAACTTAAGGCGGATCGTTCTTCTCATTATCCTTACCTTCAGGTTCAACACCGTCTTCAGTCTCAGCATCGGAGATAGATACACTGTTTGGATCAACAGTTGGCTCTTCATCTGCAATAGGATCATTAGAATTGTCAGCCTCCTTATGTTTCTTCTTCTTCTTTGGAGAGCCAACAATTTCTTCTTCCTGCATTTGAGAATCTTGCTCGATTCTCTTCGGATGCCCCTCTGGATAGAGAGGATCTTGAGTGCTGGTTCCTCCTCGAGTCTTAATCCGAAAAGTCTGCAAATTATCTTGTTTGGCATTGTTAGCAAGCAAATCTTTTTGCACATTAGAAATTTCGTCAAGCTGAGTTTTAACCATATGAAAATGCTTCACAAGACATTGAACATCATTAACTGTTCTACCTAGAACATCAAGCAAACTTTTGATAGCAAGGGAATTATCATGCAACTGACTTTGTATCCTCTCATTAAAATGATTTTGTTTCATAATAAAATTATCAAACTCATCTAAACATTGATCAGGAGGCTTACCATGAGGGATGTCACTTGCATTGAAATCTAAAAGAGAGTGTACCTCTACCATAGGAGGGTGAGTGGTAGGCTCACACAGCTTCTCAATAGGGGGTAGATTCTTTACGTCTTCAGCTTTAATACCTTTCTCTTTAATAGACTTCTTTGCTTCTCGCATATCTTCGGGGCTTAGAACAAACATGCCCCTCTTCTTTAGTGGTGGAGGTGGTTCAGGGACGGACCAATCTTCATGGTTTTTGGCAATCCTGCCCATCAAATCTTCTGCATCTTCCAGCGTCCTTTTCCTGAAAACACAACCAGCACAACTGTCCAAATAGGACCTGGATTCATCAGTTAAACCAGCATAGAATATATCGATTAATTCGTTCTTAGGGACTTCATGTCCTGGTCTAGCCCTAATCAGACCGCAGTACCTCCCTCAAGCTTTAGGGAGGGACTCATCCTGCAACTGTTTAAAGTTATAAATTCTTTGTAAAGCAGCATGTTGCATGTGAGCAGGAAAGTACTTATCAACAAAAGAATGAGCTAAGTCTTGAGGACTCTTAATGGAACCGCATGGGAGCGAATCATACCATGCTTTAGCACCTTCCTTCAAGGAGAAAGGAAGAAGCTTGGTGATATAAAAGTATCGTATCTTCTCATCTGTGGTAAACAGGCCACCCAACTCACCGAGTTTTGTTAGGTGTGCAATAGCATCATCATTTTCTCTGCCATAAAAGGGGTCAGCTTCAACCATAGGTATAAGTGAAAGATCAACAGAGAAATCATAATCAGGATCATCAATGCATATAGGAGATGTAGCAAATTCAGGATCAGGAACGGTTTTGTTCTTCAAAGAGTGTTTTTCAAACAGTTTCTTAATAACTTCAGGGTCAGAGCCAGAAAACTCTGTCAGTTCCCTCCATAAATCTTCATCAAGCATATAGTAATCATCATCAAGGAGTCTCTCCTTGAGTTTACTCAAATCAGGATAATCATAAGTTTCACCAATAGGGTAGCGAGTAACAGGAATTTCAATTCCAGAATTTTTAGCAGCAGCAGCGATCTGTTTCTCAAGAGCATAACCAAGTGAACTAATATCATCAACAGTAGTAGAAGCATCATCAAGAGTATCGGACATAGTAACTGATTCAGTAGGAGCATCATGTGGTGGTGGTGAGGCAAACTTACTCATAACAGAAGGCGAATCAAGTGTAGCACTAGTGCTCACAACAGTACCTCTTCTTGTAGTGGATAGTAAGATCGAAACCTTGGGGTCTCCTTTCTTACCCATAGCGGATGAAGTGCAGCAAGTAGGATACTTCAAGTAGACTTGTAAATATTGCTATGCTCCCCGGCAACGGCGCCAGAAAACGGTACTTGATAACCCTCAACCGTAAGGGATCGAGATAGTCTTCGCGGGTAAGAATAACCCAATTTATTGATTCGACACACGGGGAGCCAAAGAGTATTTATAAGCTTTGACAGTTGAGTTGTCAATTCAACCGCACCTGAAATATACTTACTTGCAACAAAAGATAAATGGTAACAGTGATATGATAGTGATGATAGTGATAGTAAAAGTAAACAGCAAAAGTAAATAGTAAAGGTAAATGGCAAAAGTAGCAACTAGTGACAAGCAGGATTTAAAACACTGTAGGCTAGGGAGATGGATGGTTGGGCGCTGCATGGATGAGATATATCATGATTCTAACTTGGGGCACGGCACACGGAAAAGTAATGATCATCTAGGCAAATATCAAACATTAGGCATGTATCCCGTAGGTAGTTGTGCGTGCTTGCAATAAGAACTTGCACAACATCTTTTGTCCTACCATCCCGCTACGAACGGGGCCACAAGGAACTTATGAAGATTAAGGTGCTCCTGTCAAAGAGCACCGGAACAAAGCAATGAACTCAATGGATACATGTAATCCTCAAACTGCGGACCATCCCCTTTGGTGTCCCAAGCTGTCACTTTTGGGATCGCCGGTTCCGAACCATAACAGGTGCAAACAACTCATAGATAGGATCAAGAACACAAATATATTCATGCAAACACATATGGTTCAGATCTGAAATCATGGCACTCGGGCCCTAAGTGTCAAGCATTAAGAATAACAAGTTGAAGCAAAGATGATAAACACCATAGTAGATGATAGGCAACATGCCCCCAACGATCTGACAAACTATTACATGATCTAACTCATCCAATCCCTACCATCCCCTTCGCCTACAGCAGGGGATTACTCACACATGGAAGGAGAAGTCATGGAGGGATGATGAAGTGGTGATGATGATGACGATGGCGACGATCTCCCCTCTCCGGAGGCCAATTCAGCCTCCAGATTAGCCCTCCCGAAGAAGAACAGAGGATGGCGGCGGCTCCGGGACGAAAACTGCGAAAAGAACTTCTGATCTGGGGTTTTCTCGTCACGGGTAAAAATACAAGTCAAAGTAGGGCACCAGGGGGTGTGGGGCCCACCCAGGCGACCCCCCGGCGCGGCCAGGGGCTTGGCCGCGCCACCAGGGCGCCTGGGCCCCCCTGGTCCCCCTCTGGTCCCCCTTCTGGCTCCTGGTTCCTTCGGGTGCGTGGATTTTCTGTGATTTTTCGTGGATTTTTCTGAGATACCTAAAAATCCGTTTTCCTACACACAATAAAAACATATAGGCAGCTCTGCTGAAAACAGCGTCAGTCCGGGTTAGTTTAGTTCAAATCATGCAAGAATGAGGTCAAAACAATATCAAAAGTGTTTGGAAAAGTAGATATGTTTGAGACGTATCATGGACCTTCGAAGTTCAGTAGTAACTTGATCTGTTTCTTCATGATCATCATCATCAACTTCCTCCCTTGTCGGTGCAGACACCTCAGGAACAATTTCCTGCGCTCCGCTACTTTCCGGTTCAGGAGGGGTGACTCTCACCTCATCAAGTTCTACTTTCCTCCCACTCACTTCTTTCGAGAGAAACTCTTTCTCCAGAAAGGATCCATTCTTGGCAACAAAGACCTTGCCTTCGGATCTGTGGTAGAAGGTGTACCCAATCGTTTCCTTTGGGTATCCTATGAAGACGCATTTTTCCGATTTGGGTTCGAGCTTTTCAGGTTGAAGTTTCTTGACATAAGCATCGCAACCCCAAACTTTTAGAAACGACAGCTTCGGTTTCTTGCCAAACCAAAGTTCATACGGTGTCGTCTCAACGGATTTTGACGGAGCCCTATTTAAAGTGAATGCGGCTGTCTCTAAAGCATAACCCCAAAAAGATAGCGGTAAATCGGTAAGGGACATCATAGATCGCACCATGTCCAACAGAGTACGATTTCGACATTCGGACACACCGTTACGTTGAGGTGTTTCGGGCGGTGTCAATTGTGAAGCAATTCCACAGTTCCTAAGGTGCGTGCCAAATTCATGACTCAAATATTCACCCCCACGATCCGATCGTAAGAACTTTATTTTCTTGTCTTGTTGATTCTCAACCTCATTCTGAAATTCCTTGAACTCTTCAAAAGTCTCAGACTTGTGCTTCATCAAGTAGATATACCCATATCTACTCAAGTCATCCGTGAGGGTGAGAACATAACGATAGCCTCCGCGAGCCTCAACACTCATTGGACCGCACACATCGGTATGTATGATTTCCAATAAGTTGGTTGCTCGCTCCATTGTTCCGGAGAACGGAGTCTTGGTCATCTTGCCCATGAGGCATGGTTCACACGTGTCAAATGATTCATAATCAAGAGTCTCCAGAAGTCCATCAGCATGAAGCTTCTTCATACGTTTGACACCAATATGACCAAGGCGGCAATGCCACAAGTATGTGGGACTATCATTATCAACTTTACATCTTTTGGCATTCACACTATGAATATGTGTATCATCACGATCGAGATTCATCAAAAATAAACCATTGACCAGCGGGGCATGACCATAAAACATATCTCTCAAATAAATAGAACAACCATTATTCTCGGATTTAAATGAGTAGCCATCTCGCATAAGACAAGATCCAGATACAATGTTCATGCTCAAAGCTGGTACCAAATAACAATTATTAAGGTTTAAAACTAATCCCGAGGGTAGATGTAGAGGCAGCGTGCCGACGGCGATCACATCGACCTTGGAACCATTCCCGACGCGCATCGTCACCTCGTCCTTCGCCAGTCTCCGCTTATTCCGCAACTCCTGCCTAGAGTTACAAATATGAGCAACTGCACCGGTATCGAATACCCAGGAGCTACTACGAGCGCTGGTAAGGTACACATCAATAACATGTATATCACATATACCTTTGACGTTGCCGGCCTTCTTGTCCGCTAAGTATTTGGGGCAGTTCCGCTTCCAGTGACCCGCTCCCTTGCAATAAAAGCACTCTGTCTCAGGCTTGGGTCCATACTTTGGCTTCTTCCCGGCAACAGGCTTACCGGGCGCGGCAACTCCCTTGCCGTCCTTCTTGAAGTTCTTCTTACCCTTGCCCTTCTTGAACTTAGTGGTTTTATTGACCATCGAGACTTGATGTTCTTTCTTGATATCCACCTCCGCTGATTTCAGCATCGAATACACCTCGGGAATGGACTTCTCCATCCCCTGCATATTGAAGTTCAACACGAAGCTCTTGTAGCTTGGTGGGAGCGACTGGAGGATTCTGTCTACGACCGCTTCGTCTGGGAGATTCATTCCCAACTGAGACAAGCGGTTGTGCAATCCAGAAATCTTGAGGATGTGCTCACTGACAGAACTGTTTTCCTCCATCTTACAGCTGTAGAATGCGTCGGAGACGTCATATCTCTCGACTCGGGCATGAGCTTGGAAAACTATTTTCAGCTCTTGGAACATCTCAAATGCCCCGTGGTGCTCAAAACGCTTTTGGAGCCCCGATTCTAAGCTGTAAAGCATGCCACACTGAACCAGGGAGTAATCATCACAACGCGACTGCCAAGCGTTCATAACATCTTGGTTTGTCGGGGCGGGAGCGTCACCTAGCGGTGCATCTAGGACATAACTTTTCTTGGCAGCTATGAGGATGATCCTCAGGTTACGGTGATGGCTTCTCGCCCCTCGTTGGTTACCCCAAGTGGAAGGTTTGAGATGTAACATAGCGGCAAATTTCCCTTGGCAAAGATACCAAGGATCGAATCCCGTGAGACTCCGAGGGTCGACAAGAAGGTGTCAATAGCATCAGAAACTTCTGCTTGACAGGACCTGCACACAGATACAAATAACTTTGCTCCCAATGAGTACAGAGAGGTTGTCAATCCCTCCGGCCTTGTCGTTTACAAAGGATCAAACGCAAGAGATAATAGTGATAGGTATGACTGCAACTAGTAAATAAGAACAGGAAGTAAATAGCGGGTGTGATCAGTGATGGTAATATGGACCGGGGTCCCATGATGTTCACTAGTGATGTCTCCCTCCCAAAAGACGATAAAACAGCTAAGCGAGGTAAACAAATTACAGCTGGGCAATTGATAGGATTATGTGCGCAAACCAATGCTAACTATGCTGTACAGAAAGGTAGAGGCTCAAAAGCATGGGCGGTACGCCAAGGCAAGTAGACCGAAATCCATCTACATCTACTACAAATCATCCACCTTGAGATATCTATCCAGAACATCTCGCTGGTATTAAGTTGCGAGTCCCACCCAAAGTGTAAACTCAAAGCAACAGACAACTGCATTAAAAGAACTTTGCGTAAAGTAAACAATCCTTGCACCCGCAAGTACAAGCACCGTTGTTTTCCCTCTTGTGGCAACAACACATCCCCTAGACTCATGTTTCTGTCACTCAAACTAGTCATCGAGGGGCATGAACCCACAATCAAGCATAACGTTCCTTCTTGGAGTTACTACCTACTACTTGGCCAAAGCAATAAACAGCAACGGAGAACATGCAAGAATTACTCAAGAACATAAATATAAAAGATGTGAATCAAATATATTACTCACACACAATCTGAACATAATCTCATAATCCATCGGATCCCAGCAAACTCAACATAGAAACAACATAAAGATTACATATGTGCCTCGATCATGTAGGGCAGCTCACGAGGTCTAATCCATGAAGAACAAAGAGGGGAGGAGAACATCACATAGCTACTGGTCATGGACCCATGGTCCAAGGGAGACTACTCACAACTCATCCGGGAGGCGTCCATGGTGGTGGAGAAGCTCCCGGTGGTGGTTCTCCCCTCCGGCAGGGTGCCGGGAAGAGTTCTCCTGGTGCTCCCGATCTTGGAAGCGCGGCGGCGGCGGAACAGAGATGAGATCGCGAAAAAGGGTTCCGTCCTCGAGGGTTTCGGGACGCATGGTAAATATATGCCAATGGGGGGCACCAGAGGTGGAGGTGGGGCCCCAGGCGCCCCCCTGGCGCAGCCAGGGGTGGGGCCGCGCCGGGTGGCCGCCTGGGCCCCCCCAGGCTCCCCTCTGGCCCTGCCTTGGTTTTTCCGGAATCTCCCGATACGCTGGTTTTTCCTATATTTTTCCCGGAATTTTTAGGGCACTTTTAATATGGGGAAAACCTGAAATAGAAAAACAGCAGAAAACAGGAACTGGCACTGGGGTGCACTGAGTTAATAGGCTAGTCCAAATATGATCAAAAGTGCATGGAAGTGCATAAATATCATAGCAATATCACACAAAAAAGGCATGGAGCAAGCAGAAATTATAGATACGTTTTGGACGTATCAACATCCCCAAGCTTAATTCTTGCTCGTCCTCGAGTAGGTAAATGATAACAAGCATAATTTCTGTGGTGACATGCTATCAACCATATAAGAACTTTTAAGTAAAGCAATCAAGCCATGTAATTCAATTCAAGTCATAACAAGCAAGAGTCTATATTAGTATTGTAACAAGTAACATAAGAACATAAAGGTGCAAGCGCTCTCGCTGTCCGTGACTCGAATGTCTCCAAATGGTGTTTGCGTGCAAGAAAGGGGATAGGGGTATATGAGAGAGTAAAACATAGTTTTTATATTGTTGATAACTTAATCTACTAAATTTTCACACTTGGTCTTCTTTGGAATCTTATCTTGACTCATCCCCAGACCGTCAGTCAGGTACAAGTCAAAATGATCCACTCCCTTTCGATATTTTGAGCACTCATGCAATGGATGAGCGTAAGCAAGAAAATCGACACTTAGGATGGCAAAGAGAGAAAAATGATAGAGGGGGAAGACAAAAAAGGTGTGAAAGGCTCACATCAATGAGGACAATCATCGGCGAGAGAAAGCTAAATGATAGATATGATGTGAGGAGTAGGGATTGCCATGTAACGGATGCACATATGAGCTAAGGTAAGCTCTCCAATGGAACTAGTGGGGGTGCATCCAACTTGCTTGCTCAAGAAGACCTAGAGCTCTTTTGAGGAGGCTCATCATTGGAATATACAAGCCAAGTTCTATAGTGTAAAGGTCCCCAAATGGCTATATGCATGAATGATAATCTCTATGGAGCACAAGGTATAAGATGGAGTACGAGTGTGGATCTCTCAAAAGAAATAGTAGTGTGCCCCTTCTCTCTTTTTATTTCTTTTTCTCTTTTTTCTATTTTTTTTATTTTTTGTGGCCTCAATGGCTCTTTCTATTTATCTCTCATTTGTCCTCTTTGGGATCTTTTGATTTTGTCCTCTTTGGGATCTTTTCCTCACTTTAGGGGCAACACTCTATGTATTACAAGAAGTATCGAAGATCTTTCACACTTTACAAAAGTACTGAACATAAAGAAAATGAAACTATCATGATGTATGCAAATGTATGCCTCTGCCAGTGTAGCAGGATACGCAATGATACTAGCGCGTCATGTAGCAATGATTAGGGCAAAGCCCAACTAGCATGCGGCTCATCGATCAAGAAAAAAGCATGTATGACATGAAGATCAAGTCATGAGAAGATGGATGTTGCATGGCAATGTATCTCGGAAAGGCTATGGAAATGCCTTAATAGGTAGGTATGGTGGCTATTTTGAGGAAGGATATAATGAGGCTTATGATGACAGAGCGTATCGTGCCAAGGATTTGGATGCACCAGCGAAGTATGCGCCAACTCTCGAGGTGAGAAAGGGCAATGCACGGTACCGAAGAGGCTAAAAAAATATGGTTAGGTGGAAGTGTCAACCTTCGAATACTCACATTAGTCCGAAGAACTCATGCACTTATTATCGGTAACTCTCAATCTAATTAGGAGGTTCACAAATAGACAAGTACCCCGAGGAGGAGTGTATGGGGATTTGGTTATCCTTGTGCATCCTCGACTCATGATACGTGAGTGTACTCTAATATTCGATCCCTCCAAAGATTAGTGATCCATTTAGTAGCTAAAGTTCTCAACTATTTTGTAGGTTTTCGAAAATAAACACGGATTGCCCACGACATCTATCACTAATAGGCTAAAGCTCTTGACACCAAAAGTTCAGTCATTACTCATGGCAATACCTCAAAACTATTGCAAGTTACTACTAAAATTAAATAGCAACCTCAATTACCTACTTTAAGTTAAGACACACAACTCAGTGCAACAGACAAACTCTCTTAACAAGATAAACATGAAAACTCAAGAGAGTTCAGCAACCAACTAAACAAAAGCTCTTTAAAAAGAAAGGCATGAAAACTAAGAGCTAAACATGACAATAGCTATGGAAAGACAAAGAACACACACAGCAAAGATAAGCATGAAAATCCTATGTTGTGTTCTAGGTTGAAGTGGAGCGTGTTTCTCTCCCACACAAAGAAAGATGGGTTCTAACTCGTTATGAACAGCAAGCAAAGCTAAAGAAAACTAAAAAGGAAACTAAAAGCAAGACGCTCCAAGCATAGCACATAACGCATGAAGTGATTAAAATATAGTGGAACGAAAGATGAACTGATAATTGTTGATGGAGAAGGGGATGCACGGGGGCATCCCCAAGCTTAGACGCTTGAGTCTTCTTGAATATTTCTTGGGGGTGCACGGGGGCATCCCCAAGCTTGAGCGTTTGACCCTCCTGAATCTTTTTATCATCTTCCCTCGCACACTTGAGAACTCCCTTCATACATAACTCATCATAATCTGATTAGCGAGGTTAGTACCCATAATAAAATAATTTTTCCTTGCTGGAAATAAAGATAATCTTGAAGAGCTACTGTTTCTCAAGATTTCCAAAAGGTTTTTTCAAAGAAAAAGCAAGCTCAAGGTTTGCAAAACGAAGAAAAGGCAAAACAGGACAGAATCTGTGAAAAACAGACCAGCAGGTAGTAAATAATTTTCTCGGGGCACTTCTGCAACTCAAATCAAATAACTCAGAACAGACGCATGAAAGCCAATTGTATAGAGCACGTTGTCAAAAAAAATTCAGGCCAAAAAGATGATCTGGTGATTTTATACGAATTTTTCTGTCCAAGGACAGAATCTGTTTTCTGGACTGCACGTGACAACTTTTGAACTTTCTTGCAATCGGAGGCTAAACTTGGTACAAAGCTGAAAAGAAAAGATACAATGATGATGCTACTGTAGTAACAAACATCAAGACACAACAAAAGCAAAATAAAACTTTATTCATTGTGGGCTGCCTCCCAAAAGTGCTTTCTTTTATGCCTTTAAGCTAGGCATGATGCAAAAAGAGAGGATCAAGTTTTATCAAGAGTAAAAGAATAGCTAGCCCGTATAACGGAGTCAAAAGGTAACTTAATCTTCTTTCTAGGGAAGTGTTCCATCCCTTTCTTGAGTGGAAATTGGAATTTTATATTCCCCTCTTTCATGTCAATGATAGCACCAACGGTGCGAAGAAAAGGACGTCCCAAAATAATTGGACATGAAGGTTCACATTCAATATCCATAATAGTAAAATCAACGAGAACATAATTGTCATTGACAATGATAAGAACATCGTCGATCCTCCCCAAAGGTTTCTTTATGGAAGAATCAACAAGACGAACACCAAAAGAACAAGGATCAAAAGATTCCAATTTAAGCATATCATATATTCTTTTGGGCATAACGGAGGTACTAGCTCCAACATCACATAAAGCATAGCAAGAGAAGTTATTCAACTTAATTTTAATCATAGGATCCCAACCATCCTCTAGCTTCCTAGGTATGGAGGCTTCTACCCTAAGCTTCTCCTCCCTAGCTTTGATAAGAGCATTAGTGATATGCTCTGTGAAGGCAAGATTAAGCATGCTAGTGTGGGGATCTCTAGACATCTTGTGAAGAAAATCAATAACTTCAGAAAGGGTGCAATTATCAAAATCAAGGTCACTACTATCAAGTAAAGTGGTAGTGGTGTCCTTTAGGCTCACTTGTTTGGTAGCTTCTAAGGTCATAGGAGTTTCTACGGTTGAGGTCATAGCATCACCATTAATAGGTCCAATGGGACCAGGAGTGCATTGGGTGCTAAGAGTTTGGATATCCTCAACAACTTGGATAGTAGCAACAGTGTGGTGGTTAGGAAGGCTCTTAATTCTATATTCTTCCTCCTTTTCTCTAGCCCATCTCTCTTTAAGTTTAGCCATCATCCTAATGTTTTCATTAATTTGCACTTGAATAGCATTCATAGGAGTGGTCTTCCTCTCCTCAAGAGGGGAAGTTCTAATTTTAAGCAACTCTACATCATGGGCTAAATTGTCTACCTTCGAAGAGAGATTATCTAGTTTGTTTAGTTTTTCTTCTACACTCTTATTGAAGGCTTTTTGGGTAGTGATGAAATCTTTAAGCATAATCTCTAGTTCAGAAGTCGAGTTCTTGGTGTTAGGATAAGCATTGTTGTTCCCATAGGAATTAGAAGGGAACGGTCTAGGGTTGCTACCGAAATTACTCCTATAAGCATTGTTATTGAAATTGTTTCTAGAGATAAAGTTCACATCTACTTGATCTTGAGCAATCAAAGAATTTAAAGGAACATCATGAAGATCAATAGAAGATTACTTGGAAAGTAGAGACATGATCAAGTCAACTTTTTCATTTAGGGAGGAAATCTCCTCGACAGAGTTTACCTTCCTACCTGTTGGAGCGCGTTCGGTGTGCCATTGGGAATTGTTGGTCATCATCTCATCGAGAAGCCTCGTGGCAGCACCAAGTGTAGTTGACATAAAGGTTCCTCCCGCGGCCGAATCCAACAAGTTCCGCGAGGTAAAGTTCAAGCCTGCATAAAAAGTTTGGATAACCATCCAAGTAGTTGATACGTCCAAAACGTATCTATAATTTCTGCTTGCTCCATGCCTCTTTTGTGTGATATTGCTATGATATTTATGCACTTCCATACACTTTTGATCATATTTGGACTAACCTATTAACTCAGTGCACCCCAGTGCCAGTTCCTGTTTTCTGCTGTTTTTCTATTTCAGGTTTCCCCCATATTAAAAGTGCCCTAAAAATTACGGGAAAAATATAGGAAAAATCAGCGTATCGGAAGCTTCCGGAAAAACCAAGGCAGGGCCAGAGGGGAGCCTGGGGGGGCCCAGGCGGCCACCCGGCGCGGCCCCACCCCTGGCCGCGCCAGGGGGGCGCCTGGGGCCCCACCTCCGCCTCTGGTGCCCCCCTTTGGCATATATTTACCACGCGTCCCGAAACCCTCGAGGACGGAACCCTTTTTCGCGATCTCATCTCTGTTCCGCCGCCGCCCCGCTTCCAAGATCGGGAGCACCAGGAGAACTCTTCCTGGCACCCTGCCGGAGGGGAGAACCACCACCGGGAGCTTCTCCACCACCATGGACGCTTCCCGGATGAGTTGTGAGTAGTCTCCCTTGGACCATGGGTCCATGACCAGTAGCTATGTGATGTTCTCCTCCCCTCTTTGTTCTTCATGGATTAGACCTCGTGAGCTGCCCTACATGATCGAGGCACATATGTAATCTCTATGCTGTTGCTATGTTGAGTTTGCTAGGATCCGATGGATTATGAGATTATGTTCAGATTGTGTGTGAGTAATATATTTGATTCACCTCTTTTATATTTAAGTTCTTGAGTAATTCTTGCATGTTCTCCGTTGCTGTTTATTGCTTTGGCCAAGTAGTAGGTACTAACTCCAAGAGGGAACGTTATGCTTGATTGTGGGTTCATGCCCCTCGATGACTAGTTTGAGTGACAGAAACGTGAGTCTAGGGGATGAGCTATTGCCAGAAGGGGGAAAACAACGGTGCTTGTACTTGCGGGTGCAAGGATTGTTTACTTTACGCAAAGTTCTTTTAATGCAGTTGTCTGTTGCTTTGAGTTTACACTTTGGGTGGGACTCGCAACTTAATACCAGCGAGATGTTCTGGATAGATATCTCAAGGTGGATGATTAGTAGTAGATGCAGATGGATTTCGGTCTACTTGCCTTGGCGTACCGCCCATGCTTTTGAGCCTCTACCTTTCTGTACAGCATAGTTAGCATTGGTTTGCGCACATAATCCTGTCAATTGCCCAGATGTAATTTGTTTACCTCGCTTAGCTGTTTTATCGTCTTTTGGGAGAGAGACATCACTAGTGAACATCATGGGACCCCGGTCCATATTACCATCACTGATCACACCCGCTATTTACTTCCTGTTCTTATTTACTAGTTGCAGTCATACCTATTACTATTATCTCTTGCGTTTGATCCTTTGTAAACGACAAGGCCGGAGGGATTGACAACCTCTCTGTACTCGTTGGTAGCAAAGTTATTTGTATCTGTGTGCAGGTCCTGTCAAGCAGAAGTTTCTGACGCCATTGACACCTTCTTGTCGACCCTCGGAGTCTCACGGGATTCGATCCTTGGTATCTTTGCCAAGGGAAATTTGCCGCTACGCTACATCTCAAACCTTCCACTTGGGGTAACCAACGAGGGGCGAGAAGCCATCAAGCAAGTTTCTGGCGCCGTTGCCCGGGACACCACTCTTCAAGATAGGGGAGTTGCACGCTATCTTTTACCTTTGCTTTTTAGTCTTGTTAGTTTACCTTTCAGTTTTTGCTTTTAGTGTCCTTTATCAAAAATCACAAAAAAAAATGTTTGCTTTTCTGTTAGCAGTCCTTTCTGTTTAGTCAAGCATGTTAGGACTTGGTACTTTGAGGGAATCAGAAGTTCTAGATTTCCATCAAAGGGATGGAGAAAATATGAAGAAGGCATGGGATAGAATTTCTGATGCACATAGGAGAATTATGCCTTGGATACCTATAAAAATTGTGCTTAGAAATTTTTACCATGGTCTTTTTAAATGGTGTAAACACTCTCTTGATATTATAGCTGAAGGAGATTTCCTAGAGTGTGATGAAGCTAGAGCTCTTGAAATTATACATGGTCTATCTAGTTACTTTGTTTATGATCATAGTTTTGATACTGTCATAGATAGACTTGCTACTATTGAGAAAAGAATGGATGCTCTAGACTTGATGAAGGTAGAGAAACCCAAACCCAATAAGAGAGATATTTTGGCAATAGACAATGATTGGGAGCCTTTTGTTAGGATTAGCATCTCTAATCAAGAATTCCTTGCTTATTGTGATATTGGATCTATGGTTTCTACTATGCCAAAAATTGTTCATGATTCTTTAAAATTTAACATGGATAGATTATCATCCTATCATGAACATGCTAATGGAGATATTTCTGAGATCCAAGGGAATTTGAATAGGCTTGATAGCTCCATGCATAAAATTCTCAAAACTTTGGAGACCATCAAATCCCATGACTTGGATTCTTCTAGGATAGACAAGATTGAGGAAATCTTTGACACTTTAGGAACTACTTTCTCCTCAATCAAAACCAAAAAGGTAGAAACTCCGGCAAAGAAGGAGCCTAAGTTCGTTTACGTTCCAAAGGCTCCTCGTTCCAAAAGTAATCCATCTATTGCCAAAAGGGTTGAAACTCTGAAGACTTTGGAAGAAACACCTCTCTTTGATAAATTTAAAAATGAATCTTCCATTGACTTTTTACCTTTTGGTCTTCTCCTTAGAAGTATCTCTATTAGGCCTTTATTTGAAAGTCCTCTTAAGACTAGTTGTACTATTGAAGAGCTTTTTGATGATCTTGATGATGGTTCAATTGATACAACTTGATCTCTTTGCATCATGCCTAGCTTAAAGGCATAAAAGAAAGCGCTTTTGGGAGGAAGCCCACAATGAATAAAGTTTTATTTTTCTTTTGTTGTGTCTTGATGTTTGTTACTATAGTAGCATCATCATTGTATCTTTTCTTTTCAGCTTTGTGCCAAGTTTAGCCTCCGATTGCAAGAAAGTTCAAAAGTTGCGACGTGCAGTCCAGAAAACAGATTTTGTCCTTGGACAGAAAAATTCGTATAAAATCACCAGATCATCTTTTTGGTCTGACTCTTTTTGACAACGTGCTCTATACAATTGGCTTTCATGCGTCTGTACTGAGTTTTTTGATTTGAGTTACAGAAGTGCCCCGAAAAAATTATTTACTACCTGCTGGTCTGTTTTTCACAGATTCTGTCCTGTTTTGCTTTTTCTTCGGTTTGCAAACCTTGAGCTTGCTTTTTCTTTGCAAAAACCTTTTAGCAATCTTGAGAAACAGTAGCTGTTAAAGATTATCTTTATTTCCAGCAAGAAAAAATTATTTTATTATGGGTACTAACCTCGCTAATCAGATTATGATGAGTTATGTATGAAGGGAGTTTTCAAGTGTGCGAGGGAAGATGATAAAAAGATTTAGGAGGGTCAAACGCTCAAGCTTGGGGATGCCCCCGTGCACCCCCAAGAAATATTCAAGAAGACTCAAGCGTCTAAGCTTGGGGATGCCCCCGTGCATCCCCTTCTCCATCAACAATTATCAGTTCGTCTTTCGTTCCACTATATTTTAATCACTTCATGTGTTATGTGCTATGCTTGGAGCGTCTTGCTTTTAATTTCCTTTTTAGTTTTCTTTAGCTTTGCTTGCTGTTCATAACGAGTTAGAACCCAGCTTTCTTTGTGTGGGAGAGAAACACGCTCCACTTCAACCTAGAACACAACATAGGATTTTCATGCTTATCTTTGTTGTGTGTGTTCTTTGTCTTTCCATAGCTACTGTCATGTTTAGCTCTTAGTTTTCATGCCTTTCTTTGTAAAGAGCTTTTGTTTAATTGGTTGTTGAACTCTCCTGAGTTTTCATGTTTATCTTGTTAAGAGAGTTTGTCTGTTGCACTGAGTTGTGTGTCTTAACTTAAAGTAGGTAATTGCGGTTGCTATTTAATTTTAGTAGTAACTTGCAATAGTTTTGAGGTATTGCCATGAGTAATGACTGAACTTTTGGTGTCAAGAGCTTTAGCCTATTAGTGATAGATGTCGTATTTTGGGCAATCCGTGTTTATTTTCGAAAACCTACAAAATAGTTGAGAACTTTAGCTACTAACTGGATCACTAATCTTTGGAGGGATCGAATATTAGAGTACACTCACGTATCATGAGTCGAGGATGCGCAAGGATAACCAAATCCCCATACACTCCTCCTCGGGGTACTTGTCTCTTTGTGAACCTCCTAACTAGATTGAGAGTTACCGATAATAAGTGCATGAGTTCTTCGGACTAATGTGAGTATTCGAAGGTTGACACTTCCACCTAACCATATTTTTCTAGCCTCTTCGATACCATGCATTGCCCTTTCTCACCTCGAGAGTTGGCGCATACTTCGCCGGTGCATCCAAATCCTTGGCACGATACGCTCTATCATCATAAGCCTCATTATATCCTTCCTCAAAACAGCCACCATACCTACCTATTAAGGCATTTCCATAGCCTTTCCGAGATACATTGCCATGCAACATCCATCTTCTCATGACTTGATCTTCATGTCATACATGCTTTTTGCTTGATCGATGAGCCGCATGCTATTTGGGCTTTGCCCTAATCATTGCTACATGACGCGCTAGTATCATTGCATATCCTGCTACACTGGCAGAGGCATACATTTGCATACATCATGATAGTTTCATTTTCTTTATGTTGAGTACTTTTGTAAAGTGTGAAAGATCTTCTATACTTCTTGTAATGCATAGAGTGTTGCCCCTAAAGTGAGGAAAAGATCCCAAAGAGGACAAATCAAAAGATCCCAAAGAGGACAAAATCAAAAGATCCCAAAGAGGAAAAATGAGAGATAAATAGAAAGAGCCATTGAGGCCACAAAAAAATAAAAAAATAGAAAAAAAGAGAAAAAGAAATAAAAAGAGAGAAGGAGGCACACTACTATTTCTTTTGAGAGATCCACACTCGTACTCCATCTTATACCTTGTGCTCCATAGAGATTATCATTCATGCATATAGCAATGTGGGGACCTTTACACTATAGAACTTGGCTTGTATATTCCAATGATGAGCCTCCTCAAAAGAGCTCTAGGTCTTCTTGAGCAAGCAAGTCGGATGCACCCCCACTAGTTCCATTGGAGAGCTTACCTTAGCTCATATGTGCATCCGTTACAAGGCAATCCCTACTCCTCACATCATATCTATCATTTGGCTTTCTCTCGCCGATGATTTTCCTCATTGATGTGAGCCTTTCACACCTTTTTTGTCTTCCCCCTCTATCATTTTTATCTCTTTGCCATCCTAAGTGTCGACTTTCTTGCTTACGCTCATCCATTGCATGAGTGCTCAAAATATCGAAAGGGAGTGGATCATTTTGACTTGTACCTGACTGACGGTCTGGGGATGAGTCAAGATAAGATTCCAAAGAAGACCAAGTGTGAAACTTTAGTAGATTAAGTTCTCAACAATATAAAAACTATGTTTTACTATCTCATATATCCCTATCCCCTTTCTTGCACGCAAACACCATTTGGAGACATTCGATTCACGGACAGCGAGAGCTCTTGCACCTTTATGTTCTTATGTTACTTGTTACAATATTAATATAGACTCTTGCTTGTTACAATATTAATATATGACTCTTGCTTGATGGCTTCTCGCCCCTCGTTGGTTACCCCAAGTGGAAGGTTTGAGATGTAGCGTAGCGGCAAATTTCCCTTGGCAAAGATACCAAGGATCGAATCCCGTGAGACTCCGAGGGTCGACAAGAAGGTGTCAATAGCGTCAGAAACTTCTGCTTGACAGGACCTGCACACAGATACAAATAACTTTGCTCCCAACGAGTACAGAGAGGTTGTCAATCCCTCCGGCCTTGTCGTTTACAAAGGATCAAACACAAGAGATAATAGTAATAGGTATGACTGCAACTAGTAAATAAGAACAGGAAGTAAATAGCGGGTGTGATCAGTGATGGTAATATGGACCGGGGTCCCATGATGTTCACTAGTGATGTCTCTCTCCCAAAAGACGATAAAACAGCTAAGCGAGGTAAACAAATTACAGCTGGGCAATTGACAGGATTATGTGCGCAAACCAATGCTAACTATGCTATACAGAAAGGTAGAGGCTGAAAAGCATGGGCGGTACGCCAAGGCAAGTAAACCGAAATCCATCTGCATCTACTACTAATCATCCACCTTGAGATATCTATCCAGAACATCTAACTGGTATTAAGTTGCGAGTCCCACCCAAAGTGTAAACTCAAAGCAACAGAGAACTGCATTAAAAGAACTTTGCGTAAAGTAAACAATCCTTGCACCCGCAAGTACAAGCACCGTTGTTTTCCCCCTTGTGGCAACAGCACATCCCCTAGACTCATGTTTCTGTCACTCAAACTAGTCATCGAGGGGCATGAACCCACAATCAAGCATAACGTTCCCTCTTGGAGTTACTACCTACTACTTGGCCAAAGCAATAAACAGCAACGGAGAACATGCAAGAATTACTCAAGAACATAAATATAAAAGAGGTGAATCAAATATATTACTCACACACAATCTGAACATAATCTCATAATCCATCGAATCCCAGCAAACACAACATAGCAACAGCATAAAGATTACATATGTGCCTCGATCATGTAGGGCAGCTCACGAGGTCTAATCCATGAAGAACAAAGAGGGGAGCAGAACATCACATAGCTGTTGGTCATGGACCCATGGTCCAAGGGAGACTACTCACAATTCATCCGGGAGGCGTCCATGGTGGTGGAGAAGCTCCCGGTGGTGGTTCTCCCCTCCGGCAGGGTGCCGGGAAGAGTTCTCCTGGTGCTCCCGATCTTGGAAACGCGGCGGTGATACGTCCAAAACGTATCTATAATTTCTGGTTGCTCCATGCCTCTTTTGGGTGATATTGCTATGATATTTATACACTTCCATACACTTTTGATCATATTTGGACTAACCTATTAACTCAGTGCACCCGAGTGCCAGTTTCTGTTTTCTGCTGTTTTTGTATTTCAGTTTTTCCCATTACGAGAACTGCCAGAAAAATCCCAGAAAAATTATATAAAAAATCAGCATTCCAGAAGGTTCCCGGTAGCCAAAGTACAGCCGAGGGGGGCCACCAGGGCTCCAGGCGCCCTGGTGGCGCGCCCCCCCTGGGCCGCGCCGGGGGGGCACCTGGGCCCCCCGAGCCTCGTCTGGTGCCCCCCTTTGGCATATATTTAGACCGTCTCCCAAAACCCTCGAGACGGAAACCCTTTTACGCGATCTCATCTCTGTTCCGCCGCCGCCGCTGCTTCCAAGATCGGGAGCACCAGGAGAACCCTTCCCGGCACCCTGTCGGAGGGGAGGATCACCACCGGGAGCTTCTCCACCACCATGGACGCCTCCCGGATGAGTTGTGATTAGTCTCCCTTGGACCATGGGTCCATGACCAGTAGCTATGTGATGTTCTCCTCCCGTTCTTGTGCTTCACTAATTAGTCCTCGTGAGCTGCCCTACATGATCGAGGCACATATGTAATCCTTATGCTGTTGCTATGATGAGTTTGCTGGGATCTTATGGATTATGAGATTATGTTCAGATTGTGTTTGAGTAATATATTTGATTCACCTCTTTTATATTTATGTTCGTAAGTAATTCTTGCATGTTCTCCGTTGTTATTTATTGCTTTGGCCAAGTAGTAGGTAGTGACTCCAAGAGGGAACGTTATGCTTGATTGTGGGTTCATGCCCCTCGATGACTAGTTTGAGTGACAAAAACATGAGTCTAGGGGATGTGATGTTGCCACAAGGGGGAAAACAACGGTGCTTGTGCCCGCGGGTGCAAGGATTGTTTACTTTACGCAAAGTTCTTTTAATGCAGTTGTTTGTTGCTTTGAGTTTACACTATGGGTGGGACTCGCAACTTAATACCAGCGAGATGTTCTGGATAGATATCTCAAGGTGGATGATTAGTAGTAGATGCAGATGGATTTCGGTCTACTTACCTCGGCGTACCGCCCATGCTTTGAACCTCTACCTTTCTTGCAACTTAGTCAGCATTGGTTTGCGCACATGGTCCTGTCAATTGCCCAGCTGTAATTCGTTTACCTCACATAGCAGTTTTATCGTCTTTTGGGAGAGAGACATCACTAGTGAACATCATGAGACTCCGGTCCATATTACCATCATTGATCACATCCGCTATTTACTTTTCCGCTTTTTACTTACTATTGCAATTATACCTGTCACTATTATCACTTGCGTTTGATCCTTTTCAAACTACAAGGCCGGAGGGATTGACAACCTCTTTGTACTCGTTGGGAGCAAAGTTATTTGTATCTGTGTGCAGGTCCACGTTGATTGCTAATATATGGCGCCGTTAGCAGTTGACACCTTCTTGTTGAAACTGGGAGTCTCAGGGAAATCGATCCTTGGTATTGCCAAGGGAAAACTTCCGCTACACTGCATCTCAAACCTTCCACTTGGGGTAACCAACGAGGGGAGAGAAGCCATCAAGCAAAGTTTTCTGGCGCCGTTGCCGGGGACTCCACTCTTCAGGATAGGGGAGTTGCACGCTATCTTTTACCTTTGCTTTTTAGTCTTGTTAGTTTACCTTTCAGTTTTTGCTTTAGTATCTTTTATCAAAAATCACAAAAATAGTTATCTCATTCTTTAGTTGTCATTATGTCGGGTCCTTTTGTCTTTGACGAGGTAGAAGTTCTCACCTTTAAACAAAGAGGTGGGGAAAGTCTGAAAGATGCTTGGTATAGAATTAACGATTCTCAAAAAAGAGCCACCAAGAATCAACCTACTACTATCCTGCTTAGAAATTTTTATGTTGGAATTACTTCTTGGAATAGGTTTATTCTAGATACTGCTATCAATGGGAATTTCCTAGAAGCCCCAGTTTGGGAGTCTCTTAGTATTATTGAAAATCTTGTTGGGAATCCCCCTGTTGTTAGCATTCAAGAGGACATCACCCTAGCTCACATTATGAAAAAACTTGAAAAAATAGAGCTAGAGATGCCAAGCATTAATAAGATAAATGAGTTGGATCGTAAGATCCAAGGGAATTTGAATAGGCTTGATAGCTCCATGCATAAAATTTTCAAAACTTTGGAGACCGTCAAATTCCATGACTTGGACTCTTCTAGGATAGACAAGATTGAGGAAATCTTCGATACTCTAGGAACTACTTTCTCCTCAATCAAAACCAAAAAGGTAGAAACTCCGGCAAAGAGGGAGCCTAAGTTCGTTCACGTTCCAAAGGCTCCCCATTCTAAAAGTAATCCATCTATTGCCAAAGGGGTTGAAACTGTAAAGACTTTGGAAGAAACACCTCTCTTTGATGAATTTATAAAAGAATCTTCCCTTGACTTTTATCCTTTTGGTCTTCTCCCTAGAAGTATCTCTATGAGGCCTTTATTTGAAAGTCCTCTTAAGACTAGTTGTATTATTGAAGAGCTTTTTGATGATCTTGATGATGGTTCAATTGATACAACTTGATCTCTATGCATTATGCCTAGCTTAAAGGCATAAAAGAAAGCGCTTTTGGGAGGCAGCCCAATGAATAAATTTTATTTTGTTTTTGTTGTGTCTTGATGTTGTTACTACTGTAGCATCATCATTGTATCTTTGCTTTTCAATTTTGTGCCAAGTATAGCCTCTGATTGCAAGAAAGTTCAAAAGTTGTGACGTGCTGTCCAGGAAACAGATTCTGTCCTTGGATAGAAAAATTCGTATAAAATCACCAGATCATCTTTTTGGTCTGAATTTTCTCGACAGCGTGCTCTATATAATTGTCTTTCGTGCGTCTGTTCTGAGTTTTTTTATTAGAGTTGCAGAAGTGCCCCGGAAAAATCATTTACTACCTGCTGTTCTGTTTTTCACAGATTCTGTCCTGTTTTGCCTTTCCTTCATTTTGCAAACGTAGAGCTTGCTTTTTCTTTGCAAAAACCTTTTGGCAATCTTGAGAAACAGTATAACTTCAAGAATATCTTTATTTCCATCAAGGAACAATTATTTTATTATGGGTACTAACCTCGCTAATCAGATTATGATGAGTTATGTATGAAGGGAGTTTTCAAGTGTGCGAGGGAAGATGATAAAAAGATTCAGGAGTGTCAAACGCTCAAGCTTGGGGATGCCCCCATGCACCCCCAAGAGATATTCAAGGAGACTCAAGCGTCTAAGCTTGGGGATGCCCCCGTGCATCCCCTTCTCCATCAACATTATCAGTTCGTCTTTCGTTCCACTATATTTTAATCACTTCATGTGTTATGTGCTATGCTTGGAGCGTCTTGCTTTTAGTTTTCCTTTTTAGTTTTCTTTAGCTTTTCATAACGAGTCGAAACTCAGCTTTCTTTATGTGGGAGAGAAACACGCTCCACTTCTACCTAGAACATAACATAGAATTTTCATGTCTATCCTTGCAGTGTGTGTTCTTTGTCTTTCAATAGCTACTATCATGCTTAGCTCTTAGTATTCATGCTTATCTTTTTAAAGAGCTTTTGTTTAGTTGGTTGCTTGAACTCTCTTTAGTTATCATGCTTATCTTATTAAGAGAGTTTGCTTCCGTTGCATTGGTTGATATGTCTATGATAAAGATGCTACGTGCATGATGGCGCTTAGTAGTTCATGTTTTCTTATGGTTAGTCTCAAATAGTTGGGGGTTCCCAATGTGTTATTGGAGTACCAACATGATTTGTTTGCCTATGATGTGGTATGGTTTAGTAATATCTTCCTTCGAGAATTTATTTTAATTGACTTGGCGTATGCTCACGCATATTAAAGACTGTAAAGAAAGTCTGTCAAGCCTTGATGATCTTTTGTTTCTGAGTAGCGATATAACTTCCATGCCTGATTCAATGTTGCTTTGTCGCTCTGCATGATTATGACCGTCATTGCTCTCTTAGTTGGTCGCTCCCAGTCTTTTGCTAACCTCCACCTGTACTAAGCGGACTGACTGCTTGTGCATCCACATTCTTTTATACCAGTTATGCCATATGAGTCCACCATACCTTCCTACATGGTATTTACCTCCCATTCCTAACGGAGACTTGCATGTACCATCTCGAAATTATTCAAAGAAAAAATGCATTCCTATTTTGTGCCTCTGTTGTAAGTCCATGAGGAAGTAGTAGTTAATTCATAATCTTTTTAAGTTGGACAAGCTTCACCCCGGGATTGCATGTATAATGTGCAAACCCATAATACGAGAAGGAACTGGCATTGAGTGCGCCCGGCTCAAAATTAATATAACAAACAAACCCTCCTTCACGCTTTGTTCATGAGAAATCAGAAAAACTTTGGCAGTGATAAACAAAGGAGATTAAGAGGATGTGATCGTCCTCATTCGGGAGCCGTTCCTCGAAACTTGTCCATCTCAAGAAGTGATTGAGTTGTCTGCTAGCATTCGTTGACGAAACATGCATGATCTAAAAAAAATTATTATTACCTCTGTTTTAAAACCAAGAGCTCGGGTACATGTTTTGTCCTTGTTTCCGACTACGGGTTTTCAACCTTGCCAACAAAAGCCACGGTTCGAGAGTCTCCACCTTCTTTTAAAGCACCAACTACTGAGAGCATGATTGTCATTCTGAGTGTAATGTGCATTGTCCCAAAGTAGCATTGTCTTTTACATGATTGTGATATCGTTTATTCTGAAATCATTGTATCTAGTCAGCACTTAACCCTTGGAGGTGCCCCTGCATTTATGTTTTGCTTCACTAAAGGGGGCAAGCGAGATATCACTTTATCATATTTGCACACCATGTTCATTACAAATCTATTTGATGTTTCAGTATCATATTGTAAAACTTCCAGTTCTTTGTGATTTTCTCATGAGGCAACTTAATTACTATAGATTCATTGTCTCAGTAAGCTTTTGTCATATGACTATGAAAAAGACCTATATGGTTAGTAGCATGTCACCACAAAAATTATTCTTGTTATCATTTACCTACTCGAGGACGAGCATGAATTAAGCTTGGGGATGTTGATACGTCCGAAACGTATCTATAATTTATGCTTGCTCCATGCCTCTTTTGGGTGATATTGCTATGATATTTATACACTTCCATACACTTTTGATCATATTTGGACTAACCTATTAACTCAGTGCACCCCAGGGCCAGTTTCTGTTTTCTGCTGTTTTTGTATTTCAGTTTTTCCCATTACGAGAACTGCCAGAAAAATCCCGGAAAAATTATATAAAAAATCAGCGTTCCAGAAGGTTCCCGGTAGCCAAAGTACAGCCGGGGGGTCCACCAGGGCTCCAGGCGCCCTGGTGGCGCCCCCCCCCCTGGGCCGCGCCGGGGGGGCGCCTGGGCCCCCCGAGCCTCGTCTGGTGCCCCCCTTTGGCATATATTTAGACCGTCTCCCAAAACCCTCGAGACGGAAACCCTTTTTCGCGATCTCATCTCTGTTCCGCCGCCGCCGCCGCTTCCAAGATCGGGAGCACCAGGAGAACCCTTCCCGGCACCCTGCCGGAGGGGAGGATCACCACTGGGAGCTTCTCCACCACCATGGACGCCTCCCGGATGAGTTGTGAGTAGTCTCCCTTGGACCATGGGTCCATGACCAGTAGCTATGTGATGTTCTCCTCCCGTTCTTGTGCTTCACTAATTAGTCCTCGTGAGCTGCCCTACATGATCGAGGCACATATGTAATCCTTATGCTGTTGCTATGATGAGTTTGCTGGGATCCGATGGATTATGAGATTATGTTCAGATTGTGTTTGAGTAATATATTTGATTCACCTCTTTTATATTTATGTTCGTAAGTAATTCTTGCATGTTCTCCGTTGTTATTTATTGCTTTGGCCAAGTAGTAGGTAGTGACTCCAAGAGGGAACGTTATGCTTGATAGTGGGTTCATGCCCCTCGATGACTAGCTTGAGTGACATAAACATGAGTCTAGGGGATGTGCTGTTGCCACAAGGGGGAAAACAACGGTGCTTGTGCCCGCGGGTGCAAGGATTGTTTACTTTACGCAAAGTTCTTTTAATGCAGTTGTCTGTTGCTTTGAGTTTACACTATGGGTGGGACTCGCAACTTAATACCAGCGAGATGTTCTGGATAGATATCTCAAGGTGGATGATTAGTAGTAGATGCAGATGGATTTCAGTCTACTTACCTCGGCGTACCGCCCATGCTTTGAACCTCTACCTTTCTTGCAACTTAGTCAGCATTGGTTTGCGCACATGGTCCTGTCAATTGCCCAGCTGTAATTCGTTTACCTCACATAGCAGTTTTATCGTCTTTTGGGAGAGAGACATCACTAGTGAACATCATGAGACTCCGGTCCATATTACCATCATTGATCACATCCGCTATTTACTTTTCCGCTTTTTACTTACTATTGCAATTATACCTATCACTATTATCACTTGCGTTTGATCCTTTGTAAACTACAAGGCCGGAGGGATTGACAACCTCTCTATACTCGTTGGGAGCAAAGTTATTTGTATCTGTGTGCAGGTCCACGTTGATTGCTAATATCTGGCGCCGTTAGTAGTTGACACCTTCTTGTTGAAACTGGGAGTCTTAGGGAAATCGATCCTTGGTATTGCCAAGGGAAAACTTCCGCTACACTGCATCTCAAACCTTCCACTTGGGGTAACCAACGAGGGGCGAGAAGCCATCAGGCGGCGGCGGAACAGAGATGAGATCGCGAAAAAGGGTTCCGTCCTCGAGGGTTTCGGGACGCGTGGTAAATATATGCCAAAGGGGGGCACCGGAGGCGGAGGTGGGGCCCCAGGCGCCCCCCTGGCGCGGCCAGGGGTGGGGCCGTGCCGGGTGGCCGCCTGGGCCCCCCCAGGCTCCCCTCTGGCCCTGCCTTGGTTTTTCCAGAAGCTCCCGATACGCTGATTTTTCCTATATTTTTCCCGGAATTTTTAGGGCACTTTTAATATGGGGAAAACCTGAAATAGAAAAACAGCAGAAAACAGGAACTGGCACTGGGGTGCACTGAGTTAATAGGTTAGTCCAAATATGATCAAAAGTGTATGGAAGTGCATAAATATCATAGCAATATCACACAAAAGAGGCATGGAGCAAGCAGAAATTATAGATACGTTTTGGGCGTATCATACGGACCCGGTCCGTGTAGTTGCTACCATCGTCTTTCAGGTTGGATTTCTCTAGGAACGCGTTGAAGTTGAGGGTGACATGAGCGTGGGCCATTTGATCTACAAGAGATATTGTAAAGAACTTAGACTAAGTTCATGATAATTAAGTTCATCTTAATCAAATTTTAATGAACTCCCACTCAGATTGACATCTCTCTAGTCATCTAAGTGATACACGATCCGAAACGACTAGCCCGTGTCCGATCATCACGTGAGACGGACTAGTCATCAACGGTGAACATCTTCATGTTGATCGTATCTTCTATACGACTCGTGTTCGACCTTTCGGTCTTCCGTGTTCCGAGGCCATGTCTGTACATGCTAGGCTCGTCAAGTGAACCCTAAGTGTATTGCTTGTGTAAATCTGGCATACACCCGTTGTATGCGAACGTTAGAACCTATCACACCCGATCATCACGTGGTGCTTCGGAACAACGATCCTTAGCAACGGTTCACAGTTAGGGGGAACACAATTCTTGAAATTTTAGTGAGAGATCATCTTATTTACTACCGTCGTTCTAAGTAAACAAGATGCATAAACATAATAAACATCACATGCAATCAATTAAAGTGACATGATATGGCCAATATCATCTTGCTCCTTGGATCTCCATCTTCGGGGCACCATGATCATCTTGTCACCGGCTCGACACCATGATCTCCATCATCGTGTCTTGAAGAAGTCGTCACGCCAACTATTACTTCTACTATTATGGCTAACGTTTAGCAATAAAGTAAAGTAATTACATGGCGTTATTCAGTGACACGCAGGTCATACAATAATTAAGACAACTCCTATGGCTCCTGTCGGTTGTCAAGTTCATCGACATGCAAGTCGTGATTCCCTATTACAAGAACATGATCAATCTCATACATCACATATATCATTCATCACATCTTCTTGGCCATACCATATCACATAGCACATGCTGCAAGAACAAGTTAGACGTCCTCTAATTGTTGTTGCAAGTTTTTACATGGCTTCTATAGGTTTTCTAGCAAGAACGTTTCTGACCTACGCCAAAACCACAACGTGATTTGTCAATTTCTATTTACCCTTCATAAGGACCCTGTTCATCGAATCTGATCCGACTAAAGTAGGAGAGACAGACACCCGCCAGCCACCTTATGCATCTAGTGCATGTCTGTCGGTGGAACCAGTCTCACGTAAGCGTACGTGTAAGGTCGGTCCGGGCCGCTTCATCCCACAATACCGCCGAATCAAGATTAGACTAGTAACGGTAAGAAAATTGAGCAAAATCAACGCCCACAACTGCTTTGTGTTCTACTCGTGCAAGATGCTACGCAAAAGACCTAGCTCAGATGCCACTGTCGGGGAACGTAGCAGAATTCAAAAAAAATCTACGCTTTCACCAAGATCCATCTAAGGAGACATCTAGCAACGAGCATATTAGAGTGCATCTACATACCGTTTTGTAGATCGCGAGCGGAAGCTTTCGAAGAAGCGTGGATGACGTAGTCGTACTCTTCACGTTCTTCGTCACCGATGATCTAGCGCCGAACGGACGGCACCTCCGCGTTCAACACACGTCCGGTACAGCAATGTCACCTCCTTCTTGATCCAGCAAGGGGGGAGGAGAGGTCGTCGGAGATCCAGCAGCACGACGGCGTGGTGGTGGATGCAGCGGGAAATCCTGCAGGGCTTCGCCGGCGCCCTGCGGAGGAGGAGGGAGGTGTGACGGGAGGGGGAGAGGCGCCAGAGGATTGGGTGCGGCTGCCCTCTCCCCCCCCCCCCACACACACATATATATATAGGGGGCTAGGGGGGTGCGCCAGCCCCTGCAGATGGGATCTGCAAGGGGGGGAGGCGGCCTAGGGGGGGAACTTGCCCCCCAAGGCATAGGGGGCGCCTCCCTCCCCTAGGGTTTCAACCCTAGGCGCATGAGGGAGGGCCCAGTAGGGTGCGACAGCCCAACAGGGGCTGGCCCCCTTCCCCTTGCGGCCTAGGGGCCCCACCGGGATGGGTGGCCCCACCCGGTGGACCCCCGGGACCCCTCCGGTGGTCCCGGGACACTCCCGGTGACCCCCGGAGATCACCCGATGGCCGAAACTGGACTTCCTATATATTATTCTTTACCTCCGGACCATTCCGGAACTCCTCGTCACGTCCGTTATCTCATCCGGGACTTCGAACAACTTTCATGTTTCCACGTGCATGTATCTCTACGACCCTAGCGTTACTGAACCTTAAGTGTGTAGACCCTACGGGTTCGGGAGACACATAGACATGACCGAGACCACTCTCCGGTCAATAACCAACAGCGGGATATGGATACCCATGTTGGTTCCCATGTGTTCCTCGATGATCTTCATCGGATGAACCACTGTGTCAAGGATTCACTCAATCCCGTACGTTATTCTCTTTGTCCATCGGTACGGTACTTGCCCGAGATTCGATCGTCGGTATTCCCGATACCTTGTTCAATCTCGTCATGGCAAGTCTCTTTACTCGATCCGTAATCCATCATCCCGTGACTAACTCCTTAGTCACCTTGAGCTCATTATGATGATGTCTTACCGAGTGGGCCCAGAGGTACCTCTCCGTCATACGGAGTGACAACATCCTAGTCTCGGTTCGTACCAACTCAACAGACACTTTTGGAGATACCCGATGCGTACCTTTATAGCCACCCAGTTACGTTCTGACGTTTGGCACACCCAAAGTATTCCTACGGCATCCGGGAGTTGCACAACCTCATGGTCTAAGGAATAAATACTTGACACCGAAAAGCTTATGCATTACGAACTATACGATCTCGTGCTATGCTCAGGATTGGGTCTTGTCCATCACATCATTCTCCTAATGATGTGATCCCGTTATCACTGACATCCTATGTCCATGGTCAGGAAACCGTGACCATCCGTTGATCAACGGGCTGGTAACTAGAGGCCTACCAGGGACAAATTGTGGTCTATATATTCACACATGTATCGCTGTTTCCGTACAATACAATTCAAGCATTAATAACAGACGATTATCATAAACAAGGAAATATAATAATAATACTTTTATTATTGCCTCTAGGGCATATTTCCAACAATACTCCACTATGGGTGAGCCACTCTTCGGCATATCTTCACAAGTCCATTGTCACCACAATGGACGGCAAGATTCAAGCACTTTATCTCTTCGTGATGCTCCACTTGAACTTGCACACCGCAACCTAACCCCACGAAGAACTCTCACGAAGACCATGGGTTAGTACACAAAGCGTGATTGACGATGCTTACCATACCATAGGATTGCTTGAACCCTCTCGGTACATCTTCTACACTTTATGTGTTGATCAACTTGATTCATTCTTTGACATAATTTTGATCAACCTTGAATATTTCCAACTCTCTTCATTTGGATGATGTCTTGAAGGTAAACATGAATGATCACAAACTCTTCTTCTTTAAGACATGCTTGCAATAAGCTCAACACCCACAAGACCATTTTTTGGATAATTCCTTAATAGCACCTTGGTCATCACAAACTCTCCTTGAAACCAACAAATGAACTCCAAGAAAAGCCTATGGACAAACCCTTCAAATATAACTCAAGGCAACCATTAGTCCATAGAGATTGTCATCAATTACCAAAACCAAACATGGGGGCACCGCATGTTCTTTCAATCTCCCCCATTTTGGTAATTGATGACAATCACTTTCAAGAGAGTTTATATAAGGAATTATGCATCACTATACCATGCAACAATAATGTATGCGCATGATATGCAAAAGCTTAGGAACAAAACCAAAGCAAGAAGAGAGAAGAGACAACTCTCTAAACTTCCTCACAAAACTAAACTCTCTAAAACTTCTCCCCCATTAACACCGATTGCCAAAATAGGCGAATAGCTTAGAAGGCCAATATAAATTGTGTTCCTCCATAAATTGTGTATTCCTCAAAATAGAGAGTGGAATGCAATACATATATCCAACTGTAAATACTTGGAGGAAGACAAACTATATTGAGGCCCAAAGATTGCAAAAGAATGATATGCCACAAAGGCATAACAAAGGGAGAAAAACACGCAATCAAGCAATCAAAGGATACCAATTGAATCAAGCTATCAAAAGATACCAATTGACCCAACTAGACCAATGATCCTACATGCCAAATGAATAAAAGATATTATTATAAGAGCAAAGTAGTGTTCTAGAGAAACTAGAGAAGCTCCCCATGATTTGTGCACAATTTAGTTTTGTATTTGGATACAACGAGCACAAAATAGGATCGTCGCTCCCCCAAAATCAATAGAACCTCACGACATAGCAACGGAGTGTTCTAAAGACACTAGTGAAGCTCCCCATAATTTATGCACTCCTTAGAATATTTTCATTAGGATACCAAGTGCACAAAATAGGATCATCACTCCCCCAAGATCAATAGACACTCACACCAAGTGCAAGTGAGCATGAAGGAAACAAAGCCTAGCACTTGCAACAAACAACTGGTTGAGCAATATATAGAAGAATCAACTTAAGAGTAGGCTCAACCAAAATGATGTGTGTGAGTCATGGCAAAGCACTTGAGAAGATTAATGTATGGATGAACATTAAGCATCAATATACTCTTGAATGAATGAGATACATAGTGCAAGGCCTATCATTCCCACACACAAGAGCAAATGGGTTCACAAGCTCACTACTAATCATATAAATAACCTATGCTTGGGACAACCTGTGGTGAAGATATAAAAAGGATAGCTTTGTCATGAGGAGGGATACCAATAGAAATGGCAAGAGCCTCGTCAAGACAAGCAAGAGAAAAAAATGATCTTCACCACAAAAGAGTGCATCAAGATGCAACGATATAAGATCCGCACTCGAGACACACACCTTCACGGAGCCACCAAAGAAATAAAACAAGAACGAAAAGGTGGACGTGAAAGAAGGGGATATCAAATAGATATGCAACTTTTCTCAAGTGTATAAGATGCTAGGTAGATGAAGATCATGATGATATCAATCCACAAATAAGGATGTACACACGAAATTGTTGCAAAAAGGAATGAATAAGATATCCCCAAGGAAGTCATAAATATACCAATAAGATATTTGCTTGAAGGCATATCACATGGCTAGATATGTTCTTATTGTATATAAATGAGTTCCAACCACACGAGGATCAAAGACATCACAACTAGCAACAAGAGATCATTGTTGGGATGCTTTGAGAAAGGAAACAAGTATCATAAGAAGGAATGACTAGCATGCCATGATACAACCTACACAAGGTTGGTGCAAGAAATGTGTGCATGAAGTAGATGGTGATACTTGTTACCGAGATACCATTGGAAGGATGTAGTAGATATCAATTGAAGGTAGATAATAGTTCATTGATCATCCTAGCTTGACTCCAATAAGCACATGGTGACACCACCTTCCTTTTGAATGAGCCGAGCATCCAATGCATCTCCAATTGTTCCTAGAACACCAACACAAACAAAATGGTACCCAAACTCATTGGGACCAAAGAGTTAGAAACACCAATACATAGGAAAAACTCCACAAACATATGTGCATTTATATATGAAAATGAATTTCATGCACATCTCATCCAAATTGAGACTAGGTGGAGTTTCCCTTATATATTGGGTTAAAGAAAGAAAGCATGCCAAAGAAAATACATGAAGTAAATTTGCATGCTCAAGACTTTCAAGAAACGAAACAAAATGAAAAAGAAATACCAAGTGAAAATAGTATACCAAATGGAGAAATCATCACTTGGAAGATATCTATTAGAAGATACATCAAGGAATGAGATATCCATTGATACACGCAAAAGGAAAGATATCGGACTCCCAAAAGAGAGGATGGTTCCAAACAAACCAACCCATCTACAAAGTTTCATGATGGCACAAGTACCAAAAAGAAACGGCTTGCCTTCCATCAACACACACTTGATATGGATCACAAGATGAGTGTTCTATCGAAAATAGGATACCTCCCCCACGAATTGTGAATTTAGAGAGAATTTGCATTCGAGTACAAAATTCACAAGGTGGGATCACCACTTTCACTATATCTAGAAAACACTCGACAAAAACAATGAAACACGAGATCCACAAGTGGCGTGGAAGGAAATGGGAGTTGACACAAACCTGGCAAGAGATAAGACAAATAAAACCAAAAGACAATGTAAAGATGATCAATAATTTCCACCACATAAATGATTACCAATTATCAAAGACAAGAGGTATTTGGAAATAATTCCCGGTGATAGATAGCAATGATATCCAACATCATCTTCACACCAAACACAAGCAAAATGCAACTTGTAGAGCTAACATGCCACCTAGGAACAACATAATTTATACTATCAACTCTAGGTGACAATATCTCAAATTTACACATTTTATAGGCTTGTAATATGCACATAGAATATTACTCCCCCATAATGTGATACCAATGAAAAACTTACCAAGATGCAAAAGAGAACCAACAAGAGATAATTAATGGAACATTTAGAATTTGACTTTCTCATGAGAAGACATACCACATAGAGACTAGATAATCTTGTAATATCAATACTAGATGGTATTCCTCATGTACACAGATTTATAGGATTGTGAGGGGCACAAAGCACATCACTCCCCCAAAATGGGATGTTCCATTAATCTCTCACAAGAGCCAACTAAGATAAAAGCAAGAAGAACAAAGGCTCAACGCACGACACACACATACATGATGTGCAAACCAATATACACATACTTTATTTCTCAAGATATACAAATTGGACGCACAGCATATACAAACACATGCAAGGAACAAAACCAAAACATGCAAAGGGGCAAGTAACTTTCAATGTAAACAATTTAAGCACGAGTTACCGCAAGGAGGAACATTGGATATAAGATAGAAACTTGATAATCCGAATGACTTGGCTTGAGACAATATGAATGATGAAGACCCCTTAATTCTTCATAATGTAGCCAAGTCTCCAATGCCCTCCAAAACACCTATTGATCAAGTTTGAGCTAGTTGGTCCCCAACCAAGTTGGGTCCTAAGAGGTTAGTCACAATAGGCTTGGCTACCAAAATGGTTCTTTTCTTGACACCACTTTGAGTACCAAAAAACTTGGCAAACACATTGCCGACATTATCCTTCCCAAGAAAATAGACATCATCAATAATAATTGGGTTGGATAAGTTACCACTAGTGCATGAAGAAGCAAGGTGACCCTTCTCACGGCATAGGTAGCAACATCTACTCTTCACTTTCTTCTCATTTGATTTCTCAAAATGAGAAGCATTAGCATGAGTCTTCTTGGGGAGCGGCCTTTCTCCAACTTGCGGTTGAGCACGAGATTGAACTTGTGGCCTCTTCCCTTGTTGCTTGTCACTAATGGCCTTCTTCTTCAATGGGCAAGATCTAACATCATGCCCTTCAATTTTGCGCTTGAAGCAAATAATCTTGGCCGAATTATTGAGTTGTTCTTGGCCCTTCTTCTTATTGCTCTTGGATTTCTTCTTATTGGAGTTGAATCCAAGTCCATCTTTGTCATTGGGGGATTTTTGCACACTCAAGATATTGTTGAGTGTGGACTTCCCTTCATGACACTTTTCCAAGTCTTTCTTCAAGGAAGAGACTTGGGCCTTGAGCTCTTTGATTTCCTCTACATGGTTAGTATCAACACAAGTACTAGAGGAAGTATAGGATTCATTGTTAGAGCAACAAGGCAAGGAAAGCAATTCATCACAAGATGTACCAATGTTATGCATAGATGAATTACGAGGACTAGCACATGGCAATATAGCATTTTGACTAGAAGTAGTGCTAGCGACCACATGAGACTCACTAGATGTTACCTTGATAATCATAGCCTCATGAGCTATCTTTTGCACATTGTGGGATACTAGAAGATCATCATGAGAGCTTGTGAGTTTTACATTACTTTCTTCCAATTTCCCATAATTGCTAGATAACAACTCAAGTTGAGCCCTTAGCTCAACATTCTCCTTCAAAATGGATGCTTCACTAGAAATAGAGTTAGTAGCACAAGCATCATCAATAATAGCAAGAGGAGAAGGCAACTTGGCAATCTCTTTAGAATATGAAGCTTTAAGTATAGCATGAGACTCGATGAGTTTGATGAGCTCACTCTTAATGACCCTTGAGCCATTTTCGAGGTGCTCAAAATCCTCAAGGAGTTTAGCATGTGCAACTTCAAGCTTCTCATTTTTAGTTTCAAAATCATTAGCCACCTCGAGAGCTCTATCATGGGATTCCTTTATTCTTGATAGTTCTAGAGCAAAAGTCTCCTCAAGAGATTCCTTGGTGGTTTGTTCAAGTTCAAGAGCTTGCGAAAGGTCGGCGATCTCATTAGCGTAATCACGCTCATGACCTTCCATTTTCTCAATGGTGACCTCATGCTCCTCTAGATGAGATTCCAACTCCTCTATATATTTCTTTCCCTCAATGGAAATAGACATGTTTTTCATAAAGTTGGAACGAGCTAATTTATTCTTAAGAAGAGCTTTAAGAATCATTTCCCCCTTAATTTTTAAGGAGGCAACATTATCATTCTCTTCATCATTTTCAACATCATCATCATTGTCATCCTCACTATCATCACAAGGTATATTGGGATTCAAAGTGGGAGATACCTTTGAAGCCTTAGCCATAAGGCAAAATGCAATAGATGATGATGTAAGATCCCTTGAAGCACCATTCAAGACTACATCTTGTTCCATAGGGTGTTGGGTTTCCTCTACATTGTTAGCACAACAATTCGAGGAAATAGGTGCATTTTTATCATGGTAACAAGACATAGCAAGCATATCATCATGTGTTTTAGTCAAGCAATTTCTACAAGATATGCAAGGACTATCAACACAAGCATGTGAAACATGTAGGGTGCTCGAAGTGTTAAAGTCCAAAGAAGATGCATTGCAATAAGATAGTGATGAATGATCATCCACAATAAGCATACTATCATCATTGCAATGACCAACACTACTCACCATATCATTACCTTGTGGCAAACCACATGTAGGTGAAGTAGAAGAAGTTGAGAAGCCAACACGGCCAGAGGTGGAGGGAGAACAATCATTCCTACAATTCTTGGACACACCATATTTATCTTGAAGCTTTGTCCACAACTCATGAGCATCCCGGAACGGCATGAGTTGAAATATAACTACATTGCTCAAAGCATCAAAAAGCACATTAGAAGCTTGAGCATTGAGATAAGAGTTTTTCTCATCCTCTAAAGATAATCTTTGTGGATCCTTTGGAGGAGAAAAACCCATATCTACAATTCGCTCTAAATTTGGGTCCATGACCCTAAAGAGATTAAGCATGCAAATTACCCAAACATCAAAATTTGTGCCATTGAAACTAAGAGTGTCAAAGAATCCTAAACCCCTAGTCGACATCCTTACTCTCTAGGCGGTTAAGCCATATAAAGAGACACCTGGCTCTGATACCAATTGAAATATCGTGGATGTCGCCTAGAGGGGGGTGAATAGGTGTTGGAAATATGCCCTAGAGGCAATAATAAATTGGTTATTATTGTATTTCCTTGTTCATGATAATTGTTTATTATCCATGCTAGAATTGTATTGATAGGAAACTCAGATACATGTGTGGATACATAGACAAACACCATGTCCCTAGTAAGCCTCTAGTTGACTAGCTCGTTGATCAACAGATGGTCACGGTTTCCTGACCATGGACATTGGATGTCATTGATAACGGGATCACATCATTAGGAGAATGATGTGATGGACAAGACCCAATCCAAAGCCTAGCACAGATCGTGTAGTTCGTATGCTAAAGCTTTTCTACATGTCAAGTATCTTTTCCTTAGACCATGAGATGTGCAACTCCCAGGTACCGTAGGAATGCTTTGGGTGTACCAAACGTCACAACGTAACTGGGTGGCTATAAAGGTGCACTACAGGTATCTCCGAAAGTGTCTGTTGGGTTGGCACGAATCGAGACTGGGATTTGTCACTCCGTATGACGGAGAGGTATCTCTGGGCCCACTCGGTAGGACATCATCATAATGTGCACAATATGTGATCAAGGAGTTGATCACGGGATGATGTGTTACGGAACGAGTAAAGAGACTTGCCGGTAACGATATTGAGCAAGGTATCGGTATATCGACGATCGAATCTCGGGCAAGTGCTATACCTATAGACAAAGGGAATCGTATACGGGATTGATTGAATCATTGACATCGTGGTTCATCCGATGAGATCATCGTGGAACATGTGGGAGCCAACATGGGTATCTAGATCCCGATGTTGGTTATTGGCCGGAGAGTTGTCTCGGTCATGTCTGCATGGTTCCCGAGCCCGTAGGGTCTACACACTTAAGGTTCGATGACGCTAGGGTTACAGGGAAAGTATGTACGCGGTTACCGAATGTTGTTCGGAGTCCCGGATGAGATCCCGGACCTCACGAGGAGTTCCGGAATGGTACGGAGGTAAAGATTCATATATGGGAAGTCCTGTTTTGGTCACCGGAAAAGTTTCGGGCGCTATCGGTAGCGTACCGGGACCACCGGGAGGGTCCCGGGGGTCCACCGGGTGGGGCCACCAGCCCCAGAGGGCTACGTGGGCCAAGTATGGGTGGGGACCAGCACTAGGTGGGCTGGTGCGCCCCCCCCCCCCCCCCCCCCCG
>LR738714.1:822094777-822111097 GCA_902687465.1 Secale cereale | reverse complement strand
CCCCCCCCTGGCCCCTATATATATGTGGGGGGAGAGGGCAGCCGCACCCCAAGCCCTGGCGCCTCTCCCCCTCCCGTCACACCTCCCAACTCCCACGCAGGGCGCCCGGCGAAGCCCTGCTGCGATCTCCACTACATCCGTCATCACGCCGTCGTGCTGCCGGATCTCTGACGACTTCTCCTCCCCCCCCTTGCTGGATCAAGAAGGAGGTGACGTTGCTGCACCGTACGTGTGTTGAACGCGGAGGTGCCGTCCGTTCGGCGCTAGATAATCGGTGACGAAGAACGCGAAGAGTACGACTACTTCATCCACGCTTCTTCGAAAGCTTCCGCTCGCAATCTCCATAACGGTATGTAGATGCACTCTTACTTACTCGTTGCTAGATGTATCCATAGTTGGATCTTGGTGAAGACGTAGAAAATTTTTGAATTATGCTACGTTCCCCAACAGAACTATGGAGAAGCGATGGTGGGCCCATATTCCGACAAATGGTTAGAAGTCGAGAAATCCGAGATAGGATCCATGTATCAAAACAAAGTATGGACTTTGGTGGACTTGCCCAATGATCGGCGAGCCATTGAGATAAATGGATCTTTAAGATGAAAGAAGACGGACGTGGACGGTAATGTCACCGTCTATGAAGCTCGACTTGTGGCGAAGAGTTTTTCACAAGTTCAAGGAGTTGACTGCGATGAGATTTTCTCACCCGTAGCGATGCTTAAGTCCATCGAAATCAAGTTAGCATTAGCTGCATTTATGAAATCTGGCGGATGGATGTCAAAACAAGTTTCCTTACCAGTTTTCGTAAGGAAAGGTTGTATGTGATACAATCAGAAAGGTTTTGTCGATCCTAAGGATGCTAAAAGATATGCTAGCTCCAGCGATCCTTCCATGGACTAGAGCAAGCATCTCGGAGTCGGAATATACGCTTTGATGGAGTAATCAAAGTTTTTGGGTTTATACTAAGTTTGTTAGAAACTTGTATTTACAATAAAGTGAGTGGGAGCACTACAACATTTCTGATAAGTATATGTGAATGACATATTGTTGATCCGAAATGATGTAGAATTTCTGGAAAGCATAAAGGGTTGTTTGAAAGGAGTTTTTCAAAGGAAGACCTGGATAAAGATGCTTACATATTGGGCATCAAGATCTATAGAGATAGATCAAGACGCCTGATGATGCTTTCAAAAGAACACACACCTTGGCATGATTTTGAAGGAGTTCAAAATAGATCAGTCAAAGAAGGAGTTCTTGCCTGAGTTGTAAGGTGTGAAGTTGAGTAAGACTCAAAGCTTGACCACGGCAGAAGAAAGAGGAAGGACGAAGGTCGTCCCCTATGCTTTTGTCATAGGCTCTATACGGTATGCCATGATGAGTACCGCACCTGATGTGTGCCTTGCCACATGCCTGGCAAGAGGGTACAAAGGTGATCCAGGAGTGGATCACTAGATAGTGGTCAAAATTATCCTTAGAGGGATAAGGAAATGTTTCTCGGTTATGGAGGTGATAAAGAGTTACGTCGATGCAAGCTTAACACCTATCCGGATAACTCTGAGTGGAGATACCGGATACGTATAATGGAGCAATAGTTTGGAATAGCTCCAAGTGGAACGTGGTAGCAGCATCTACGTATGACATAAAGTTTTGCGAAGTACATAGGGATCTGAATGTTGCAGACCCGTTGACTACAACCTCTCTCACAAGCATAACATGATCAAACCCAAAACTCATTGAGTGTTAATCACATATTGATGTGAACTAGATTACTGACTCTAGAAAACTCTTTGGATGTTAGTCACATGGCGATGTGACCTATGAGTGTTAATCACATGGCGATGTGAACTAGATTATTGACTCTAGTGCAAGTGGGAGACTGTTGGAAATATGCCCTAGAGGCAATAATAAATTGGTTATTATTATATTTCCTTGTTCATGATAATTGTTTATTATCCATGATAGAATTGTATTGATAGGAAACTCAGATACATGTGTGGATACATAGACAAACACCATGTCCCTAGTAAGCCTCTAGTTGACTAGCTCGTTGATCAACAGATGGTCACGGTTTCCTGACCATGGACATTGGATGTCATTGATAACGGGATCACATCATTAGGAGAATGATGTGATGGACAAGACCCAATCCTAAGCCTAGCACAGATCGTGTAGTTCGTATGCTAAAGCTTTTCTACATGTCAAGTATCTTTTCCTTAGACCATGAGATTGTGCAACTCCCGGGTACCATAGGAATGCTTTGGGTGTACCAAATGTCACAACGTAACTGGGTGGCTATAAAGTTGCACTACAAGTATCTCCGAAAGTGTCAGTTGGGTTGGCACGAATCGAGACTGGGATTTGTCACTCCGTATGACGGAGAGGTATCTCTGGGCCCACTCGGTAGGACATCATCATAATGTGCACAATATGTGATCAAGGAGTTGATCACGGGATGATGTGTTACGGAACGAGTAAAGAGACTTGCCGGTAACGAGATTGAACAAGGTATCGGTATATCGACGATCGAATCTCGGGCAAGTGCTATACCGATAGACAAAGGGAATCGTATACGGGATTGATTGAATCCTTGACATCGTGGTTCATCCGATGAGATCATCGTGGAACATGTGGGAGCCAACATGGGTATCCAGATCCCGTTGTTGGTTATTAGCCGGAGAGTTGTCTCGGTCATGTCTGCATGGTTCCCGAGCCCGTAGGGTCTACACACTTAAGGTTCGATGACGCTAGGGTTACAGGGAAAGTATGTACGCGGTTACCGAATGTTGTTCGGAGTCCCGGATGAGATCCCGGACATCACGAGGAGTTCCGGAATGGTCCGGAGGTAAAGATTCATATATGGGAAGTCCTGTTTTGGTCACCTGAAAAGTTTCGGGCGCTATCGGCAGCGTACCGGGACCACCGGGAGGGTCCCGGGGGTCCACCGGGTGCGGCCACCAGCCCCAGAGGGCTACGTGGGCCAAGTATGGGTGGGGACCAGCCCTAGGTGGGCTGGTGCGCCCGCCCACCATGGCCCAAGGCGCCTCCAAAAGGGGAGGGGCAAACCCTAGGGCAGATGGGCCCTAGGGCCCAATCTGGTGCGCCCCCCTCTCCCTCTCCCCCTCTGGCCGCCACCCTCAGATGGGATCTGAGGTGGCCGCACCCCTAGGGGTGGGAAACCCTAGAGGGGGCGCAGCCCCTCCCTTCCCCCTATATATATGAGAGTTTTGGGGCTGCGCACAACACGGTTTTGACCTCTGTCGCTTGGCGCAGCCCTATCTCTCTACTTCCTCGTCTCTCGCAGTGCTTGGCGAAGCCCTGCTGGAGTCCCGCGCTCCTCCACCACCACCACACCGTCGTGCTACTGTTGGATGGAGTCTTCCCCAACCTCTCCCTCTCTCCTTGATGGATCAAGGCGTGGGAGACGTCATCGGGCTGCACGTGTGTTGAACGCGGAGGCGTCGTTGTTCGGCGCTTAGATCGGAATCAACCGCGATCTGAATCGCAGCGAGTACGACTCCTTCATCCGCGTTCTTGCAATGCTTCCGCATCGCGATCTACAAGGGTATGTAGATGCACTCCCCTCTCCCTCGTTACTAGATTACTCCATAGATAGATCTTGGTGATGCGTAGGAAATTTTTTGATTTTCTGCTATGATCCCCAACAATAGGCGCTTTAAAATAATTACGGTTTAGGCTCGAACAAATGTGGAATAAACCTAGCAGTTAATTTGTCAAGCACAAAACCTACAACAACTAGGCTCACCTGTGTGCACCAACAACTTATGCTAAGCAAGATAAACAACTAGGTGATAGCAAGATATATGACAAGAAACAATATGGCTATCACAAAGTATAGTAGATAAGTAAAGGGCTCGGGTAAAGATAACCGAGGCACGCGAAGACGACGATGTATCCCGAAGTTCACACCCTTGCGGATGCTAATCTCCGTTTGGAGCAGTGTGGAGGCACAATGCTCCCCAAGAAGCCACTAGGGCCACCGTAATCTCCTCACGCCCTCGCACAATGCAAGATGTTGTGATTCCACTAAGGGACCCTTGAGGGCGGTCACCGAACCCGTACAAATGGCAACCGTTGGGGGTGGTCACCGAACCCGTACAATTAGGCAACCTTTGGGGGCGGTCACCGGCACCCGTCAAATTGCTCGGGGCAATCTCCACAACCTAATTGGACACCCCAAAGCTTGCCCAAAGCTTTACACCACAATGATTGAGCTCCGAACAACACCAACCGTCTAGGGCACCAAGGCACCCAAGAGGAACAAGCTCTAGGGTTCCCAAACACCCAAGAGTAATAAGCTTCTCAAACTTCACTTCCACGTATCACCGTGGAGAACTCAAACCGATGCACCAAATGCAATGGCAAGGGCACACGGAGTGCCCAAGTCCTTCTCTCCCAAATCCCACCAAAGCAACTAATGCTAGGGAGGGAAATGAGAGGAAGACCAGAAAAGAGAACACGAAGAACTCCAAGAACTAGATCCAAAGGGTTCCCCTCACAAAGCGGAGAAAGTGATTGGTGGAAATGTGGATCAAGATCTCCTCTCTCTTTTCCCCAAAAAACTAGCAAGAATCCATGGAGGGATTGAGAGATAGCAAGCTCGAAGAAGGTCAACAATGGGGGAAGAACACGAGATCAAAGGATAAGCTTCATTGGGGAAGAAGACCCCCTTTTATAGGTGGAAAAAATCCAACTGTTATGCTCACAGCCCGCACAGAGCGGTACTACCGCTCCAGGAGCGGTACTACCGCCCGCTAGGGCGGTAGTACCCCTTTGAAAAACAACAGCGAGGAGGCAAAAAGGCCAGAAGAACCGTCGGAGCAGTAGTACCGCTTGACCTCACGGTACTACCGCTAGTGGTAGCGGTACTACGGCTAAGGGTAGCGGTACTACTGCTAAGGGTAGCAGTACTACTGCTTGTGAGCGGTACTAAAAAATTACATCCGTGCCTACCACCGCTGGACTTGTGACGAGTTTTTGGTCCCGAGCGGAAGTAGCCACGGAAGTAGCCGCTGTAGTACTGCTCCAAGCGGTAGTACCGCTCCCGAAAGCGGTAGTAAAAAATTACTTCCGCTCCTACCCGCGGTAGTACTGCTACAGCCTTTTCAGAACACCAAAACGACCACAACTTCTGCAAACGGACTCCGAAATTCGACGAAACCAAGTTTGTTGGAAAGCTAGCGACAAGGGCTAACACAATCTTGATAGAAATACCAATAATAAGCAAATTAGAAAAGGCCCATAAGAAAATGGTGAGAACCCTTCCTCGGATAAGACCAGTAAAACCTCCAACACCGAAAACATCATAGAAGACACATGTGAACTCCATTTTCGATGAACTCAAGCTTGTCATCAAGATGACCATGAGCTCTAAGACTCACAAAGAGAACCAAACAAGAACGAAGAAACATGATGCAAGGATGCAATGGTTTGAGCTCTCTACTAATGATACGATCAAGCTACCAACTTGAGAGCCCCCCTTGATAGTACGGCAAACGATCCTATAACCCGGTCTCCCAACTACCACCACGAGACCGGTAAAATAGAAAACCTATCAAGGGCAAACCTTTGCTTTGCACAAAGTCCACTTGAGCTAGATGTAGACGATCTTGACTTCCTCAAGTTGGACCACCTTTCTTGATTGCGTTGTCTCGGTGAAGACTAGTAGATTGCTCCCCCATACTCCACTATGGGTGAGCCACTCTTCGGCATATCTTCACAAGTCCATTGTCACCACAATGGACGGCAAGATTCAAGCACTTTATCTCTTCGTGATGCTCCACTTGAACTTGCACACCGCAACCTAACCCCACAAAGAACTCTCACGAAGACCATGGGTTAGTACACAAAGCGTGATTGACGATGCTTACCATACCATAGGATTGCTTGAACCCTCTCGATACATCTTCTACACTTTGTGTGTTGATCAACTTGATTCATTCTTTGACTTAGTTTTGATCAACCTTGAATCTTTCCAACTCTCTTCATTTGGATGATGTCTTGAAGGTAAACATGAATGATCACAAACTCTTCTTCTTCAAGACATGCTTGCAATAAGCTCAACACCCACAAGACCTATCTTTGGATAATTCCTTAATAGCACCTTGGTCATCACAAACTCTCCTTGAAACCAACAAATGAACTCCAAGAAAAGCCTATGGACAAACCCTTCAAATATAACTCAAGACAACCATTAGTCCATAGAGATTGTCATCAATTACCAAAACCAAACATGGGGGCACCGCATGTTCTTTCAATCTCCCCCATTTTGGTCATTTATGACAATCACTTTCAAGAGAGTTTATATAAGGAATTATGCATCACTATACCATGCAACAATAATGTATGCGCATGAAATGCAAAAGCTTAGGAACAAAACCAAAGCAAGAAGAGAGAAGAGACAACTCTCTAAACTTCCTCACAAAACTAAACTCTCTGAAACTTCTCCCCCGTTGGCACCGATTGCCAAAATAGGCGAATAGCTTAGAAGGCCAATATAAATTGTGTTCCTCCATAAATTGCTTCTACACACAAGTTTCATATATTATGCTTCTACACACAAAAACATACAAGTTTCATATATAGCACGCTCAAAACGGAGCAACGGTTCAACACATACACACGAAACATGATATAACAACAAGCTGTCAAAAACAGCAACATAGCAACTTTGGAGCAAGGTAAATATTTGCTACAGCACCCAAACATGATAACAAGAGACATGGATGTGAAATAGACATGATACTTAACAAGCATGAACTTAGAACACACCCAACAACTTGCTGGAACACAATTAAACAAGCATGACAAGTTGCAATAAATTTATCCAGACTTAGTCAAAATCTGGGAAGGCAAAAACATCATCACGATGCTGCCTTCGGAGGCACAAAACAACACGCATATCAAATCTACTAAGTATATAAAGATCATGGACATGTAATAGACATAGCATACATCAAACAACTCCATTGGATCAACTCCATAGGAGGCATGGATCAATAACAACAAGCTTCACCAAATTGATCATGCTGATAAAAGTCTGACAGGTAAATTTATAGCAACTTGAGAGCAAGAAATAAATAAGCTACAGCAGGCCATATAAGCAAACAAGGGCATGGATGGATAGAGCATAACATGGACAACAAGACATGATCATTTGACATACTAAAACATGCAAGGATCTGAGTGAAGCATCAAGCAAACATAGCATCGGGTTTAACAAATTCCAAACTTAGCAGTTTTTTCACTAAGTATAAAGCAACAACATAGGCATGGCATGTTTACAAGCTTGTTTAAGTCACCTCAAGGCATATCATGGGAAGTGGATTGCACCACATCAAAGATGGCATGATTGTGCTTCTAAAACATATTGGCATGTGGCATGAAAGACAAACACATCAATAGCAATGAACAAGTGAAATCAGCATCTCATAACAAACTCAGGAACTTAACAGCCACATGCACTTTTGCAACAGAGATAAACATGGCAATATGGCACCTAACATGAATGCTACAGCAACCATCATGTAGAGCACTTCACAGTGAACATTTTGACATATCACACACTCCATTTGGATAAACATGCACAAAGTTATCAACACCACAAGCATGCAACAAAATTACAGTTCCCAGCAGTTTTAAACATATAGCACTCTTGCAACGATGATTAGGGCATCAAGATGAACTCAAACAAGCATGCCACAGTGGAACAAAATGAAAAGCATATCACAACGATCATTTTGACATATTACATGCATCATTTGGATAAAACACACAAAAAGTTACAGCCACTCAAACATGCCTATAATTTTACAAATCTCAGGGACTTAGAGGGAAAATAGACCTCGGGGAGAAGTGGACATGTCCGTGTCCCGGCGGACACGTTCGGCGTCTGGGACCCACTTGGCGGTGTCACGGCAGAGGGGGGGCGGACACGTCCGCGCCTGCCCGGACACGTCCGGGCCCGAAGGGAGGTTGGCGCGTGGACCCGGGGCGAGGTGGATCCGGGTCGGGTGCGGGCATGGCGGAGGACCCGTCGGCGGCCATGGCGTTGAACACGTCGGTACCGGCGACGAGGGGCGCGAAGGAGGCAGCGGGGAGGGCCGGGAACGGCAGCTCCGGGGTGATGGCGGCGGATATGGCCCCGGGGGTCCCAATCCCGGTGACGGCGGCGGCCAGGGAAGCTCTGGCGAGCTCCCCGGAGACGACGTTCATGGAGGCGACGGCGAGCTGCAGCTGACAACGAGAGGGAGTGAGAGGAGGAGGGAGAACGAAGGAGGCGGCAGCCGGGGCACTGGCCTGGCGCGGCGCGGCGGCTCCGGTGGCCGGTGTGGCTCCATGGCGGTGGCGGTTGAGCTCGAGGCTCCCTCCCGATCCAGATCGGATCGAGGAGAGGGAGTTGCGGGAGCCCAGGCGGCGGCGGTGGCTCGGGCCTCGGACGGGCTCGCGGGCCCGCGGCAGCTGTTGGTGGCGCATGCGACAACTGGCGGCGGGTAGGATGGCTTGGTGGCGTCAAGTGGCGGTGGTGGCGCTGAAATCAAGGGGAGGGCGTGGCGGCTGCCAAAAATGGAAGGAAGCCCTTCCTTTTATAGCAGGGAAGGTTAGGGTTGGGGGTTTTGGGGCAAAACGGAGCCCTCTGATCGCGATCCAACGGCACCGGAGCGGAGGGGTGCTAGGGAAGGCCTAGTGGGCTGTGTAGAAGGCCTTGGGCTACGGGGAGAGAAAAGAGAGGGAGGCCCGGCGACGGTTTCGGAGACCGAAACGTCCGACGATTTAACCGGCTATACTGTCGCTATACCTATCTGTTGGGCTATCAAACGAGCTCCGAATGCGACGAAATTTGGCAGGCGGCCTGTCTAAACTATAATAAGACCACATGCCAAGTTTCACCCCATTCCGAGAACATTTTCCGGCCACTCATAAAATAAATATTCGGAGGTGCCGCGGGCGCGTGCAAGTGTGTCTGGGCTCAGAACGGACAACGGAAAGGATGAGGGGGTTTGGCCGGATGCAAGTTTTAAAAACATGTTGATGCAATGCACACGATGACATGGCAGAAAGCAACACGCAGGCAGATGACATGGCAACGGCAACGAATTACTGGCTGATACCTGGCGCACCGGTCTCGGGGTGTCACATTTTGTGTGTTGACGCATCTCTGCCCGGCTATCACCATGTCAAGCCTGTTATTATTAGCAAAGAAAAGAAGCTCAATCTCTGGCGAAGATTCTACTAATTCATATGCAAATCCAAGAAGCCAAGAAGAAGGATACAATACCAGCTCCGAGCCACCGGCAACATCGTACACTGCTCATTACTATATCGCCGGCGCGCGGCGTCATCCCGAATATACTACTGCTCCAGGCATAGGGAGAAAGGCGATCCATGGTAGGCGATGATGGCGCCACCCGCGAGGGAAGCTGGCAAAGCAAAGATAAAGGGGGAGGATCTCCTCCTCTCCAACGGAGATGTTGGGACGAACGGCAGCACCTCCCTGCGTGTGGGCCCAGCGCGCATACGTTTTGCTCCTGATGGCGATGATCCTGCTCGACGCCGTGCTGATCGGATGGATCGAGGTTGCATCTTTCTGTCGTGGCCTACCTCCACATCAACATCAGCCACCGTCGTTTTCGCTCACAGCTGTGGCCTTTCCTCATTCTTCTCTTTTCTTGCTTCAAGTGGGCAGGTTTAGTGTGCGTTGCGTTCCCATAAATAGATGTCAGTTTGGTACCGCTCCGATGGTCTTCTTTTATTGGCATCAAGGCACTCGCAATGCATTGTTTTCTTTTTTTTTTTGAATTGTCTCTTAACGCACCATCCTCTTCTCTTTTCTCTTTTTGTGAGGGCTTGACGGGTTAGAGCATCTTCAGCCACGTATCTCTAATTCGACCCTTCAAACGTCCGCGGACGCGCCCGGGCCAGTGATCGGGCTTGTCACAATCCTCAATTTCTTCCTCGTATGTTAGGTCACTTGCATGTGATTGGTGGAGATGAAGAGATAGAAAGAAACGATGGATAAAGAAAGAGAAAATGTAGTCCGGGGTGGGGCCGCGTCCTATGTGGCGGATTGACCGGGCAGGACCGGGCGTGTCCGCGAGTCTTCATATCCTCCCCATATTTGAGATGGATGCGAGGGTTCCCGGACAGCCCGGACATATAGGAAAAATATGAGGGGTCCGGTTGGGTTACTTTTTTCCTTCTCTTTCCTGTTCGGTCACTGACTAGGCGTGTCCGCGGGCATATGAGAGGTGATTTGAGGCCTCCGATTGTAGATGCTCTTATCCTAGGCAATGGAAAAAATCACTTCAGAGACAATCATGCCAGTGCGTGTACCTTATTGGTTGTATCGATATGATATTGAATCTAATTACTACTATATAGATTTTCCTTTTTGCATCTCAGTATTAAGGCCTGGGTGTGGAGAGTAGGGAAAAAGTTAGGCTGGCCATAGTGGGAGTAACATAGCTAGTAACATCACACATCCCAACACAGTTTTGCTTATGTGGCATGTAATTAATGAGGAGAGAAGTGCTTGTGGTAACTAGCTATGTTACTGTAACATCACACATACCAATGCAAATTGAGTCTATAGACTAATAAATGAACTCTTGCATGACACCACATCTATGTTTCTACCCACTATGAAGATAGTAACATAGTCTAGTAATACGTGTATGTTACTAGTGTAAGTTACTCCCCACTATGACTAGTCTTAGGGACATGAGCCACAATGGGTCGGAGCATTAATTGCATTGCACAGAAAAATGAGCTAAAGAGTCGCATCTTCACTAGTGTGACATACAACTTCAATCTCTTTCTTCTTTAATTACAGTGTCGCATCAACATTTTGCCTGTGATAAGGTGCTAAAAATCAAGCATTGTCGGTGCCCTAATTCTCGAAAACACTGAAAATAATATAAAAACATTATTTAGGTGTCATGTTCATAAAACTACAAGTATACCGATCAAATAGTGTTTGTCACTAAGGAAAAATACATAAATATATATAGCAAGAGGTTTGCATGGATGGAATAGAGCATAGAGGGGTTCTTAGGAAAAGATAACAAGGATTCCATTGTGTGATACAAATGACTAAGCAAGTTAGGAGTTAAAAAAAATCCATGAGGATCCAAATCCCTTTGAATCAAAGGGTCCCTATCCTCTAAAAATCTCCTGAAATCCCTTTGAATCGAAGGATCACTAAGCATTTGTAACATGTTGAGATGGTTTCAGCATCAATTTTGCCGTACCTCGGTCGCACGAGTCCACGCTAAGCACCATTGATCCAACGTTGACATATTCGGCCAATAATCTACATATATTCTCACTCTAGTGAAGGAAATAGGACTACCACAACTCCGTGGACAACCTTTTCAAAATGTGGACAAACAAAATCGTTAAGTCAATCAAGAAACAACGCAATAGATTCACATTTTAATACTCCCTCCGTTTTTTTAGTCCGCATATAAGATTTGGTCAAAGTCAAACTTCATAAAATTTGACTAACTTTATAGAACAAATTATCAACATTCATAATATGAAATCAATATTACTATATGCATCATAGTATTAATTTTCATATCATATACATTTAGTATTGTAGATGTTGATATCTTTTGATATATATTTGGTCAAACTTTGCATTAACTGACTTTGACCAAATCTTATATGCAGACTAAAAAGAAACAGAGGGAGTATATAATTATAATTAATGAACAAGCAAGAAGACGCATATATTTTTCGATTCTATGAAAAAATTACAATGCCACATAAGGCTGGTTGTAATGGGGGGTATCATACACTAGTATCATACATATGATACTAGTGTATGATACTACATCCGTAGTGCATAATATCATATATTAGTATTATGAGATAGTTAATTTATTGCCATGCATGACACATAGTAGCACATCATTTAATATGATACGGTATCATGATATGATATTCAACGCTCTCTTTCTTCATTTAATTCTATGACACCTCATCAAAATTGCCTAGTTGGCATGCATGATACTACCTATGATACTCCCATTACGAGCAGCCTAAGGAATAAGTATTCCCGGTCAATTGAGTCGTACATAGATAGTATAAGTATATTAAAAAATGTAGAAGTTAAATACTACGAGGTAGGATCGTGAATCCCGTGGATGAGTGGTGGGAGCGAGGTCCATTTTTTAGGGAAGTGGGATCGAGGTTCTTCGTTCTTACTCACCTAGGTTCAATCGGTAAAACGGTGTGCGATGGTGTAATGGTGTAAATGTGGTACGCATAGGTCACCTTCATCTTCCTTGTAGTCCTGAGAAAAAAATCGCGATAAAAAGTTCGTTCATTATAAGCGTATATGTAAAACCCTAAGTCTTGGAATTCCTGCAATGCTCTATATTGTATCGTACACTGTAAGCAATCAAATGTACTTTTTCACGGAAGAAAAAAATGTACATCCCCACAGAAAAAAAAAATTGATCAGCTGTACTAGCGTTCGCTTTGTCTTGGCAGTACAGGAAGCAATGAAGCTTGAAGCATGGGTGACCTACCAAATCAGCCTGGAAAGTTGAGAGAACACTTATATATTACTCCCTCCGTTCTATATTAATCGTCGCTGATTTAGTACAACGTTATACTAAATCAGCGACGATTGTACTAAATCAACTACGATTAATATGGAACGGAGGGAGTAGGATCGATGCCTCCCAAAGGCCTCCATCACTGCTTCACCACTGCATCATCTCATCTCACGCCACATCTGAAAAGATCAAAATTAAGCCATCCATTCAATTGCACACTAGTAGTAGAAGCATCCTGTTAGTAATGAACTTGGCCGATTTAAGATCCTGCAAGGCAAGCCCAGCTGTGGCTTGTTTAATGGGTGGTGCCCTGTAAATGCATTGCCAGTGCCACCACCTAAGGTCAAGGCTCTTCAATTTCTCTGCTCGTGTGTGTGACTGCAACCCGAGATCTGTCGTTTCTTGGCCCCATGAATGATTTGTTTTTTATTTATTTGTTTGATTTTTTCTAAAATAAACAGGTAAGGTCCTAATGGCAGAGGATCGAGTGATTTTACCCACACACACACACAAAAAAAAAGAGGATCGAGTGATTTTGGTTGTGGTGACAGTTCTTTAACTAAGAGCACCTGAAGTCTTAACATGTGAGGGTCTCACGTGCAGCGCCGAGGTTAGCGGGTTAATCTAGTGGGTGCGTGTTAGTAGGATTCCCTTGCAGTATTTTTTATGGAAAATGCATGATAGTATTTGTTACTCACTATTTTTCTTTTCTTTTTTATATTTATTACAGCTCAGCAAGGTGATGGTAAGTAGTCGCTGTGGAGATCAAGCTGGGACGTCGATGGTCATGCTTGACCTTTTCTATGTACCTGGTGTCACTGTTGTTTTCATGACGCCAAATTCTTATGTTTTCGCTTGATAGGGACTTAATATATTTTCAATAAACTTTTGGTCTTTGTGTATGAAAGAAGACCACACATAATAATCTTCAAAAAGGGAGACGAATTCCACAAAAAAAAAAGGGAGACCAAATAATGTCAAATCAAAGAAATTACGATCGAAGGCAAACAAAACAGAATGGTCACTTTTTTAGGGAATAAATGGAACGAATTTGGTTCCGGATGCCCCATGTACGTTATTTTTTTCTTGCAATGTGGCTAAGCTTTTGATCTTGTTCCAAGATAGATGACCAAATAAAGCAAACTTTGTTTGATGTATTTTATACACATTAATTTTTAGTTGGCAAACAGGCCCATTACAACTGGTAGGTAAATAATAAGAACATGCTTATGTGTAATAAGTATTTTTCTCTACATTTTTGCGAATCAGAGGAGCCCCTGGTTTACATATATGTTTAGTGTGCCGATTAATTAGTCATTGCTGTAATAAGGGTGTGTCGTTTAATTCGTGGTCATACCATGGGCCCTCAGGATGGTGGGAATTCATTGATTGGATAATCTTCGCGAGAGCCCCTAGTTTTCTTATATGAATTTTTTATATATATATTCATAAAAGAGGACGTGGGTGTTTATCTTTTCAACCAACTTTTGGTCTTGATCTATATAATAGCAAGTCTGCACGTAACAATGCTTTTGATTTTGGTATAGAAAAAGAAGACCAGACAATGTGCAATCGAACAATTTTTGTTAGACATGTCCAATATACGCCACTTTTTCTTGCCATGCAGCTATCCTTTTTGTCATGGTCTGAAAATGGAACAAAATTTGTTGGGCCATGTTTCGTATACGTTTCTTTTTCTTGCAAAGTAGCTGAACTTTTGCTCTTGTTAATACAAGAAAGATCAAATAAAACATTTTTTGTCTGATGGATCTTATAAAAATTGTAAAAAAGAAGATGTGTAGTGTACGCTCCTTTTTCTTACCAAAGGAGCAAGGCTGTCTAAAAAAGAAGAGCAAAGAATGCGAAATCAAACAAATATTGTTAGATATGTGTAGTGTACGCTCCTTTTTCTTACCGTGTAGCTATCCTTTTGGTTCAATCTAAAAAAGAAGAACAAACAAGACTAAATGGAACAAAAATGGTTAGAGATGTCTTGTATACGTTTCTTTATCTTGCAGTGTACCTAAACTATTGTTCTTATTGCAAGCAAGATGAGCAAGTATGATAAAACAAAACAAACTTTGTTTCATCTGTATGATACAATAATTTTGATTGGCACACATAGACCATATGGTAAGTAAAAAAGAAAGAAGAAGGCTACATGTCATAGGTTCCCCGGACCCTGCGCAAGGGGGAGTTACGTGCATCGAGCTGCTCTTTTATCTTGTGAAACAAAAGATCCCTCACTATAGTAAAGACCTTTGGGGATTCTAATTATTAGTATTTTTTTCCTATGCAATATTTCACCACATATGATTAATTTGCACTAGATTTTATAGGAATTTCCCATCCACTCCATGCTCATTGTTGAGATTCATGTGTTTTTATTGTAACAACCAAACTTTCATGCAATCTTGCAGTATTAGGCTTGATTCAAAAGGAAGGAAAAAATAAGACAAAAAAATGAAGCAAAATATTTTAGACACATGTGATGTATGTTTTTGTTTTTTGTTGCTACAAACATAGTCAACATTTTGTCCTTGCTTTTTTAAATGGGATTTATCATCAACCCTTTAGGCTTCCTTTGGTTTACACGAATTCTATAGGAATTCTTTGCATAGGAACCAATCCTTAACATTTGAAAGGAAAAAACATTAGCCTAGACACAGTGGAAAAATGTTTATCCTGTGCATCAAATGACATATTTTTCCCTATAGGAAATGAGATACATGTCATCCCACTCCTATGAATTTCCTGTTCCTGTGTTATTGCTATCCTACGAACCAAAGGATGCCTTGGACTTGATTTCGAAAACAAAAATATATATAACAAAACAAACTATTTCAAAAAAATGCATACATGTTTCTTTCTTGCAAGAGTATACACCATTTTATTTTTATATTTAAAATTGTCATGTCTTCTTAACAACTCTTCAACCTTCATTCCAAGTAGAAGAGTAAATCAGACAAAAAAAATCTTTGTTATACGTGTATGTATATGTTTATTTTCTTAGCAAACATAGCTGACCATCTTTTGCTATTATAAAAAAAACACCAGATAAGAAAAAAAAATATGTGTTCCTTGTTTGGAAAAATATCTAACCTTTGGTCATGATTTCTAAAATATAAGTAGCAAATAATGAACTAAGACAACTCTTCTAGATATATTCTGCGCATGTGTCCTTCTCTTGCAATTAAGAAAAGTGTTGTCTTGGCTTTAAAAGACGATTAGAAAATAAGCAAAAGAAATAAAAAATCTTCAAACACGAGCAGTGATTTTTAGACCTCGGGCTCCATGGAGCCCATTTTTTTGTATTGTTAATGAAATTCTAGAAAAACATCAACATGCATTGCATAGATATATTCTACATGTTTAAAATAATAATTAGGAGGTACTTTAACATGTGTGTTATTTTTTGGATTTTTTAACAAACAATGCATGTATTTTTCTACTTTCAATTCCATTATGTCCTGATAATTTTTTACAAGCACCTAGAATACAACTATATATAAAGGTGGATTCTTTTGAAACTTCAACAATTTTGGAACTTCTCAAAGTAATGGGCTCCAAAATACATTTCCGCTTCAAACATGTCATATGTACATTTATTCCTTTCATGCACATTGTTAGAAAACAAGGAGACATTTATGGTAAAAGAAACCTCATCGAGTCTTTAGATATAGATAGAAAAAACGCCGCTCAACTGCTATATAAATACAACCTCTCACGGACTCCT
>LR738714.1:822079134-822094707 GCA_902687465.1 Secale cereale | reverse complement strand
TCTCCCCCCTCGCCGCCGCCCCTTCCAGCTCCAAGCTCTCGCTCCATCAAGAAAATTTGATGTCGCCCCCAACGCTATATTCTCCAAACTCTGCCTCCACAGACCCCCGCCCTATTATTGTTGACACATCGTTGGCCCGACCAACGATGACCTCCCGCCACCACGCCATGATTCTTCTCGACCTGATCCGCGACCCTCCCCTCCCTCCCACCGCCGGCCGGTACCCTCTCGCCTCCGCCACCACCCAAACAAGGCCCAAACACCGCCGCCTTGTCACATCGCTGATTCTTTGTCTCCTCTTTACTCAGGTCATGAGTTTTCGCACAGATCATTGACCCTAACTTGCTTGAATTCATCGCTGGAAATAAGGCCGATCATGACCCCCCCAAAGTTGTGAGTTTTCCTGACTTATTTTAATTGCATGCAACCTAATTAGGATACATATAATTGCACAGTATATTTTATAATCAAAGAAATAAATATAAATGACCATGAATTAAATAATAGCGTATACACCACGAGAAATTATTATTTGCATGTACATCGGATGCCACCATGATCCTATTGATGCAAGTACACACATCCATGTCTAGATTTAAATGCCGCATATCCATCGCTACACCGAATCTTGCACAGAGAAATTGATTTCGATCGAGTGTCACAACACATCACAATCCGACGACACGTCTTCGTTCCCCAAGCAGTCAATCGAAATTTCGTTCTCGGCTCCTGTTCATCACCAACCAACTACCCTTATCGTGCGCAATTAAATCATCATTGGATTCCTTCAACACTTCCCATCACGTTCCGCATCAGCAAAAATAATTTTAACTGCAAACATCCTTCCATTACCATCATAAATGCGTGATGGATCGAGCGGCGGCGGCGACCCAGGTGAGCATCCGGCCCCTCTAGAAGAACACCCCCTTTCTCTAACCAACCGGAAGGTGGGGCTCCCGGCCGAATTTCACCAACACGAACAGCCTGTTCCCCATCAAACCCACAGATTCAAAAGCCAAACCCAAGGTTTTGCAAATGCTCCAAAACCCAAACCCAAGGTTTTGCAAATGATCCAAAACCCAAAGGGCATGAAAGCTAAACAGAAAGGGGAGGCAGGGGGAAGAAGCACACGGAAAACCAAAGGGAAGGGTCCAAAATCCGGCATGGGAAAATCCAAGGCCGGAAAATATATAAAACGGGGGCCAGCCGGGGCGAGGGGGAACCACCACCAGCGCCTACCAAGCCAGCCAGCCTACCGGGGAGAGCGAGCCAAGGGTTTTTGAGTACAACGCACCCCTCCCACCCCCCCACCCCCACCCCCACCCCGCTCCCCACTCCCCTCCGCCTCCCCACGCAGAAATTTCAATTGACTGAGCATTGAGCGGCCCGCCGCCACCGGAATCCCCGAATCCGGCCGGCGGTAGGGCTGGTGGTGGCGTGCCGGTGGGTGGGCTCGGTTCGCGGCCCGGCCCGGGGCCTGCGGGGTTAGATCCGGGGAAGGAGGGGGAGGGGAGGGGAGTGGGGGCGGACCCGCGCCGCCGCGGCGGATGGCCGAGGACGGCGGCGGCGGGGGAGGAGGCGGCGGAGGGGAGCGGATGAAGCTGCTGTGCAGCCTCGGCGGGCGCATCCTGCCGCGGCCCGGGGACGGGACGCTGCGGTACGCCGGCGGCGACACCCGGATCGTGTCCGTGCCGCGCGGGGTGGCGCTGCAGGACCTGCTGGCCCGCCTCGCCGACGCCTACGGCGGCGCCACCGGCCCGCACTTCGCGGTCAAGTACCAGCTCCCCGACGAGGGCCTCGACGCGCTCATCTCGGTCTCCTCGCCCGAGGATCTCGACAACATGGTGGAGGAGTACGACAAGCTGGCCGTCGCCAGCCCCAAGCTGCGGGTCTTCATCTTCCCCATCTCCGAGGCGGCGGCCGCCGGGGACGAGGGCGCCGACGGCTTCGACGCCGGCCTCAGGTACCTCGAGGCCGTCAACGGCATTGTGCGCAAGGACAGCATCGCCAGCCTGTCGTCCACCCAGTGCTCCGATTTCGGGCCGCCGCCTCCTACCCCCGCCGTGCCTTCTTCCGGGGGAGGGGGAGGAGGAGGAGGGGGCGGCGGAGGTGGCGGCGGCGGCTCCCCGACTGCTGTCTCCCCCACATCCACCTGCTCCTACGACGCCGCCAGATCGGCGTTTGCTGCTCCGCCGCCACCTCAGCAGCTGCTTGTTGATGTCTTCAGCAATGCTGCTCCTGCCCCTGCTCCGGTGAAGCCGCAGGAGAGTGCTGCGCCCCCTCAGCCAACCCCCCATCCACATCCACATCCACACCCGCATCCGCATCCACATCCACATCCGGAGGCAGCAAGGTACCGTCAGCCACTCTCACAGCTACCACCACTGCCACCAGTCTTCATGAACGATCATAGAGAGGCTATGCAGGGTCTGAATCAGCAGCCACCAGAAAATGCTACCTGGTTGCAGGACTGCAATATGTGTGTCAAGGCTCTGCCTCACGCCCACTCGGATCCAGTCATGAATGACTATGCCAACGATGTGCGTGGAGGGGCGCCGGTTGAGCCAATGCCAGTGTTCATGAGCCTGCGGCCTGAAGATGTGGCAAGGATCATGATGGGAGAGCGCCAAATACCTTCTCAAATGGGGGCTTATGGGTACACACATATGCATCCAGTGCAGCCTGACAGGGAGAGGATGTATGCACCAAAGATGGAAGGCGTTACAAACCCAATGCCCGTTGATCCAGCGAGCTTTCATCAGCACGTCTATGTGCAGCAGCAGCAGCAATTGCCACCACAGCAGCTGCAGTCTACTTATGGATTTAACCATATCCCCATGATGCCTACTGAGATGGTCTCTCCAAATTCCGTTCATTCTGATACTGCAAGCTCTCATCAACAAGCTATACTGCATCAAATGCCTTCAGGTCATGGAATGGCTCAGTACCCAGTGAGGCAGACTAATCCCAATAATCCGCTTGAAGGCGAAGGTAGTTTAAGTGGCAATTCTAGGCATCGGGAGGATGGACAAGTGCTCCGTGATAATGTGCCTTCAGTGGCACCTGCTGCTGTGCCAACCTATATGGCCAATGTGGACAGGATGATGGATTCACTACGGGTGAACCCCAACGAGCCCCGCTATCCCGAACAAAGGATGTATGCCGAGAATGGTTTACCCCAGAATGCAACACCACAATACTCTCAGAGCAACACCAACACCTTTTTTGATGTCAGCGAGCCAAAGATAGCCCATCCAATTGAATCAATGCCACCGCCTTCGGTGGCCAGTCCTTATATGCATAATGTCCAGCATGCCAACGTTAACCATATGCCGCCGCAAATGGTGAGCATTGGGGGACCATACCCCAGTTATGTTGCCGCTACGATTGGGCATGTGGGCGTGCCCCCATCGGCTTATGGTGTTGATCCTGCGTATACAAAAGCCACTATTAACCCAATGGGCGAGCAGAAGGATGTTATGCCTGAAGTTTATCACAAGGAAGCTCCACATGAATCCATTCCTCCTCCGAACACTAATGCTCAGGTACCATTACCGACACCAGCACTGACAAATCATGCTCCAGTCGAGCAACTCCAGGAGTCTGGTTTACCGGGTCAACAGTTCAGCAATGTACATGCGCTGCCGCCAAGACCTAAGAGGGTAGCAAGCAGGGACAACATCAGCTCAAAGGATCCCCATTCCCAAAACTCTCTATTGAATTGCAAAGGGCCAGATTTGAATATCCCGGCTGAGGAGCAACCATATCACAAAGACACACATGCAGAACAAGCTCAGTTTGTCAAAGGTTCAATTCTTAACAATACTTCCAGTTACACCTTTTGCCAGTATATGTGCTTTATGAGTCATAAGTTGTGAATGCTTATTACTGTCTTTCATGAATGCAGGTGATGGTATCACTAATCCAGACTTGCTGGGTATGGAGGATGGTTTAGCCGCATTTGAGCCTCCACCTCCTGTGCTGAATGAAGGGCTTGGGAATGTCGCTAATAAAGTAGACGGGCAAGCTCACACCAATGAGGTTAGATGAATTCCTTCGAAGTTCATATATGTTCTGTTTTATGTCATCTTCAGTACTTAATAACCTAACAAGAGAAATGTGCAGGTTAGCAAGGGCAAACCACTAGATTGGGTTTCAGGACAACCAGTCACAGATGAGCATGGACGCCTTCAGGTTACAGTCAGGAACTCTTCATCTTCTTTATGATGCACATCTTTAATACTACAAAGTAATGTTCTTTTACCAACCACATGTTCATGTTTTCAGATTATAAAGAATGATGACCTCGAAGAGCTCCAAGAACTCGGTTCTGGAACTTTTGGAACTGTATACCATGGTAAATGGAGGGGCTCTGATGTTGCAATAAAAAGAATCAATGACAGATGTTTTGCTGGGAAGCCATCTGAGCAAGAAAAAATGGTAATAATTATAACATTTTAGATGTCCTTTTATTTGCTTATGACTGTCCTTATACTGATATGTCCTGAATGTTTGCAGCGGAATGACTTCTGGAATGAAGCATCAAACCTTGCTGATCTGCACCACCCCAATGTTGTGGCCTTTTATGGCGTTGTTCTAGATGGGCCTGGGGGATCCATTGCAACGGTTACAGAATACATGGTTAATGGCTCACTTAGGACGGCTTTGCTGAAGAATTCCAAGTACGTCCACTATTTATATGTCTGCAAAGCTTTGAATAAAGCTGGGCCTCAGGCCTTTTCTCAAAACAAAAAAATGTCTGCATTCTAGCATATCTTTTAGAAGTAATTCTCATGTATCAACTGCCACATCTTAAAAACTTGAAACTTATAATCCAACATAAAGTTGAGGCGATTAATATTCTCTGCATGTGCAGGAGCCTGGATCGACGCAAACGGCTAATTATTGCCATGGACACAGCTTTTGGAATGGAGTATCTGCATAACAAAAACATTGTGCACTTTGACCTCAAAAGTGACAATTTACTTGTTAATTTAAGGGATCCTCAGCGTCCAATATGCAAGGTAAGAACTGCAGTTCTTCTGTTTTATACTATTGCTGGCTTGTTGCACTTCATTGCTAGATTATTGATTCTTCTCTTTTGTATCATATTTTGTATGTTTGATATTGGGTAATCTGTCTATATTGACTTTTCTAATTATTAGGTATTATTGATAATTTTTATCATCATATCCCCTCATGTTGGACATATACTGTGCTTGTTGTTATAATCAATCATATGGACATTCATGAGGGCGAAAATGTATTGTTGCTTAGGCAATTGATGAGTCACACCTTAAAATAGACAGAATTGATTTAGATTTTGCTGGGGATCCTTGTAGCTAAACTTAATAGTACCTCCCTATCAAAATACAAGACATTTTTGTAGACTATAAACTAGCCTTAAAAAACGTCTTATATTTTGGTACGGAGGAGTATATATTTTTTTAGAATTTTCATTCTAAAGCATTACTTGTTTGCCATCTGAGTTTTGTCATCTTTTACTCTATCTACTGAAACATCCATGCCATATGTGGTCTGTAGGTAATTAAGGCTTCACTTTTAGTTTTTGCACTGTCACACGTGAAATTGCAAATGCAATATTGCGCATGCGAACTGTCAACAAACTAATGTTGATGATGCAGGTTGGTGATCTTGGGCTTTCAAAAGTCAAATGTCAGACCCTCATCTCTGGTGGTGTGAGGGGAACGCTTCCATGGATGGCCCCAGAGCTTCTGAATGGAAGCAGCAGCCTGGTCTCTGAAAAGGTTTGCTTCCGTGTCCAAGTTCAGATAGCTATATCCAGGTTTACGTATAACTTGCACACTAATGTCGATATGTTCCCCTCAGGTTGATGTGTTCTCCTTTGGGATTGTTCTGTGGGAACTCCTCACAGGAGAGGAACCATATGCAGATTTGCATTATGGTGTTATCATTGGTGGGTACACAATCAGCCATACCCTCGTAGAAATTGCTTGTGCAGTGGATGGTCAGAGTCTGATGTAAGCTGTTGTTTAACTGTCAGGTGGCATCGTGAGCAACACTCTGCGGCCGCAGGTGCCTGACTCATGCGACCCAGAGTGGAGGTCGCTCATGGAGCAATGCTGGGCGACGGAACCGTCAGAACGGCCAAGCTTCACCCAGATCGCCGTGAGGCTGCGCGCCATGGCCGCGTCCCAGAAGGTGCAATCCTAGTAGCGCCAGCAGTGGTCTTGAAAAAGGTTTCTGGGGCCATCCATCCGTCATGGACAAGTTCTTCTTCGCATATTGCGTATTTTAGGAAATCCGGTGCTGATATATATATAAATATTATATATATGGTTGGTTTCTTTCGTTCTTTCGTTGCGTCCGTCGGTCGGTCCCTAGGGTCAGGTCTACCTATCTGTTCATACCCCTTCATTGTTTCATACCTTGTAATCATAAATCATGAGCCCTCCCTCCCTCCCAACCTCCCCGTGTCTAGTGTCTAGAAGTGTCGGTCGTCGTCCCAGATCCGTATTCATTCATTTATACCCTTCCCCTTTGGCTTTTGGCTTAGAAGAGGCGCGCTGAATAAGCCGGTCTTATTGTCAGTTATAGAGAGTCCGATATTTTATTTATTTTCTTCCCTTCCTCCTTTTTCTTGTGGGTAATAATCGAGTTGTTTGGAAGTCGTTGGTCAGGTCAGGTCAGGTCAGTCTGAAGAATGTGGTGATGAACTGGTTGTGTAATGTGGGTGGTGGTAATACAAGTTTTTGGGAACTGTGAGTTGAGGTCCTGTATTGCTTGTATATGCCTGTTTTTTCGTGTGTTTGTGATGTATGCCGAAATGGTTCGGCGTCGCTGTAAAAAGGGTCTGTTTTATTCTGTGAGGAAAAAATATATATCCAGTCATTTTGATTACCCTGTTAGCGTGTTGCTCCCTCATTTTTCTGCCTTAAAGATAGGGAGCCGCATCTGTTTTACCCGGGGCTCCTTTGATTCAAAGAAATTATGTAGGATATATTTTCCTTGTGTCAGGAATTTTTCTTAGGGCTCGTTTGAAGTCCCCGGGAATCTTTCTTACGGTTGGTAATAGGGTGGGATCCCATAAGGATTTTTTCATGTGAAATCTTGCGGAGTACTTGTTACATTTCTTAGGAAATCTAACACCCAGTCTAACCTCCTTATGAAGTTTCTTTGTTTTTCATGTGGCATCAAACACTCCTTGCTAATCCTATAGGAATCAAAATTGACATGTCCTATTATGAATCACAAAGAGGCCCTTGTTGCTCGTCGTGTGTCCATCGCCCTTGGTTTTGTGCTGATTCTGTGGCCTGGGTCGTGGATGGCATCTTGGATGCTGCTGACTTTGCACGGCCGAGTGAAGTCCGGGGAAGCAGGGGAGCCCATGCCCCGGGCACATGCGATGCTACGACGGGGAGGAGAGGACGATGCAGAAGCGCATGTGATGGTGTGTGATGTGACGAGGTGCGTGGGGGACGGCGCGGCCAACGTGACCGGCCTGACGCGGCGCCTCGGGCATGGGGCGACGGATCCGATTCTTCGGCGCGCTCAAGTCTCAAGTGGGGTCGGTTGGCTGGCACTGCTGGATTCCAGTAGGGACGGGTAGGCTCCGGTACCAGGGCCCAGATCCGGCCGCGTCGGCCGGCCCGACGGACGGGACGGGGGTTAACCTGGCCGATTCTGCATCGTGTTTTTTTTTTCGGAGGAGAATATTGTGTTACTGGTAGTACTACTACTACGGATCTGCACAGCTGCTCCTTGATCGTGCCCCCCGGGATCTCGTGGAAGTTAACCACGGTTTTGTTTGTTATATTCTCGCGCAGATCCGGGGATATCGTCGTACCAAATCTCTTGGCTCTCTACACCGTAAACTGAATCCGCGAGCCTTTTTAGGGGACCCGAATCTGCAAGTTTACGCTGCCTGGCGGTACTACACACCAGCTGCGATACCCAACCTCCAGCACCCCCTTACCCTACTACCAGGTGCGATTAACTTGACGTGCTCTGGCCCCTCGTGAGTCGTGATTCTTCTGACGGAAAACCACCACCTGATCACACACAAAAAAAATAAACGAACACACAGAAGGAAAAAAACAAGGGTACAGACTACAGAGAGAGATAAAACGGACAAACAGCGCATCATGGTCAGTACACACATACAGGTACACAAATATACATACAGCACCCACCCACACAACACTTCGCACCAATCCCACGGCAACGCAACACACAATCCACAGACACTACGGAACAGCCCGTGTACACTCACAGCGACACCGCGCCTCCCAACACGACGGCGCGCCACAAAACAGCTACAGATTTCTGGCAATTCTCCATTACAACATCACTACATGTTTTTATCTTTTGGGGGTACAGATGGTGTTGGGTCGGCGAGACTGCAGGGCGAATAGCCGCCGTCGTCTCCGGACCAATAAATATATCAAGCCTTCTCCAAGATGGAAGCGCTATGTACATATAACGGGTTTGATTGTTCGTCTCCGACCGCGCCCCGCCCTACCAGGACTGCTCGGCGTTGCCGTCACCTGCATTGTTCCTTTGTTTTTTTTTTGAGAATAAGAGGATATGAAAACCCGAGCGATTTCAAGCATGTCAAAGGAAGGAAGGGTTATTTTTGAGCCGATCGCTGTACCTTTTTCTCTTGCTCTTGTCCGACGAGGACGAGGTAGGGTTGCTGTGCCAGTTGCGCTTGCGCTGGTTGATGAACCAGTTGTTGATCTGCTTCAGCTGCAGCCCCGTCTCCTGCACCAGCCGCGCCTTGTCCTCCTCCTGACAAAAGACACCGGCGATGTTCATCAGCAGCAGAACAAAAATTGCATGTAGAATGGTGGCAAAGTTGCAGGTAACAAAAGGGTCATGACAGTATTCTGTCACGTACAGTTGGGTACGGCCATTTGGCGTGTGCTTGCCACCAAGCCTTCAGGGTAGATGCCGTGTCTCCTGGGAGCTTTCCCGCTCTTCGCTTCCGCAGTATCTCCTCCCTGATGTCCACAAGCTTTTCTCTGTACCCCTGATAGTTGGGAAATTTGTTTAGAGTTTAGACAGCAGCATATGGTAACAACTGACAGAATGGAAGGCAGCAGTTTTACCTGTTTAAGCTCGTGCTTCAGCTCCTGCCTCACACGCTCGACCAAGGATCTCTCACCCTCGGTTAGCATTCCAAAGCCCATGCCATCCGACACATCGTTTCCATCAAACATGTTGCTCTCGCTGTCGACCGGGTTGTCTTCGTCATCAGACATAGTTGCCCCGGTGCCCTCGCCAGGAGATGCCCCTACAGGAGGAAACAATATTAGCAAAAGTCAGACCTGATCAATCTGCGGCTTATCTTATAAGAAAAGGTATGGCTATAAAGACAGGTTCGACAACTTAAATCTCTAACTCTTGTAACTAATACTAATATATAAGAACTTATTTTATAATAAAAGGTATGCTATAAAGACAGGTTCGACAACTTAAATAAGAACTTAACTTATAAGAAAAGGTATGGCTATAAAGACAGGTTCGACAACTTAAGTTTGTAACTCTTGTAACTAATACTAACATATAAGAAACCGAACCGATACTACTATAAAGGTGGACCTAGTACCTCATAGAACCTACAAGGGTGTGAATTATGACCTATATTTTCTATCAGGGAATGCAACAGTAGAGGAAATAAGGGTCAAATCATCGAGCTCTTTCTAGTTGAATTTTGAAATGATTAAGTATTTATGTTCTGTGTGTACTCGCTGGGTGCAGAGAGCAGAAGTAATAAAACCCTTCTTTTATTTATTTTTGCTGCGGCAGAAGATCCCATAATAGGACCTACAATTCACCTAGAAAGTTTTGTAGCTATGTCAGTTCATTTTGTAACCATGAAGCGTTCTTCAATATGCGGAACTTTTTTGTGCTAGAGAAGGGGCTTCTTTTCCTATATGGATTGTCTGTCATTTCGACAAGCAACATAAAGTATCTGTAAGGGTAACCTTATGTGATGGTTCCCTATTATATAGTCCTTGACTGTTCCGTGCGGAAGCTAATTGCAATAGACATAGTAAGAGAGACTTTATCAGGACAGAACGCAAGGTACTGTCAGTTCAGTTGCATGGTTGGTGCAACACAAGGTTCATGAATAACTTCCACATACACCGAACTGAAATCTCAAAAGGTATAGCTTTAAAGCCAGGTTCAACAGCTTAAGTCCGCGATTCTTGTAACTGATAATATAAAAGAAGACCCGGTACTACTATAAAGGTGGACCTGGTATCTCATAGGACCTACAAGGGTGTGAATTATGACCTATATTTTCTGTCAGGGAATGCAACAATAGAGGAAAATGGTCAAGTCAACAAGTTTTTTCTAGTTAAATAAAAAAAATATTAACTACTTTTGTTATGTTTGTACTCGCTGGGGCCCAGGGTGCAGAGAGCAGAAGTAATAAAAGCTTTCTTTAATTTTTTTGAGATCCCACAAGAAGGTGTCCCTCATTCTAGCATGATACTTACTGTGACTGTCAATTAACAAGCACGTAGTGTACAGATTGTAAAACCCTCTTCATAGTGAACTTTAGCAACATTCTTGCTGTTGAACTCAATCGAAAGGCATCGAGCTCTTTCTAGATGAATTGAAACAATTAACTATTCATGTTATGTTTGCACTCCCTGGATGCAGAGAGCAGAAGCAATGAATCCCTTCTTTTAAAAAAGAATTCCCCTGTGGTTGAGATCCTATAAAACGGCGCCCCTCATGTAGCATGATACTTACTGTGACTATCAACCTCTTAAATAGCATGCAGTGTAGAGATTGTAAAACCCTCTTCCTAGAGAACTTAAGAAGCACATATCTTGGCGTTGAACTTAAGATGCTGTATGGTACCTGTAAGACTCTGCAAGGTTTGCTCGAGCTCCCAGCAGGCCATCACCGCTTCCATGGCGTGGACGCGCACATGCTGCTGGAGCTGTTCCTTGAAGGAACAGAGCAGCAGCACATAGTGTGTCTGCAACAAGGAAAGCAGAACCTTTAGAGCACATATAGAAAAGGCAGGTGGTCAATAAGAAGCTTTACACAAGGAGAATTGCCATTTCCAGGCAAAGGAGCCCCTGCTTGCATAGCAAAGGGACACTTGTAGCTGTTTTTTGGGGCTTGCTTTTGTCTCTATCGCAGAGGTGAGGCGCTTGTGGCTGAGAAAACAAAGTTGCTCACAGCTAGAGCCTAGAGCAGACAGTAAATTATTTGGAGGTGGGATGGGTAATCAATCAGGTGATGAACTAGTAAATTATTTCGCAGTTGAAGAAGGTAAGATAAACCAAATCCACCGGCAGAAATTAGCGAGTACTAATAATAATTCCATATGAGCTCATGCGCAACCTATCAAGCATGTTGTGTGCGTTCGAAAAAAGGTAATCTAGCTAGCCTATTTGAAATCCCAATCCAATTAGCAGCAGGGCAATTTCATCGCCGAATCCCATCCAATCCCCAAATTTTCAAACCACACACGCACGCACGCCTCGTCAATCTACTACACATACAGCACGCGCGGAGCAGCCCGGCCCAGCCGACGCGGCGAAGCGTCCGTACGCGGGCGGCGTGGGGCGAGGCCTGGTGGTAGCAGCAGGGCTCACCATGAAGAGGTCGAGCTCCTCGCCGCCGGAGGGCGCGGCGGCGGGGGGCATGGGCGGCGGGGCGCGCGCGGCGATCTGCGCGTCGATGCGGGGGAGCTGGTCGACGGGGGTGGCGACGCGCAGGCAGGCGACGTGCGCCTCCAGCAGCCGCTCGTACAGCGGGTGCGCCTCGATGGCCGCCTTCTCCCTCTCCCACCCGCCGCCCCCCGCGCCCAAAGCTGGCGCGAAGCCGCCGCCAGGGTTCCCCGCCGCCGCCGCAGCCGCGTCCATCCCCAGCGCGTGGTCCTGGTGGTGGTACTGGTACGCCATGGCCGGCCGATCAATCCGCGGCCGCGCGCGCAGGAGAGGGGAGGAGAGGCGAGGCGGGAGCGAGCTTGGTATCCGGTGTGAGTTGCTCGGAGTGGTACCACCGGGTCAAGTGGAGGAGGAGGAAGGACGGATGGGTGTAGGTGTAGGTGTAGCAGGCGGGCAGAGCAGGCGGGCGGGGCGGAGCGGTGCAGCGGCAGAGGGGACCGCGGGGCCGGGGAGGAACCACAGCCATATGTATTCGCGTTTCCACGTGATTCGTACTACGACAGTCGCTGCACACTGCACCGCTCCTACAACGAGGCTTTTTACGGGCGCAAATTCCAATTCTTTTTTTTTACCGGATTACGACACTTCTTACCTTGTTTGACACAAGTTCTTCGAAATTTATTTCATTTTTTCAGTAAATTTCCTTCCACCTCCCACCTTCTAAAAAAATAGAGTTACAAACTGTGTGAATAGTAAGCTTAATATAGTGTCCCGGCCAAAAAAAAAGGCTTCATATAGAGTCGGTTTTGTGTTTTTATTCGTTAAGAATACCACGAAAGTTATTTTGATGTAGAGTCACAAACTGTGTGAATAGTAAACGAATTCTGAAAGTTTTATTCGTAAAGCCCCGGCAAAAAAAGGCTTGATATAGAATCATTAAAATTTTCAAAAAATGTCCAGGTTTACAAAAATTGTTAACATTTTCAAAAAAGTTCAGAATTTCAAATTTTGCTTAGATTCCAAAAAAAATTCGGATTTTTTAAATCTTGTTTTTTTTTTAAACTTTCGACTAAAAAAGATTTTTCAAAAAATGTTATGTATTTGTAAAAAATATAAAGCTTTCAAAATTTGTTTGAATATTCAGAAAAACTTCTGAATTTTGGAAGATATTTAAATTTTCAAAAATTTCACTTATTTGAAAATACAGGTTGTTACAGTACCGACTGACATATGCTAAACAGACGCAAGCTGCCAAACAGAGTCAGCTTAGCATGTCTCAGCACATACACCGCTACCAAACAACGACAAATGCATGTACTCGGCATGTCTACACCCAACAAGTATCAGAGAAGAACAACCATGCTGGGAATGGTACCAAACATACCGTAATAGTAACTTATTTGACCATATTTATCTTTTTGCAGTTCAGGTGCACCCATGTCCCATTGTGTATTTTGGCCTCCACAAGGGCTTCTTTGTAGATTGGAACAATTTGGGAATAGGGAGAAAAACTAGGATTGTAGTGCCACGTCCACCCGGATTGAATCCCATAAGATTTTTTCCTATGGATTCATTTGTACTACATTTTATAGGAATTATAGCATCCACTCCATCCTCTTGGTGGAAATTCTTTGTTTTTCCTCTAACACAATCAAACAAACTCAAATCCTATAGAAATCCAATGAGCATGTCATTTCAATCCTACGTTTTTCCTATTCCTCTAATTTTGCAATCCTGCGAATCAAAGAGGCCCTTGTCAAAATGAAGGAATAGGCAAATTGCAGGAATAGGATGGTATGTCCCATAGTATCCTACAGGATTTGAAAGAATGTTTGATAGCGCAGGAAAAACAAAGTAATTCTACAAAGAGGTTTGAGTGAATGGAAATTTTCCTCCAAAATGTAGTACAAATGGATCCTATGGAAAAATTCCTAAGGATGTCAATCCTACAAATCAAACGAGCATCACAGGAAAAATTCCTAAGGGTTCAAATCCTCCAAAATCCTATGCAATTCCTTTTAATCAAAGGAGCCCTGTAGGTGAAACAAAGATTTTTTGCATGAGGTTAGAGTGGGTGTATTTTTTCCTTTGAAATATACTGTAATGGATTCCTTAGGAAAAATTACCATGGGATTCAATCATTTGAGCCAAACAACAAACTTAGAAAAAATTATTAAGGATTCGTATCCTCCACTATTCCTGTAAAAACCCTTTGGGTCAAAGAGGCCCTTAATGGCGAAAACTGAGCGTAACTCAAATGATTTAATTCCTTGTGGTGGAACCAGTCCACCAGGATTCAAGTCCCAGAGTTGGCACCGGTGCTCGCATTTTCCTGGATTCATTCCAGGCTTCGATGTTCGTTTAATGGGAGGAGACATGCCGATCAACTATGAAGGCGTATGTGGTGACTTCTTCGATCTTAGTGGGAGGAGGCATTCACGTTGTCCTCGACCGGGCTTGGTGGTACAATCTAGGAGCCCGACACCCCGTCGTCGTGGGCTCGCTTGCTCGGGAAAAACTCGCCAGGTCGTCCTCTTTAGCTCCGCAAGTAGAGTAAGACGACAACTTTTCATACTCTATGACGTCGTTGTCCTCTGGTACATGCTCCTTGTCGTGTGTCGCATGGACTGCATCCCGGCCTGTGTCGATGGTAGGAGAAACTGGAGCTCTGGGGCCATCGAATCCTTAGGCTGTGGAGCTGGGGAATGCACATTGTTGCCATAAACGCCGGTTATGGAAGAAAGAAACAATCGACCAGCCTAGAACACGCAGATTTAAGGAATTGAAGGCATAAGAAGCCCTATCCTCATTTCCATGTAATTAGGTTGAGAAGCGGTAGGGGGTTGGATCCTGAGGGAAATTGTTGATCTTCCCCTTAAACATTAGGGAATGGATCTCTTGGATTGACTTCGACTCATAGAAGTTGAAGGAAATATGCCCTAGAGGCAATAATAAAGATGGTATTTGTATTTCCTTATATCATGATAAATATCTTTTATTCATGCTAGAATTGTATTAACCGGAAACTTAGTACATGTGTGAATGCATAGACAAAACAATATGTCCCTAGTATGCCTCTACTAGACTAGCACATTGATCAAAGATGGTTATGTTTCCTAGCCATAGACATTAGTTGTCATTTGATCAACGGGATCACATCATTAGGATAATGATGTGATGGACAAGACCCATCCGTTAGCTTAGCACTATGATCGTTTAGTTTTACTGTTATTGCTTTCTTCATGACTTATACATGTTCCTATGACTATGAGATTATGCAACTCCCGAATACCGGAGGAACACCTTGTGTGATATCAAACGTCACAACGTAACTGGGTGATCATAAAGGTACTCTACAGGTGTCTCCGAAAGTGTTCGTGGTGTTGGCATAGATCAAGAATAGGATTTTTCACTCCGAGTGTCGGAGAGGTATCTCTAGGCCCTCTCGGTAATACACATCATAATAAGCCTTGCAAGCAAATGACTAATGAGTTAGTCACGAGATGATGTATTAAGGAACGATTGAAGAGACTTGCCGGTAATTAGATTGAACTAGGTATTGAGATACCGACGATCAAATCTCGGGCAAGTAACATACCGATGACAAAGGGAACAACGTATGTTGTTATGCGGTTTGACCGATAAAGATCTTCGTAGAATATGTAGGAGCCAATATGAGCATCTAGGTTCCGCTATTGGTTATTGACCGGAGATGAGTCCCGGTCATGTCTACATAGTTCTCGAACCCGTAGGGTCCGCACGCTTAACGTTTGATGACGATCGATATTATGAGTTTTGATGTACCGAAGGTAGTTCAGAGTCCTGGATAAGATCATGAACATGACGAGGAGTCTCGGAATGTCCGAGACGTAAAGATTGATATGTTGGACGACTATATTCGGACACCGGAAGCGTTCCGTAAAGTTTCGGAATTAACCAGAGTGCCGGGGGG
>LR738714.1:822036919-822078397 GCA_902687465.1 Secale cereale | reverse complement strand
TTGAGTGACAGAAACATGAGTCTAGGGGATGTGCTGTTGCCACAAGGGGGAAAACAACAGTGCTTGTGCCCGCGGGTGCAAGGATTGTTTACTTTACGCAAAGTTCTTTTAATGCAGTTGTCTGTTGCATTGAGTTTACACTATGGGTGGGACTCGCAACTTAATACCAGCGAGATGTTCTGGATAGATATCTCAAGGTGGATGATTAGTAGTAGATGCAGATGGATTTCGGTCTACTTACTTTGGCGTACCGCCCATGCTTTGAACCTCAACCTTTCTTGCAATGTAGTCAGCATTGGTTTGCGTTCGTGGTCCTGTCAATTGCCCAGCTGTAATTTGTTTACCTCACATAGCTGTTTTATCGTCTTTTGGGAGAGAGACATCACTAGTGAACATCATGTGACTCCGGTCCATATTACTATCATTGATCACATACACTATTTTACTTTCCGCTATTTTATTTACTATTGCAAGACACTATCTATCACTACTATCATATTGCTTTTAACCCTTTGTGAACTACAAGGCCGGAGAGATTGACAACCTCTCTGTACTCGTTGGGAGCAAAGTTATTTGTATCTGTGTGCAGGTCCACGTTGATTGCTAATTGCGCCGTTAGCGGTTGACACCTACCTGTTGAACCTAGGAGTCTCTGGGGATTCGATCCTTGGCATCTTTGCTAGGGGAAAACACTTCTACTTGATGCATCTTACACCTTCCACTTGGGGTAATCCAACGAGGGGTTCGAGGCCCATCAAGGAGTATTTTCTGGCGCCGTTGCCGGGGACTCCACTCTTCAGGATAGGGGAGTTGCATGCTATCTTTTACCTTTGCTTTCTAGTCTTGTTAGTTTACCCTTCATTTTTGCTTTAGTTCCTTTTATCGAAAATCACAAAAATAGTTATCTTGCTTGCTTGCTACTATGAGTTCTACCAAAAACACTAAATGGGAGGGGTACACCCCAACTTCCATTGCCCCACTTATCTCTGACGGGGTTTATAAAAAAGATAAACCTTGTGATTACACTAGTTATGACGGAGAGTTATGCCCATGGCATGGCCTTCCAGGAAAAAAGTATGAGCCTCAGTTTAAAATTGCTCCTACGCTTCCCGAAACTTGGGAAGATGTTCAAACTCTTATAATAGAGAGCGAATTAAACAAAGAGGATGACACTAAAATTCTGCCCACTAATGATAAAATTGATTTTGATAATTGTAGTATTTCAGAAGTTATCACCTTTCTACAAGGAATGGCTAAGGATCCCAACACTAGCACGCTTAATCTTGCCTTCACAGAGCATATCACTAATGCTCTCATCAAAGCTAGGGAGGAGAAACTCAGAGTAGAAGCCTCCATACCTAGAAAGATAGGAGATGGTTGGGATTCTATGATTAAAATAAAGATAAATAACTTCTGATGCTTTGCTTTATGTGATATTGTAGCTTGTACTTCTATTATGCCCAAAAGACTATATGATATGCTTAAATTGAAACCTTTTTATTCTTGTTCTTTTGGTAATGCTCTTGTTGATTCTTCCATAAAGAAACCTTTGGGGAGGATCGATGATGTTCTTATTGTTGTCAATGATAATTATGTGCCCATTGATTTCACTATTATGGATATTGAATGTGATCCTTCATGTCCAATTATTTTGGGACGTCCCTTTTTGCGCACCGTTGGTGCTGTCATTGACATGAAAGAGGGTAATATTAAATTTCAGTTTCCTCTCAAGAAAGGGACGGAACACTTCCCTCGTAAGAAGGTCAAGTTACCTTTTGAGTCCGTTGTACGGGCAAGCTATTCTTTTACTTTTGATAAAACTTGATCTTTGCATTATGCCTAGCTTAAAGGCATAAAAGAAAGCGCTTTTGGGAGGCAGCCCACATGAATAAATTTTTTGCTTTTGTTGTGTCTTGATGATGTTTACTGCTGTAGCATCATCATTGTATCTTTACTTTTCATATTTGTGCCAATTATAGCCTCTGATTGCTAGAAAGTTCAAAAGTTGTGAGGTGCTGTCCAGGAAACAGATTCTGTCCTTGGATAGAAAAATTCGTATAAAATCACCAGATCATCTTTTTGGTCTGAATTTTTTCGACAGCGTTCTCTATATAATTGTCTTTCGTGCGTCAGTTCTGAGTTTTTTTATTTGAGTTGCAGAAGTATCCCGAACAGGTCAATTACTGCCTGCTGTTCTGTTTTTCACAGATTCTGTCCTGTTTTGCCTTACCTTCACTTTGCAAATTAAGAACTTGCTTTTTCTTTGCAAAAACCTTTTGGCAATCTTGAGAAACAGTAGAACTTCAAGAATATCCTTATTTCCAGCAAGGTATAATTATTTTATTAAGGGTACTAACCTCGCTAATCAGATTATGAATGAGTTATGTATGAAGGGAGTTTTCAAGTGTGCGAGGTTAGATGATAAAAAGATTCAGGAGTGTCAAGCGCTCAAGCTTGGGGATGCCCCCGTGCACCCCCAAGAAATATTCAAGGAGACTCAAGCGTCTAAGCTTGGGGATGCCCCCGTGCATCCCCTTCTCCATCAACATTACCAGTTCGTCTTTCGTTCCGCTATATTTTTATCACTTCATGTGTTATGTGCTATGCTTGGAGCGTCTTGCTCTTAGTTTTCTTTTTAGTTTTTCATAACGAGTCGGAACTCAGCATTCCTTTATGTGGGAGAGAAACACACTCCACCTCTACCTAGAACATTACATAGAATTTTCATGTCTATCTATGCTGTGTGTGTTCTTTATCTTTTAATAGCTACTATCGTGCTCTGCTCTTAGTATTCATGCTTATCTTTTCAAGAGCTTCTGTTTAGTTGGTTGCTTGAACTCTCTTTAATTACCATGCTCACCTTATTAAGAGAGTTTGCTTCCGTTGCATGGGTTAATATGTCTATGATAAAGATGCTACTTTCATGATGGTGCTTAGTAGTTCAGGTTTTCTTATGGTTAATCTCAAATAGTTGGGGGATTCCCAATGTGTTATTGGAGTACCAACTTGGTTTGTTTGCCTATGATGTGGTATGGTTTAGTAATATCTTCCTTCGAGAATTTATTTTGATTGACTTGGCGTATGCTCACGCATATTCAAGACTGTAAAGGAAGTCTGTCAAGCCTTGATGATCTTTTGTTTCTAAGTAGCGATATAACTACCATGCCTGATTCAATATTGCTTTGTCGCTCTGCATGATTATGACCGTCATTGCTCTCTTAGTTGGTCGCTCCCAGTCTTTTGCTAACCTCCACCTGCACTAAGCAAATTAATCATGCAATACATAGCTCATGGTAAAGTAGCCTAAAAACTATTGTGGTAAAGAATATGTTGCTTATGTATCTTATTTCTTATGAGTTGCTTGCTGAGCGGTAACCATGTTTCTGGGGACGCCATCAACTGTCACACTTTTGTTGAATATCATGTGAGTTGCTATGCATGTTCGTCTTGTCTGAAGTAAGGGTGATTTACCGTGGGTTGAATTGATATGCATATTGTTAGAGAAGAACATTGGGCCGCCAACCAAAGCCATGCCTCATGGTGGAAGTTTTAGCTTGGACCTTAATCCTCAATCTCTCATGAGAATATGCTTATGCATTAAAGAGGAGTCCATCATCTATTTTCTATGTTGTCCCGGTATGGATGTCCTCAAGTTGAGATTTATCAAAAACGAGAAATCAAATGCGATCTATCTCCTTGGAGCTTTGTACAGGTGGCATAGAGGTACCCCTTTGTGACACTTGGTTAACACATATGCAATGCAATGATAACCCATGGGGATCCGAGCTAATTAGGACAAGGAGCGAGCACTATTGGTATTCGATGCATGAGGCTTGCAACTTATAAGATGTTTTATACATGACACATATGAAGTACTACTACCGTTGACACAATTGCTTCCATGTTTCAAAATAAAAAGCTCTAGCACTTTAAGCACCAACTACTGAGAGCATGATTGTCATTCTGAGTGTAATGTGCATTGTCCCAAAGTAGCATTGTCTTTTGCATGATTGTGATATCGTTTATTCTGAAATAATTGTATCTAGTCATCACTTAAACCTTGAAGGTGCCCTTGCATTTATGTTTTGCATCACTAAAGGGGGCAAGCTAGATATCACTTGATCATATTTGTACATCATGTTCATTGCAAATCTTTTTGATGTTTCAGTTTCATGTTGTAAAACTTTCATTCATTTGTGATTTTCTCTTGAGACAACTTAATTACTTTAGAATCATTGTCTCAGTAAGCTTTTGTCATATGACTATGAGAAAGTCCAATATGGTTAATAGCATGTCACCACAGAAATTATTCTTTTTATCATTTACCTACTCGAGGACGAGCAGGAATTAAGCTTGGGGATGTTGATACGTCCAAAACGTATCTATAATTTCTGCTTGCTCCATCCCACTTTTGGGTGATATTGCTATGATATTCATACACTTCCATACACTTTTGATCATATTTGGACTAACTTACTAATCCAGTGCACCCCAGTGCCAGTTTCTGTTTTCGGCTGTTTTTGTATTTCAGGTTTTCACGTTTCGAGAACTGCCGAGAAAAATATATAAAAAATCAGCGTATCGGGAACGACACTGCTTCCGAAGGGGAGCCTGGGGGGGGGGGCACAGGGCCCCCAGGCGCCCTGTGGGCGCGCCCCCCTGGGCCGCGCCGGGGGGGCGCCTCGGCCCCCCGAGAGCCCCCCGGTGCCCTACTTTGGCATATATTTAAAGGGTTCCCCGAAACCCTTGAAACAGGACTTCTTTTCACGATCCCATCTCTGTTCCACCGCCGCCGCCGCTTCCAAGATCGGGAGCACCAGGAGAACTCTTCCTGGCACCCTGCCGGAGGGGAGGATCACCACCGGGAGCTTCTCCACCACCATGGACACCTCCCGGATGACTCGTGAGTAGTCTCCCTTGGACCATGAGTCCATGACCAGTAGCTATGTGATGTTCTCCTCCCGTTCTTGTGCTTCACTAATTAGTCCTCGTGAGCTGCCCTACATGATCGAGGCACCTATGTAATCCTTATGCTGTTGCTATGTTGAGTTTGCTGGGATCCGATGGATTATGAGATTATGTTCAGATTGATCTTGAGTAATATATTTGATTCACCTCTTTTATATTTTAGTTCATAAGTAATTCTTGCATTTTCTCCGTTGTTATTTATTGCTTTGGCCAAGTAGTAGGTAGTGACTCCAAGAGGGAATGTTATGCTTGATTGTGGGTTCATGCCCCTCGATGACTAGCTTGAGTGACAGAAACATGAGTCTAGGGGATGTGCTGTTGCCACAAGGGGGAAAACAACGGTGCTTGTGCCCGCAGGTGCAAGGATTGTTTACTTTACGCAAAGTTCTTTTAATGCAGTGGTCTGTTGCATTGAGTTTACACTATGGGTGGGACTCGCAACTTAATACCAGCGAGATGTTTTGGATAGATATCTCAAGGTGGATGATTAGTAGTAGATGCAGATGGATTTCGGTCTACTTACTTTGGCGTACCGCCCATGCTTTGAACCTCAACCTTTCTTGCAATGTAGTCAGCATTGGTTTGCGTTCGTGGTCCTGTCAATTGCCCAGCTGTAATTTGTTTACCTCACATAGCTGTTTTATCGTCTTTTGGGAGAGAGACATCACTAGTGAACATCATGTGACTCCGGTCCATATTACTATCATTGATCACATACACTATTTTACTTTCCGCTATTTTATTTACTATTGCAAAACACTATCTATCACTACTATCATATTGCTTTTAACCCTTTGTGAACTACAAGGCCGGAGAGATTGACAACCTCTTTGTACTCGTTGGGAGCAAAGTTATTTGTATCTGTGTGCAGGTCCACGTTGATTGCTAATTGCGCCGTTAGCGGTTGACACCTACCTGTTGAACCTAGGAGTCTCTGGGGATTTGATCCTTGGCATCTTTGCTAAGGGAAAACACTTCTACTTACTGCATCTTACACCTTCCACTTGGGGTAATCCAACGAGGGGTTCGAGGCCCATCAGATTGCAATCCTATTCCTAGTAGGATTGCTCCTCCTTGGCGCGCCATAGGGGCTGGCCGGCCTCTCCCATTTGCTCCTTTATATACGGGGGCAGGGGGGCACCTCTAGACACACAAGTTGATCTCTCCAGCCGTGTGCGGTGCCCCCCTCCACAGAAACACACCTCGATCGTACCATTGCAGTGCTTAGGCGAAGCCCTACGCCGGCCGGTAGCTTCATCATATCCGTCACCACGCCGTCGTGCTGACGAAACTCTCCCGTGAAGCTCAACTGGATCAAGAGCTCGTGGGATGTCATCAAGCTGAACGTGTGCTGAACGCGGAGGTGCCGCACGTTCGGTGCTTGATCGGTTGAATCGCGAAGAAGTTCGACCACATCAACCGCGTCACTTGACGCTTCCGCTTTCGGTCTACAAGGGTATGTAGACACACTCTCCCCCTCGTTGCTATGCATCTGGTAGATAGATCTTGCGTGATCGTAGGATTTTTTTTGAAATACTACGTTTCCCAAAAGTGGCTTCATGAGCCAGGTCTATGCGTAGATGATATGCACGAGTAGAACACAAGTGAGTTGTGGACGATACTAGTCATACTGCTTACCAGCATGTCATACATTGCTTCGGCTGTATTATGAGATGAAGCGGCCCGGATCGACATTACGCGTACGCTTACGCGAGACTGGTTTCACTGTTATGAGCACTCGTTGCTTAAAGGTGACTGGCGGGTGTCTGTCTCTCTCACTTTAGCTAAATCGAGTGTGACTACGCCCGGTCCTTGTGAAGGTTAAAACAACACATACTTGACGAAACATCGTTGTGGTTTTGTATGCGTAGGTAAGAACGGTTCTTGCTAAGCCCGTAGCAGCCACGTAAAACTTGCAAGAACAAAGTAGAGAACGTCTAACTTGTTTTTGCAGGGCATGTTGTGATGTGATATGGTCAAGACATGATGAGTTATACGGTTTTGTATGAGATGATCATGTTTTGTGAAGTTATCGGCAACTGGCAGGAGCCATATGGTTGTCGCTTTATTGTATGAAATGCAATCGCCAAGTAATTGCTTTACTTTATCACTACTGTTGGGGAACGTAGTATTTTAAAATTTTCCTACGATCACGCAAGATCTATCTACCAGATGCATAGCAACGAGAGGGAAGAGTGTGTCTACGTACCCTCGTAGACCGGAAGCGGAAGCGTCAAGTGACGCGGTTGATGTAGTCGAACTTCTTCGCGATTCAACCGATCAAGCAACGAACGTACAACACCTCCGCGTTCAGCACACGTTCAGCTTGATGACGTCCCATGAGCTCTTGATCCAGTTGAGCTTCACGGGAGAGTTTCGTCAGCACGACAGCGTGGTGACGGATATGATGTATCCACCGGCGCAGGGCTTCGCCTAAGCACTGCAACGGTATGACCGAGGTGTGTTTCCGTGGAGGGGGGCACCGCACACGGCTGGAACAATTCAACTTGTGTCTTTGGGTGCCCCCCTGCCCCGTATATAAAGGAGCAAGGGGGGAGGCCGGCCAGCCCTCCTATGGTGCGGCTAGGGCTGCAATCCTACTAGGAATAGGATTGCAATCCTATTCCTAGTAGGAACTACCAAAGAAGGAAGAAGGGGGAAGGAAAGAGAGGGAGAGGGAGACGGAAAGAGGGCCCGTGCCTCCCTCCCCTTGTCCTATCCGGAATCCTCCTAGGGAGGGGGCGCGCCACCTCCTGGCTGCTGCCCTTTCTCTCCCCTATGGCCCACCAGGGCCCACCATTCCCCCGGGGGGTTCCGGTAACCCCCCGGCACTTCGGTAAATTCCGAAACTTTCCAGAACACTTCCGGTGTCCGAATATAGTCGTCCAATATATCAATCTTTATGTCTCGGACATTCCGAGACTCCTCGTCATGTCCGTGATCTCATCCGGGACTCCGAACTACCTTCGGTACATCAAAACTCATAAACTCATAATACCGATCGTCATCAAACGTTAAGCGTGCGGACCCTACGGGTTCGAGAACTATGTAGACATGACCGAGACTCATCTCTGGTCAATAACCAATAGCGGAACCTGGATGCTCATATTGGCTCCTACATACTCTACGAAGATCTTTATCGGTCAAACCGCATAACAACATACGTTGTTCCTTTTGTCATCGGTATGTTACTTGCCCGAGATTCGATCGTCGGTATCTCTATACCTAGTTCAATCTCGTTACCGGCAAGTCTCTTTACTCGTTCCGTAACACATCATCTCGTGACTAACTCATTAGTCTTTTGCTTGCAAGGCTTATTATGATGTGTGTTACCGAGAGGGCCCAGAGATACCTCTCCGACACTCGGAGTGACAAATCCTAATCTTGATCTATGCCAACACCACGAATACTTTTGGAGACACCTGTAGAGCATCTTTATGATCACTCAGTTACATTGTGACGTTTGATAGCACACAAGGTGTTCCTACGGTATTCGGGAGTTGCATAATCTCATAGTCATAGGAACATGTATAAGTCATGAAGAAAGCAATAACAGTAAAACTAAACGATCATAGTGCTATGCTAACAGATGGGTCTAGTCCATCATATCATTCTCCTAATGATGTGATCCCGTTGATCAAATGACAACTCATGTCTATGGCTAGGAAACATAACCATCTTTGATCAATGAGCTAGTCTAGTAGAGGCATACTAGGGACATACTGTTTTGTCTATGTATCCACACATGTACTAAGTTTCCGGTTAATACAATTCTAGCATGAATAAAAGACATTTATCATGATATAAGGAAATACAAATAACATCTTTATTATTGCCTCTAGGGCATATTTCCTTCAGTCTCCCACTTGAACTAGAGTCAATAATCTAGATTACAAAGTGATGATCCTCACACCCATGGAGTCCTGGTGCTGATCATGTTTTGCCCGTGGAAGAGGCTTAGTCAACGGGTCTGCAACATTCAGATCCGTATGTATTTTGCAAATCTCTATGTCTCCCTCCTTGACTAGATCACGGATGGAATTGAAGCGTCTTTTGATGTGCTTTGTTCTCTTGTGAAACCTGGATTCCTTCGCCAAGGCTATTGCTCCAGTGTTGTCACAAAAGATTTTCATTGGACCCGATGTACTAGGTATTACACCTAGATCGGATATGAACTCCTTCATCCAGACTCCTTCATTTGCTGCTTCCGAAGCAGCTATGTATTCCGCTTCACACGTAGATCCCGCCACGATGCTTTGCTTGGAACTGCACCAACTGACAGCTCCACCGTTCAATAAAAATACATATCCGGTTTGTGACTTAGAGTCATCCGGATCAGTGTCAAAGCTAGAATCGACGTAACCGTTTATGACGAGCTCTTTGTCACCTCCATACACGAGAAACATATCCTTAGTCCTTTTCAGGTATTTTAGGATGTTCTTGACCGCTGTCCAGTGATCCACTCCTGGATTACTTTGGTACCTCCCTGCTAGACTTATAGCAAGGCACACATCAGGTCTGGTACACAGCATTGCATACATGATAGATCCTATGGCTGAGGCATAGGGAATGACTTTCATTTTCTCTCTATCTTCTGAAGTGGTCGGGCATTGAGTCTTACTCAACTTCATACCTTGTAATACAGGCAAGAACCCTTTCTTTGACTGATCCATTTTGAACTTCTTCAAAATCTTATCAAGGTATGTGCTTTGTGAAAGTCCAATTAAGCGTCTTGATCTATCTCTATAGATCTTGATGCCTAATATATAAGCAGCTTCACCGAGGTCTTTCATTGAAAAATTCTTATTCAAGTATCCTTTTATGCTATCCAGAAATTTTATATCATTTCCAATCAATAATATGTCATCCACATATAATATTAGAAATGCTACAGAGCTCCCACTCACTTTCTTGTAAATACAGGCTTCTCCAAAAGTCTGTATAAAACCATAAGCTTTGATCACCTCATCAAAGCGTATATTCCAACTCCGAGATGCTTGCACCAGTCCATAGATGGATCGCTGGAGCTTGCATACTTTGTTAGCACCTTTTGGATCGACAAAACCTTCTGGTTGCATCATATACAACTATTCTTTGAGATATCCATTCAGGAATGCAGTTTTGACATCCATTTGCCAGATTTCATAATCATAAAATGCGGCAATTGCTAACATGATTCGGACAGACTTAAGCATCGCTACAGGTGAGAAAGTCTCATCGTAGTCAACTCCTTGAACTTGTCGAAAGCCTTTCGCAACAAGTCGAGCTTTGTATACAGTAACATTACCGTCTGCGTCGGTCTTCCTCTTGAAGATCCATTTATTTTCGATGGCCTGCCGATCATCGGGCAAGTCAACCAAAGTCCACACTTTGTTCTCATACATGGATCCCATCTCAGATTTCATGGCCTCAAGCCATTTTGCGGAATCTGGGCTCATCATCGCTTCCTCATAGTTCGTAGGTTCATCATGGTCTAGTAACATGTTTTCCAGAACTGGATTGCCGTACCACTCTGGTGCGGAACGTACTCTGGTTGATCTATGACGTTCAGCAGAAACTTGATCCGAAGTTTCATGATCATCATCATTAACTTCCTCACTGATTGGTGTAGGAATCACTGGAACAATTTTATGTGATGTACTACTTTCCAATTCGGGAGAAGGTACAATTACCTCATCAAGTTCTACTTTCCTCCCACTCACTTCTTTCGAGAGAAACTCCTTCTCTAGAAAGGATCCATTCTTAGCAACGAATATCTTGCCTTCGGATTGATGGCTTCTCGCCCCTCGTTGGTTACCCCAAGTGGAAGATTTGAGATGCAGCGTAGCGGAAGTTTTCCCTTGGCAATACCAAGGATCGATTTCCCTGAGACTCCCAGTTTCAACAAGAAGGTGTCAACTGCTAACGGTGCCAGATATTAGCAATCAACGTGGACCTGCACACAGATACAAATAACTTTGCTCCCAACGAGTACAGAGAGGTTTTCAATCCCTCCGGCCTTGTAGTTTACAAAGGATCAAACGCAAGTGATAATTGTGATAGATATTGCCGCAATAGTAAATAAAAGCAGAAAAGTAAATAGCGGATGTGATCAATGATGGTAATATGGACCGGAGTCTCATGATGTTCACTAGTGATGTCTCTCTCCCAAAAGACGATAAAACTGCTATGTGAGGTAAACGAATTACAGCTGGGCAATTGACGGGACCATGTGCGCAAACCAATGCTGACTAAGTTGCAAGAAAGGCAGAGGTTCAAAGCATGGGTGGTACGCCGAGGTAAGTAGACCGAAATACATCTGCATCTACTACTAATCATCTACCTTGAGATATCTATCCAGAACATCTCGCTGGTATTAAGTTGCGAGTCCCACCCATAGTGTAAACTCAAAGCAACAGACAACTGCATTAAAAGAACTTTGCGTGAAGTAAACAATCCTTGCACCCGCGGGCACAAGCACCGTTGTTTTCCCCCTTGTGGCAACAACACATCCCCTAGACTCATGTCTCTGTCACTCAAGCTAGTCATCGAGGGGCATGAACCCACAATCAAGCATAACGTTCCCTCTTGGAGTCACTACCTACTACTTGGCCAAAGCAATAAATAACAACGGAGAACATGCAAGAATTAGTTACGAACATAAATATAAAAGAGGTGAATCAAATATATTACTCAAACACAATCTTAACATAATCTCATAATCCATCGGATCCCAGCAAACTCATCATAGCAACAGCATAAGGATTACATATGTGCCTCGATCATGTAGGGCAGCTCACGAGGACTAATTAGTGAAGCACAAGAACGGGAGGAGAACATCACATAGCTACTGGTCATGGACCCATGGTCCAAGGGAGACTACTCACAACTCATTCGGGAGGCGTCCATGGTGGTGGAGAAGCTCCCGGTGGTGATCCTCCCCTCCGACAGGGTGCCGGGAAGAGTTCTCCTGGTGCTCCCGATCTTGGAAGTGGCGGCGGCGGCGGCGGAACAGAGATGAGATCGCGAAAAAGGGTTCCCGTCTCGAGGGTTTTGGGAGACGGTCTAAATATATGCCAAAGGGGGGCACCAGACGAGGCTCGGGGGGCCCAGGCGCCCCCCCGGCGCGGCCCAGGGGGGGGGGGGGCGCCGCCAGGGCGCCTGGAGCCCTGGTGGCCCCCGCGGCTGTACTTTGGCTACCGGGAACCTTCTGGAACGCTGATTTTTTATATAATTTTTCTGGGATTTTTCTGGCAGTTCTCGTAATGGGATAACCTGAAATACAAAAACAGCCGAAAATAGAAACTGGCACTGGGGTGCACTGAGTTAATAGGTTAGTCCAAATATGATCAAAAGTGTATGGAAGTGTATAAATATCATAGCAATATCACCCAAAAGAGGCATGGAGCAAGCAGAAATTATAGATACGTTTTGGACGTATCAACATCCCCAAGCTTAATTCTTGCTCGTCCTCGAGTAGGTAAATGATAACAAGAATAATTTCTGTGGTGACATGCTATTAACCATATAGGGCTTTTTCATAGTCATATGACAAAAGCTTACTGAGACAATGAATCTATAGTAATTAAGTTGCCTCATGAGAAAATCACAAAGAACTAAAAGTTTTACAATATGATACTGAAACATCAAATAGATTTGTAATGAACATGGTGTGCAAATATGATAAAGTGATATCTCGCTTGCCCCCTTTAGTGAAGCAAAACATAAATGCAGGGGTACCTCCAAGGTTTAAGTGATGAGTAGATACAATGATTTCAGAATAAACGATATCACAATCATGCAAAAGACAATGCTACTTTGGGACAATGCACATTACACTCAGAATGACAATCATGCTCTCAGTAGTTGGTGCTTTAAAAGAAGGTGGAGACTCTCGAACCGTGGCTTTTGTTGGCAAGGTTGAAAACCTGTAGTTGGAAACAAAGACAAAACATGTACCAGAGCTCTTGGTTTTAAAACAGAGGAATAATTTTTTTTAGATCATGCATGTTTCGTCAACGAATGCTAGCAGATAACTCAATCACTTCTTGAGATGGACAAGTTTCGAGGAACGGCTCCCGAATGAGGACGATCACATCCTCTTAATCTCCTTTGTTTATCACTGCCAAAGTTTTCTGATTTCTCATGAACAAAGCGTGAAGGAGGGTTTGTTTGTTATATTATCTTTTTGAGCCGGGCGCACTCAATGCCAGTTCCTTCTCGTATTATGGGTTTGCACATTATACATGCAATCCCGGGGTGAAGCTTGTCCAACTTAAAAAGATTATGAATTAACTACTACTTCCTCATGAACTTACAACAGAGGCACAAAATAAGAATGCTTTTTCTTTTTGAATAATTTCGAGATGGTACATGCAAGTCTCCGTTAGGAATGGCAGGTAAATACCATGTAAGAAGGTATGGTGGACTCATATGGCATAACTGGTATAAAGGAATTTGGATGCACAAGCAGTCAGTCCGCTTAGTACAGGTGGAGGTTAGCAAAATACTGGGAGCGACCAACTAAGAGAGCAATGACGGTCATAATCATGCAGAGCGACAAAGCAACATTGAATCAGGCATGGAAGTTATATCGCTACTCAGAAACAAAAGATCATCAAGGCTTGACAGACTTTCTTTACAGTCTTAAATATGCGTGAGCATACGCCAAGTCAATCAAAATAAATTCTCGAAGGAAGATATTACTAAACCATACCACATCATAGGCAAACAAATCATGTTGGTACTCCAATAACACATTGGGAACCCCCCAGCTATTTGAGACTAACCATAAGAAATCATGAACTACTAAGCGCCATTATGCATGTAGCATCTTTATCATAGACATATCAACCAATGCAACGGAAGCAAACTCTCTTAATAAGATAATCATGATAAATAAAGAGAGTTCAAGCAACCAACTAAACAAAAGCTCTTTAGAAAGATAAGCATGAAAGTCAAGAGCTAAGCATGATAGTAGCTATTTAAAAGACAAAGAACACACACAGCAAAGATAGACATGAAAATTCTATGTTATGTTCTAGGTAGAAGTGGAGCGTGTTTCTCTCCCACATAAAGAATGCTGAGTTCCGACTCGTTATGAAAAGCTAAGGAAAACTAAAAAGGAAAACTAAAAGCAAGACGCTCCAAGCATAGCACATAACACATGAAGTGATTAAAATATAATGGAACGAAAGACGAACTGATAATGTTGATGGAGAAGGGGATGCACGGGGGCATCCCCAAGCTTAGACGCTTGAGTCTCCTTGAATATTTCTTGGGGGTGCATGGGGGCATCCCCAAGCTTGAGCGTTTGACACTCCTGAATCTTTTTATCATCTTCCCTCACACACTTGAAAACTCCCTTCATACATAACTCATCATAATCTGATTAGCGAGGTTAGTACCCATAATAAAATAATTGTTCCTTGCTGGAAATAAGGATATTCTTGAAGATTTACTGTTTCTCAAGATTGCCAAAAGGTTTTTGTTGGGGAACGTAGCATAAATCAAAAAATTTCTACGTATTCACCAAGATCCAACTATGGAGACATCTAGCAACGAGTAACTAAGAGTGCATCTACATACCGTTATGAAGATTGCGTGCGGAAGCTTTCAACGAAGCAAGGATGAAGTAGTCGTACTCTTCACGTTCTTCGTCACCGATGATCTAGCGCCGAACGGACGGCACCTCCGCGTTCAACACACGTACGGTGCAGCAACGTCACCTCCTTCTTGATCCAGCAAGGGGGGAGGAGAAGTCGTCAGAGATCCGGCAGCACGACGGCGTGATGACGGATGCAATGGAAATTGCAGCAGGGCTTCGCCGGGAGCCCTGCGTGGGAGTTGGGAGGTGTGACGGGAGGGGGAGAGGCACCAGGGCTGAGGTGCGGCTGCCCTCTCCCCTCCACATATATATAGGGGGCCAGGGGGGGCGCCAGCCCCTTGCAGATCCACTCTGCAAGGGGGGGCGGCGGCCAGGGAGGAGTCCCCCTCCTCCAAGGCAAGTGGTGGCCCCCCTCCCCTTAGGGTTTTATCCCTATGCGCATGGGGAGGTGGGGCCCCCTTGTGGTGCGCCAGCCCAGAGGGCTGCACACATCCCCTTGCGGCCTAGGGGCCCCACCGGGATGGGTGGCCCCACCCGGTGGACCCCCGGGGCCCCTCCGGTGGTCCCGGGACGCTCCCGGTGACCCCCGGAGATCACCCGTTGGCCGAAACTGGACTTCCCATATATCAATCTTTACCTCCGGACCATTCCGGAACTCCTCGTGACGTCCGGGATCTCATCCGGGACTCCGAACAACTTTCGGGTTTCCACGTGCATTAATCTCTACGACCCTAGCGTTACCGAACCTTAAGTGTGTAGACCCTACGGGTTCGGGAGACACGTAGACATGACCGAGACCACTCTCCGGTCAATAACCAACAGCGGGATCTGGATACCCATGTTGGTTCCCACGTGTTCCTCGATGATCTTCATCGGATGAACCACTGTGTCAAGGATTCACTCAATCCCGTATGTTATTCCCTTTGTCCATCGGTACGGTACTTGCCCGAGATTCGATCGTCGGTATCCCCGATACCTTGTTCAATCTCGTTATGGCAAGTCTCTTTACTCGATCCGTAATTCATCATCCCGTGACTAACTACTTAGTCACATTGAGCTCATTATGATGATGTATTACCGAGTGGGCCCAGAGGTACCTCTCCGTCATACGGAGTGACAACATCCCAGTCTCGGTTCGTACCAACTCAACAGACACTTTCGGAGATACCCGATGTGTACCTTTATAGCCACCCAGTTACGTTGTGACGGTTGGCACACCCAAAGTACTCCTACGGTGTCCGGGAGTTGTACAACCTCATGGTCTAAGGAATAAATACTTGACACCGAAAAGCTTATGCATTACGAACTATACGATCTCGTGTTATGCTCAAGTTTGGGTCTTGTCCATCACATCATTCTCCTAATGATGTGATCCCGTTATCAGTGACATCCTATGTCCATGGTCAGGAAACCGTGACCATCTGGTGATCAACGAGCTGGCTACTAGAGGCCTACAAGGGACTCATTTTGGTCTATGTATTCACACATGTATCGCTGTTTCCTTACAATACAATTCAAGCATGAATAACAGACAATTATCATGAACAAGGAGATATAATAATAATGCTTTTATTATTGCCTCTAGGGCATATCTCCAACAGTCTCCCACTTGCACTAGAGTCAATAATCTAGTTACATTGTGATGAATCGAACACCCATAGAGTTCTGGTGTTGATCATGTTTTGCCCGTGAAAGAGGTTTAGTCAACGGGTCTGCTACATTCAGATCCGTATGCACTTTACAAATATCTATGTCTCCATCCTGAACATAATTCCGGATGGAGTTGAAATGGCGCTTGATGTGCTTGGTCTTCTTGTGAAACCTGGGCTCCTTGGTAATAGCAATAGCACCAGTGTTGTCACAGAAGAGAGTCATCGGGCTTGACGCGCTTGGAATTACTCCTAGGTCGGTGATGAACTCCTTCATCCAGACTCCTTCCTGCGCTGCTTCAGAAGCAGCTATGTACTCCGCTTCACATGTAGATGCTGCCACCACGCTTTGCTTGCAACTGCACCAGCTGACTGCCCCTCCATTCAAAATATACACGTATCCGGTTTGTGACTTAGAGTCATCCAGATCTGTGTCGAAGCTAGCATCGACGTAACCCTTTACGACGAGCTCTTCGTCACCTCCATACACGAGAAACATATCTTTAGTCCTTTTCAGGTACTTCAGGATGTTCTTGACCGCTGTCCAGTGTTCCGTACCGGGATCACTTTGGTACCTCCCTACCAAACTTATGGCAAGGTTCACATCAGGTCTGGTACACAGCATGGCATACATGATAGAACCTATTGCCGAGGCATAGGGAATGACACTCATCTTTTCTCTATCTTCTGCCGTGGTCGGCGACTGAGTCTTACTCAATCTCATACCTTGCAAAACAGGCAAGAATCCTTTCTTTGACTGATCCATATTGAACTTCTTCAATATTTTGTCAAGGTATGTACTTTGTGAAAGACCAATGAGGCGTCTCGATCTATCTCTATAGATTTTGATGCCTAATATGTAAGCAGCTTCTCCAAGGTCCTTCATTGAAAATCTTTTATTCAAGTAGGCCTTTACATTTTCCAAGAATTCTATATCATTTCCCATCAGTAATATGTCATCCACATATAATATGAGAAATGCTACAGAGCTCCCACTCACTTTCTTGTAAATACAGGCTTCTCCATAAGTCTGTATAAAGCCAAACGCTTTGATCACCTCATCAAAGCGAATATTCCAACTCCGAGATGCTTGCACCAGCCCGTAAATCGAACGCTGGAGCTTGCATACCTTGTTAGCGTTCTGTGGATCGACAAAACCTTCCGGTTGCATCATATACAACTCTTCCTTGAGGAAGCCATTTGTAATGCCCCGGATGTAATACTTTCCCTTTTGGGTATATAATATATCTCCGGCTTCATCTTTTTCCATTCCGGGTTCTTTGTCTTTCGGGCTTTCGTCGTTTTGTTGTGTGAGTGTGTGGCATTCATACATATCATGTAGACATGTGCATTGCATTGCTTTGGTGTTGTGGGTTGCATCCGGTTCCGCGTGTTTCTTCCCGTTGTCCGTTTCGCGTTCCGGAGCTCCCTCACGTGTCCGTGACGTCCCGTAGGCCTACTTTGTTGTTCGGGCGTTTTACGTTACCGGTGTGCCGCGAGGTTGTTGTGTGTGTTGTTGTTTTGTTGTGTGCAACCCGCCTCTCAAATCTCATCTCGTTTGGACTCCGTTGACTTTTCCATCCGTTGTCCGTGTGGGTCCGAAGTGCCTTCGCTTCGTGTCCCGGAAACACCCCCTACCGCAGTCTCTTATCTCCTCCTAGGCCCTTTTATTCTATCCCCGCGACCGGATCCGTTGGATCGCGATCGGAGGGCTCCTAGCGCCCCTAAACTCCCTCCTAACCCTAAAAAACTGCTACATATAGACCCCCCTAGTCTATTTGGGCATCCCCTTCTTCTTCCCCCTTCTCCACTTTCTTTTTTTTCCTATTCTCAGATCCAATCCCCAAAATATCTTCTGGATCCCGAGAGGATCCCTGGGATCGAGCGCTCCCGCAGCCGCAGCTCGAGGCTTCCTCGACCGGATCCCGATCGATCCGTGGGTCAACGCCCCAGGCGCCTGGATCGCTCCTTCGCCGAGCCGATCGATCGACCGCGCCGGGCCCGTCGCCCCTGGGGACCAGATCGCCGCCAGGCCGCTTCGGTCCCCACTTCGCCCAGGCCAGCCGGGCCAGGCACCCCAGGCCGCTACCGCCGCTCGGGCCGGGATTCTTCCCCGCGCGCCGGCCCATCGCCTCCCTTCGCGCGCACCAGGCGGGGCCTCCCTCCCTCGCCGTACCGAGCCACCGCAAGGGCTCCGCGCCGCTCCACCGCAGGCCGCCCCGCGGGCCGCCAGCCGCCAGCCTCTGCGGGCCACCGCATCGCCGCCAGCTAGCCGCGGGCCCAGGCCAGCAGCTGGGCCGCTTCCACCGCATCGCCCACCGCAGCCGGGCCACCTCCAGCGCGCTCCGGGCCGCCGGACCCCCAGATCCGCCGCCGCGCGGCCCACTTCTTCCTCAGCCGGCCCGAGCCCAGTTTTCCAGATCTGAGTCTGCTAAGGTTGAACCCTAAATCCTCCTAAGTCCAGTTTTTCATCTGTCTGAATTGCAATGTTTGACCTGCCCTAACTTTGTGCCTGTTGCTCCGTTTTGCGCGTGTAATATGTCCAGACGTTCGTGGAGTTGTGCTCTACGTTTTACCTGTTGTTGTCATGCATGTTAGATGTCATCTAGACACTTGTTTTGCTGTTGCAAGAGTGCATCATGTTATAAACTGCTGTTATGTGTTATTTTCATGCCACCTTTGACATGTGATATCTTTTAGCTCGTTTGTCCAAACGATGCAAATGACATGTCCACGTGTTCGTCTTGTCACGAACTACGTGTTGCTTGTGATAGGTTGCATGGTAGATTTATTATTGTCTTGTTATCATCGTTGCAAAGTGCCATGTTCATATGATGTGTTTTCACTTGTTATGAAATGCCATCTTGTTGAGCTCGTTGCAATCGTTGTGTTCACCTCTATGATGCATGCTTGTGTGTTTCGGGATCACCTTCATGTGCACTTTGATGAGGTGCTTACCCTTTGCCATGTTTAGTTTCGAGGTGACTTAAACATGCTCTTTTATATGCTATGATGATATTGCTGTTTTAGGACTTAGTGATTTTTCACTAAGTCTGAAATCTGTAACGTTCCGATGCCATGTTCGTGTGATGTTCTAGGACAAAGCATGTTAGTTTTGGAGTGGATTTTGATTGTTCCTTGTAGTATATATTGTTGTCTTTCCATCCATGTCCTCACATGTCCATTTGAGTGGCTATAGCATGTTTATCTTTTGCTCTAAAGTTTCAATAAAATTCTGCTGCCAGAATTTTATTGCAAAGTTCAATATGTCCAAGATCATTGCTATTGATCCGTGACTCCGTTGGGGGTGCACTTTGGACCTAGTTGCTGTACTATATGTCTAGTTTGTGTTCATGTCCTTTGCCATGCTTTTTGGGTGCTGTAGCTTAATTATTTTGAGCTCCGAAGATGCTATGTTGCTGTAATTTTCAGCTTTCGCTCAAATCTTGTTTCGGGCATAACTTTTAGCCCGTAACTCCGATTTCAGCGAATCTTATATCAAACTTGGGTGACTTTCTGTGTAGATTAATAATATCAGATTGTTATCATGTTTTGAGGTGTTTTGCTTGAGTGATATTTTCCGTGCTTCGTGTGCATCCTTAGTGCATCCATCATGCATTCATGTTTTTCGAGTGCGCATTGCATCTTGTTGATTGGTGCTTGGTGTGATTGTTTTGTTTAGAGCCGGAAGCTGAGACCGGGTACGAAGTTGAGCACGAGGTTTCCAACGAGGTTGAGCACGAGGACCCTTCTTACGATCCGAACGACTTCTCTTCAGGCAAGATGACCGAACCCCGATAACATTACTATCTTTGCCTATTGCTAGTAGTCTCGATCTATAGTTTTGCCTCGATGCCCATGATCTTCTTGTCAGCCTCGTATTTGTAACCAATTGCCATGTTTAACCACCCTACCTATGCAAACCGTTGCTTGGCTAAGTACGCTTCGCTCAGCCCTTCTTATAGCGTTGCTAGTTGCAGGTGAAGATCGAAGATGCTTGCTTCATGTTGAAGTTTGGTTGGGTTATATCACACTATATAAATGCTTAAAATGAAATCATCTATATATTGGCAAGGGTGGAAGGCTAAGCCTTTTGCTTGGTGATTTGTTCCACTCATGCCGTTAGGATCCGTATAAGCCGGTTTTATGTTCCTTGATTATGCGTTCCTAACACGGTTGGGGTGTATGGGACCCCCTCGATAAACCGCTAAGTGCTAAGTCTTTTCCAGCAAATCCCAACATTGGTACTATTTGCCTAATAACAAACTAAACATGCATAGGGAGTAATTAACCCTCTTTCTTAATCAACAACCCCGGGCCAGTGCTCCACATGAGTGTTGGTCCGAAACGGGGAGTCTACGGGGCCACCTCAAGGAAACTCAAGGTTTGGTAAAAACCTGTAGAATCGCCCATCCGGTCGTGTCCTGAGACTTAGATACGCGCGGCTACTATCAGGGTGTCGACACGCCGGGAGGATTTGCTGGATTAGCCTTACCTTAGCTCGGTATATCTTGAGCACGGGATTCCGAGGATACTCGGGTCTTCCCACTTTGGAGTTGCGACTCCGCGGATCGTGGGCTTGTAATGGGTCAAGTTGGAACACCCCTGCAGGGTTTGAACTTTCGAAAGCCGTGCCCGCGGTTATGTGGCAGATGGGAGCTTGTTAATTCCGGTTGTAGATAACTTGACACAATGTTTCAAATACACTACCAGCGTGTGTTCCGTGACTGTCAATTTCCGAATAGGGATTCGGGAGTTGAACACGGAGGGGTTATATTTGTGAGCTTGTAGCTAGGATCACTTCGTGATCACTTCTCGCCGAGGCCTTCTCTTCTCGCTCTCACTTGCGTAAGCTAGATGCTAGTTGCTGCTGCAGACTTATTCTTTTCTTCAGCCTTTTCCTCACCCAAAGGCTTTGATAGTCTTGTTACCCGGAGACGGGATTGCTGAGTCCTCTGTGGCTCACAGTTACTTAACACACCAGATGCAGGTCCAGCTGTGAGCTATCCAGGTGATGGCACCGAGCTGGATTGGGAGTACGACGAGGAGCGTAGTCGGTACTATGTGCGCTACCCGGACAATCAGTAGTGGAGTCTCTTACTAGGATTCGATCCGCCTGTGGTTTACTTTATCTGAGTTTGGTACTTTGACATTTGGCTTTTGCCCTTAGAGGGTTGTAGTGCTCTTAATGTATGATGTTTGAGACTTGTACTGTAATTCTGTGACGTGGCGAGTGTAAGCCAACTATTTTCAGTTTACTATCCCCTCTTTTACATGAGTTGTGCAAAGATTACCAGACTTGAGATCATTCTAGGATGGAATTATGCCTTTAAGTCGTGCCTCGACACGTAGGAGGTATAACTCCATCCTGGGCATTACAAGTTGGTATTCAGAGCCTTCTCCGACCTAGGAGCCCCCACTGTTTGATCGAACCGTTGACGGTTGAGTCTAGGCACACACTAAAAACTTTTGAGTCCTATATTATATCGGAGAGTAGGATTTCTTTGCTGCTCATCCCCTTTCTCTCTGGTGAGGACTCCTGACGTCTACTCTTGTCTCTCCTATCTTCAAAATTTGCACAAATTTTTTTTAGGTATCCCGCGAGTATTCTGTGATTGTTTCGATGTTCTTGTGACAAGGATATTGTTCCCGATGCCTCCTGTTACCGAGGAGTTGAGCTTCGGGGTATCATTGTAACAAGCATATCGCGGCAGTACTAAATACTTAAGACGGCCGACATCGAAAATCTCCCCTATACGGCCAGTGGCAAGATAACCCCGACATCACCCAGTACTGGGGAGGTAGTTCGGGAGTATTGCCATAGCTTGTTATAGTGGATGCTTTTCGAAGGTCCGAGGTACACAGTTTCCGAGAAAGACTGGTTATGTGTTGAAGGATGGATACACCTGGATGTAGGTTAGAGTTGATTGCGCGGTGCTTCCCGTGTATCCCCAACACCTGATTGCATAACTGGGATCTTTCGGAAAACTATAGGTGGGTTTTATCCAGTAGATCGTAGGCATTCTTCCAACGAATGCAGGTTAGTGAGTTCGGGGTTCGACATTGAGTGAAGGGGTTATATGACCGAGGTTACTATCAGGAGTTGCATCTTAAAGGGTCCTTGGCTATGCTGATCCGGGGATTGCAAAACCTTTTCGTAACGCGTTCATATGCTTTCAGCACAAAGATGTTAGAACGAAACTCCTCTCTTGTGTTTGTTCCTTTCCGTACCTTGTTGTTTACTTATTTTTATCCTTTTTGTTCCCTATGTGGCTTCTCGTGAAGACTGATGTTATCAATTAACTGAGAAATTCATTCGTTCCTCTTGTTCGGATGATTTCATTCGTTCTTATTGTTCGAATGATGATTGTGAAGACTTGTTGCAATTCATTCCATTGATTCAGCTTATTCCTTTTGTCAATCAATTGCTGATTCGTGGTCATCTCTTACAGGATGGCTCCGAAAAAGGTTCCGAACGCTAACCCAGAGGTGGAAGAGGTCCCAGAGCATCCTCCTTCACCTCCTCCTCCGCCTGAGGCTTGGAGAGCAATTATGCAGACTACAGCTCAGAACACTCAGTTGATGATGCAGATGATGCAGCAAATGCAAGCTATGCAAGCTAATCAAGCTAATCAGGGTGTTCCAATGAACCAAGGCAACTTCTTCCAGCAGCACCATGCTACTCTCAACCAGTTCCTGGCTAACAATCCTAAAGCTTTCAGTTACTGTGTCGACCCTCTTGATGCTGAGGATTGGTTGACCGACATAAAGAAGCATTTTGAGTGCAGTAACGTGAAAGAAGATGACTATGTGAAGTTTGCAGCCTTCCAACTAAAAGATCAAGCAGCTGACTGGTGGCAGCAGTACAAAGACTCAAGGCCGGGTCAAGTGATCTCTTGGGAGAATTTCTGCAAGGATTTCCGCTCGCATCACATTCCTACAAGTGTTATCGAGGGTATGCGTGAGCAATTCCGCAACCTCAAGCAGGGCTCCATGACAGTCTATCAGTATAATGTCAAGTTCCAAAACCTCGCTCGCTATGCAAAGCAAGACATTCCTGATGCAAAGAGTAAAATCTATCAGTTCCGTGGAGGTCTCAAAGATGAACTTCAGCTTGCTCTCACTTTGTTCGAGCCAGACGAATTCGATAAGTTCTATAACATGGCTTTGAAACAAGAAGCAGCTCAGCTTAAGATGGAGGCTTCTAAGAAGAGAATTCGAGATGCTGTTCACTCTTCCTCATCGTCTCAGTTGGCTGCGAAACAACAGAAATTCTGGCTTCCTCCTCCTCCAGTGATTCGAGCTCCATACAACAACTCCAACAACAAGAACTCTAGTGGTCGTGGTTTCTCCCACCCACCCAACCCAAGCAACCAGTCGAAGAAGCAGTTTCAGTCTCAAGGCTCCAAGTCCAGTGGCTCTCAGTTCCGTCCTCTCTCAGAAGTGACTTGCAACAAATGCACTCAGAAAGGTCACTATGCCAACAGATGTCCGAATCCGAAGCGTCTTCCTCCTCCTCCTCCTGTCGGTACCGCTATTGTCAGGCATGATCCAAAGGCAGCAAGAGTTAATCTGATGAATGCAGCACAAGCAGAGGCTTCTTCTGATGTCATTCTGGGTAACCTTCCAGTGAACTCTTTTCCAGCTAAAGTGTTATTTGATTCGGGTGCATCATGCTCTTTCATGTCTCAACCTTTTGCATCCAAGCACAGTATTGCCACTTCAAATTTGCCTCAGAGGTTGGAAGTTATTTCTCCAGGGAGACGTATGTCTTCTACTGTCTATGCTCCGGATGTTTCTATTCGCATGGGAGATTATCGTTTTATGGCTAAACCGGTGGTTCTTGGTCATTCTGACATCGACCTCATTCTCGGAATGGATTGGCTTTCTCAGCACGATGCTCACATTGATTGTGCTCAAAAGAAAGTCAAATTGACTCATTCTGATGAAGATGTGATTATCTTCGCCTCCAGGGATAATACTATTCGGCTTTTCTCTCTTAATGATAAGGGTGAAATTAATGCCATAGAGCAAATTCCAGTGGTGAATGAATATCAAGACGTCTTTCCAGAAGAACTTCCAGGCATGCCTCCACACCGTCAGGTGGAGTTTGTCATTGAACTCGAGCCGGGCACCGAACCTGTTTGCCGGCGTCCATACAAGCTCTCTTCAGATGAATTGAAGGAATTGAAGAAACAGTTGGATGAACAGGAGCGTATGGGTCTCATCAGGCCTAGTACATCTCCGTGGGGCTGTGGTGTCTTATTTGTCAAGAAGAAAGATGGCACGGAGCGTCTCTGTGTTGACTACCGGCCACTGAACAAGAAGACGATTAAGAACAAGTATCCGCTCCCCAACATCAACGAACTCTTTGAGCAGCTCAAAGGAGCTAAAGTGTTCTCTAAGCTTGACCTCCGAATGGGCTATCATCAAATTCGCATTCGCGAGGAAGACATTCCCAAGACGGCCTTCAGAACGAGCTATGGTTCATATGAGTATACCGTCATGTCCTTCGGTCTCGCCAATGCTCCTCCTACCTTTTCAAGGATGATGCATTACATCTTCAACCCCTATACTGGCGAGTTTGTGCTTGTGTATCTGGATGATATTCTGGTGTTTTCCAAGAATGAAGAAGATCACGAAAAGCACTTGCGTCTGGTTCTTGATCGACTCCGAGAGCATAAATTCTATGCCAAGTTCTCAAAGTGCGAGTTTTGGCTCGATAAGGTTTTGTACCTGGGCCACATTATCTCAGCTGACGGTATTGCGGTTAATCCCGAGAAAGTTGAAGCAATTGTCAACTGGGAAGCTCCTCAGAACGTCAAGCAGCTCCGCAGTTTTCTGGGTCTTGCCAGCTATTGCAGAAGGTTTGTGGAAAACTTCTCCAAGATTGCCAAGCCTCTTTCCAACCTCCTTCAGAAGAATGTCAAATACTTTTGGTCTCCCGAATGTGAAGTGGCTTTCAAAACCCTCAAAGAGAAGCTTGTTTCCGCTCCAGTTCTGATTCCTCCAGATGAATCCAAGCCCTATGAAGTGTTCTGTGACGCTTCTCTTCAAGGCCTTGGTGGTGTGCTTATGCAAGAGAAGAGAATTGTGGCATACACTTCACGTCAGCTAAAGCCAGCTGAGAAGAACTATCCCACACATGATCTCGAGCTAGCAGCTGTGGTACATGCTCTGATTACGTGGAGACATCTGTTGTTGGGCAGAAAGGTCGACATCTTCACTGATCACAAGAGCTTGAAGTACATCTTCACACAGCCGCATCTGAACCTCCGCCAGACTCGTTGGGTCGAGATGATCCAAGAGTACAACCCCAGCATTGAGTACACTCCAGGCAAGGCGAATGTGATTGCAGATGCTTTGAGCAGAAAGGCTTATTGCAACAGCCTTCTTATCAAGCCACACCAGCCTGAGCTTTGTGAAGCTTTCAGGAAGCTCAACCTTAGGTTGTTCCGCAGGGTTTTCTTGCAAATCTCCAAATTGCTCCTACCTTGGAAGATCAAGTCCGTGAGGCCCAGCTCAGTGATACCATGGTGAAGAAGGTGAAACATGGCATTGCAAAGGGCACTCCAAAATATAAGTGCTTCCGTGTTGATGAGAGAGATACCTTGTTCTTCGAGGACAGACTCGTTGTTCCCAAAGGTGATCTCAGGAAGCTCATAATGGAAGAAGCTCATGATTCTCTCCTTTCCATTCATCCTGGCAGTTCCAAGATGTATCAAGACCTCAAGCAATCTTACTGGTGGACACGCATGAAAAGGGAAATTGCCCAATTCGTGAATGAATGTGATGTATGCAGAAGAGTGAAAGCAGAACATCAACGTCCAGCCGGTCTTCTCCAACCTCTTCCTATTCCTGAGTGGAAGTTCGACCACATTGAAATGGACTTCGTCACTGGCTTTCCTAAATCCAAGAGAGGCAATGATGCTATCTTTGTGGTGATTGACAAGCTTACCAAAGTCGCTCACTTTCTTCCAGTCAAAGAATCAATCAATGCAGCTCAACTTGCAGAGCTGTACACTTCCAGAATTGTGTCCCTACATGGCATTCCTCAAGTGATATCCTCAGACCGTGGCAGCTTGTTCACATCAAGGTTCTGGGACTCCTTTCAGTCCGCCATGGGCACTAAGATCAGGTTCAGCACTGCCTTTCACCCTCAGACTAGTGGTCAAGTCGAGCGTGTGAATCAGATTCTAGAAGACATGCTCAGAGCCTGTGTCATCTCCTTCGGCATGAAATGGGAAGACTGCCTTCCATTTGCCGAGTTCTCTTACAACAACAGCTTTCAAGCAAGTGCAGGCAAAGCACCATTTGAAATTCTATATGGCAGAAAGTGCCGTACCCCTCTCAACTGGTCTGAAACAGGCGAGCGCCAACTTCTTGGCAATGACTTGATCTCAGAAGCCGAAGAAATGTGCAAAGTCATACGTGAGAATCTCAAGGCCGCTCAGTCGCGTCAGAAGAGCTACTATGACGGAAAGCATCGTGAATTGGCTTTCGACATCGGTGATCATGTCTATCTCCGAGTTTCTCCGATGAAAGGAACCCAAAGATTCGGTATCAAAGGAAAACTTGCTCCTAGATACGTCGGGCCTTTCAAAATTCTTGGCAAAAGAGGCGATCTAGCCTATCAGCTCGAGCTCCCTTCAAACTTTGCAAATGTTCATGATGTCTTCCATGTGTCTCAACTTCGCAAATGCTTCAAGGCACCTGAGCGCATGATTCCGTTTGAGGAGATTGATCTTCAACAAGACCTTTCCTACCGAGAGCATCCAGTTGCAATTCTCGAAGAAACCGAACGCAAGACTTGCAACAAGTCCATCAAGTTTCTGAAAGTCAAGTGGTCACATCACACCGACCGAGAGGCTACCTGGGAACGAGAAGATCATCTTCGTTCCGAGTACCCTTCCTTTTTCCAGTCCTAGATCTCGAGACGAGATCTTTTTGTAGTAGAGGAGAGTTTGTAATGCCCCGGATGTAATACTTTCCCTTTTGGGTATATAATATATCTCCGGCTTCATCTTTTTCCATTCCGGGTTCTTTGTCTTTCGGGCTTTCGTCGTTTTGTTGTGTGAGTGTGTGGCATTCATACATATCATGTAGACATGTGCATTGCATTGCTTTGGTGTTGTGGGTTGCATCCGGTTCCGCGTGTTTCTTCCCGTTGTCCGTTTCGCGTTCCGGAGCTCCCTCACGTGTCCGTGATGTCCCGTAGGCCTACTTTGTTGTTCGGGCATTTTACGTTACCGGTGTGCCGCGAGGTTGTTGTGTGTGTTGTTGTTTTGTTGTGTGCAACCCGCCTCTCAAATCTCATCTCGTTTGGACTCCGTTGACTTTTCCATCCGTTGTCCGTGTGGGTCCGAAGTGCCTTCGCTTCGTGTCCCGGAAACACCCCCTACCGCAGTCTCTTATCTCCTCCTAGGCCCTTTTATTCTATCCCCGCGACCGGATCCGTTGGATCGCGATCAGAGGGCTCCTAGCGGCCCTAAACTCCCTCCTAACCCTAAAAAACTGCTACATATAGACCCCCCTAGTCTATTTGGGCATCCCCTTCTTCTTCCCCCTTCTCCACTTTCTTTTTTTTTCCTTTTCTCAGATCCAATCCCCAAAATATCTTCTGGATCCCGAGAGGATCCCTGGGATCGAGCGCTCCCGCAGCCGCAGCTCGAGGCTTCCTCGACCGGATCCCGATCGATCCGCGGGTCAACGCCCCAGGCGCCTGGATCGCTCCTTCGCCGAGCCGATCGATCGACCGCGCCGGGCCCGTCGCCCCTGGGGACCAGATCGCCGCCAGGCCGCTTCGGTCCCCACTTCGCCCAGGCCAGCCGGGCCAGGCACCCCAGGCCGCTACCGCCGCTCGGGCCGGGATTCTTCCCCGCGCGCCGGCCCATCGCCTCCCTTCGCGCGCACCAGGCGGGGCCTCCCTCCCTCGCCGTACCGAGCCACCGCAAGGGCTCCGCGCCGCTCCACCGCTGGCCGCCCCGCGGGCCGCCAGCCGCCAGCCTCTGCGGCCCACCGCATTGCCGCCAGCTAGCCGCGGGCCCAGGCCAGCAGCTGGGCCGCTTCCACCGCATCGCCCACCGCAGCCGGGCCACCTCCAGCGCGCTCCGGGCCGCCGGACCCCCAGATCCGCCGCCGCGCGGCCCACTTCTTCCTCAGCCGGCCCGAGCCCAGTTTTCCAGATCTGAGTCTGCTAAGGTTGAACCCTAAATCCTCCTAAGTCCAGTTTTTCATCTGTCTGAATTGCAATGTTTGACCTGCCCTAACTTTGTGCCTGTTGCTCCGTTTTGCGCGTGTAATATGTCCAGACGTTCGTGGAGTTGTGCTCTACGTTTTACCTGTTGTTGTCATGCATGTTAGATGTCATCTAGACACTTGTTTTGCTGTTGCAAGAGTGCATCATGTTATAAACTGCTGTTATGTGTTATTTTCATGCCACCTTTGACATGTGATATCTTTTAGCTCGTTTGTCCAAACGATGCAAATGACATGTCCACGTGTTCGTCTTGTCACGAACTACGTGTTGCTTGTGATAGGTTGCATGGTAGATTTATTATTGTCTTGTTATCATCGTTGCAAAGTGCCATGTTCATATGATGTGTTTTCACTTGTTATGAAATGCCATCTTGTTGAGCTCGTTGCAATCGTTGTGTTCACCTCTATGATGCATGCTTGTGTGTTTCGGGATCACCTTCATGTGCACTTTGATGAGGTGCTTACCCTTTGCCATGTTTAGTTTCGAGGTGACTTAAACATGCTCTTTTATATGCTATGATGATATTGCTGTTTTAGGACTTAGTGATTTTTCACTAAGTCTGAAATCTGTAACGTTCCGATGCCATGTTCGTGTGATGCTCTAGGACAAAGCATGTTAGTTTTGGGGTGGATTTTGATTGTTCCTTGTAGTATATATTGTTGTCTTTCCATTCATGTCCTCACATGTCCATTTGAGTGGCTGTAGCATGTTTATCTTTTGCTCTAAAGTTTCAATAAAATTCTGCTGCCAGAATTTTATTGTAAAGTTCAATATGTCCAAGATCATTGCTATTGATCCGTGACTCCGTTGGGGGTGCACTTTGGACCTAGTTGCTGTACTATATGTCTAGTTTGTGTTCAAGTCCTTTGCCATGCTTTTTGGGTGCTGTATCTTAATTATTTTGAGCTCCAAAGATGCTATGTTGCTGTAATTTTCAGCTTTCGCTCAAATCTTGTTTCGGGCATAACTTTTAGCCCGTAACTCCGATTTCAGCGAATCTTATATCAAACTTGGGTGATTTTCTGTGTAGATTAATAATATCAGCTTGTTATCTTGTTTTGAGGTGTTTTGCTTGAGTGATGTTTTACGTGCTCCATGTGCATCCTTAGTGCATCCATCATGCATTCATGTTTTTCGAGTGCGCATTGCATCTTGTTGATTGGTGCTTGGTGTGATTGTTTTGTTTAGAGCCGGAAGCTGAGACCGAGTACGAAGTTGAGCACGAGGTTTCCAACGAGGTTGAGCACGAGGACCCTTCTTACGATCCGAACGACTTCTCTTCAGGCAAGATGACCGAACCCCGATAACATTACTATCTTTGCCTATTGCTAGTAGTCTCGATCTATAGTTTTGCCTCGATGCCCATGTTCTTCTTGTCAGCCTCCTACTTGTAACCAATTGCCATGTTTAACCACCCTACCTATGCAAACCGTTGCTTGGCTAAGTACGCTTCGCTCAACCCTTCTTATAGCGTTGCTAGTTGCAGGTGAAGTGAAGATGCTTGCTCCATGTTGAAGTTTGGTTGGGTTATATCACACTATATAAATGCTTTAATTGAAATCACCTATATATTGGCAAGGGTGGAAGGCTAAGCCTTTTGCTTGGTGTTTTGTTCCACTCATGCCGTTAGGATCCGTATAAGCCGGTTTTATGTTCCTTGATTATGCGTTCCTAACACGGTTGGGGTGTATGGGACCCCCTCGATAAACCGCTAAGTGCTAAGTCTTTTCCAGCAAGTCCCAACATTGGTACTATTCGCCTAACACAACTAAAACCTTTTCCGAGGGAGTAATTAACCCGAGGCTTAATTAATTCAACCCCCCTGGGCCAGTGCTCGATTTGAGTGTTGGTCCAAACTAGAGTCGTGTGCGGGGCCCCCCTTGGCAACTTGGGTATTTCGGCCACTGTACGCTGTGCTCATCCGGTCGTGGCCTGAGACTAGATACGCGCGGCTACTATCAGGGTGTCGGCACGCCGGGAGGATTTGCTGGATTAGCCTTACCTTAGCTCGGTATATCTTGAGCACGGGATTCCGAGGATACTCGGGTCTTCCCACTTTGGAGTTGCGACTCCGCGGATCGTGGGCTTGTAATGGGTCAAGTTGGAACACCCCTGCAGGGTTTGAACTTTCGAAAGCCGTGCCCGCGGTTATGTGGCAGATGGGAGCTTGTTAATTCCGGTTGTAGAGAACTTGACACAATGATTCTAATACACTACCAGCGTGTGTTCCGTGACTGTCAATTTCCGAATAGGGATTCGGGAGTTGAACACGGAGGGGTTATGCTTGTGAGCTTGTAGCTAGGATCACTTAGTGATCACTTCTCGCGTTGCCTTCTCTTCTCGCTCTCTCTTGCGTAAGTTAGTGCTAGTTGCTGCTGCAGACTCTTTGTTGTTCCTTCACCTCTTTTCTTTCTTCAGCCTTTCCCTCACCTAAAGGCTTTGATAGTTCTGTTACCCGGGAACGGGATTGCTGAGTCCTCTGTGGCTCACAGTTACTTCACACACCAGATGCAGGTCCAGCCGTGAGCTATCCAGGTGATGGCACCGAGCTGGATTGGGAGTACGACGAGGAGCGTAGTCGTTACTACGTGCGCTACCCGGACGATCAGTAGTGGAGACTCTTACTAGGATTCGATCCGCCTGTGGTTGTTTTATTTATCTGAGTTTGGTACTTTGACATTTGGATTTTGCCCTTAGAGGGTTGTAGTGATCTTATTGTATGATGTTTGAGACTTGTAATGTTATTCTGTGACGTGGCGATTGTAAGCCAACTATTTTTAAGTTTACCATCCCTCTTTTACATGAGTTGTGCAAAGATTACCAAACTTGAGATCATTCTAGGATGGGTTTATGCCTTTAAGTCGGGCCTCGACCCGTAGGAGGTATAACTCCATCCTGGGCATTACACACCCCCTCTTCATTCGTGGAGAGAGCCATCAGAAAGAACTACCACTCCTACCTTACATTTCTGAGAAGAGAACTACCTACCCTTGTGTTGAGATCAAGTTGCTCCACTCCCACCATATGAAACTTGATCGCTAACCTTCCCAAGTTGCTTTCCACTCAATCCTTTCTTCCACCACAACCAAATCAGTGAGGAGAGTTGAGTGTTGGGGAGATTATTATTTGAAGCACAAGAGCAAGGAGTTCATCATCATCTACAACATCTATTACCTTTTGGAGGGTGGTGCCTCCTAGATTGGTTAGGTGTCGCTTGGGAGCCTCCGTCATCGAGATGTGGAGTTGAACCAAGAAGTTTGTAAGGGCAAGGAGATCGCCTACTTCGTGAAGATCTACCCCGAGTAAGGCTAGCCCTCCGTGGGCGTAGGCCATGATGGAATAGACAAGGTTGCTTCTTCGTGGACCCTTCGTGGGTGGAGCCCTCCGTGGACTCGCGCAACCGTTACCCTCCGTGGGTTGAAGTCTCCATCAACGTGGATGTACGATAGCACCACCTATCGGAAGCATGGGAAAAATCATTGCGTCTCCAAATTGCGTTTGATCTTCTCCACCTCTCTTTACTACATGTGCAATTTACTTTCCGCTGCCTATACTCTAGAATTGCATGTGTAGGGTGATACTTGACTTGATCATAATTGTGAATCTGCCAAAAACTGTTCTTTGTCAAAAGGCAGAATTTTTATATTTACAAGTAGTCTAATCACCCCCCCTCTAGACATACTTTCGATCCTACAGACCCCCCACCGTTCAAAATATACACGTATCCGGTTTGTGACTTAGAGTCATCCAGATCTGTGTCGAAGCTAGCATCGACGTAACCCTTTACGACGAGCTCTTCGTCACCTCCATAAACGAGAAACATATCGTTAGTCCTTTTAAGGTACTTCAGGATGTTCTTGACCGCTGTCCAGTGTTCCGTACCGGGATCACTTTGGTACCTCCCTACCAAACTTATGGCAAGGTTCACATCAGGTCTGGTACACAGCATGGCATACATGATAGAACCTATGGCCGAGGCATAGGGAATGACACTCATCTTTTCTCTATCTTCTGCCGTGGTCGGCGACTGAGTCTTACTCAATCTCATACCTTGCAAAACAGGCAAGAATCCTTTCTTTGACTGATCCATATTGAACTTCTTCAATATTTTGTCAAGGTATGTACTTTGTGAAAGACCAATGAGGCGTCTCGATTTATCTCTATAGATTTTGATGCCTAATATGTAAGCAGCTTCTCCAAGGTCCTTCATTGAAAAACTTTTATTCAAGTAGGCCTTTACATTTTCCAAGAATTCTATATCATTTCCCATCAGCAATATGTCATCCACATATAATATGAGAAATGCCACAGAGCTCCCACTCACTTTCTTGTAAATACAGGCTTCTCCATAAGTCTGTATAAAGCCAAACGCTTTGATCACCTCATCAAAGCGAATATTCCAACTCCGAGATGCTTGCACCAGCCCGTAAATCGAGCGCTGGAGCTTGCATACCTTGTTAGCGTTCTCTGGATCGATAAAACCTTCCGGTTGCATCATATACAACTCTTCCTTGAGGAAGCCATTAAGGAATGCTGTTTTGACGTCCATTTGCCATATCTCATAATCATAGAATGCGGCAATAGCTAACATGATTCTGACTGACTTCAGCATCGCTACGGGAGAGAAAGTCTCGTCGTAGTCAATCCCTTGAACTTGTCAATAACCCTTAGCGACAAGCCGAGCCTTATAGATGGTCACATTACCATCCGCGTCTGTCTTCTTCTTAAATATCCATTTGTTTTCTATGGCGTGCCTATCATCAGGCAAGTCCACCAAAGTCCATACTTTGTTTTCATACATGGATTCTATCTCGGATTTCATGGCTCCAAGCCATTTATTGGAATCTGGGCCCGCCATCGCTTCTTCATAGTTCGAAGGTTCACCGTTGTCTAACAACATGATTTCTAGTACAGGGTTGCCGTACCACTCTGGTGCGGAACGTGCCCTTGTGGACCTTCGAAGTTCAGTAGTAACTTGATCTGTTTCTTCATGATCATTATCATCAACTTCCTCCCTTGTCGGTGCAGGCACCTCAGGAACAGTTTCCTGCGCTGCGCTACTTTCCGGTGCAGGAGGGGTGACTGTCACCTCATCAAGTTCTACTTTCCTCCCACTCACTTCTTTCGAGAGAAACTCTTTCTCCAGAAAGCATCCATTCTTGGCAACAAAGACTTTGCCTTCGGATCTGTGGTAGAAGGTGTACCCAATCGTTTCCTTTGGGTATCCTATGAAGACGCATTTTTCCGATTTGGGTTCGAGCTTTTCAGGTTGAAGTTTCTTGACATAAGCATCGCAACCCCAAACTTTCAGAAACGACAGCTTCGGTTTCTTGCCAAACCAAAGTTCATATGGAGTCGTCTCAACGGATTTCGACGGAGCCCTATTTAAAGTGAATGCGGCAGTCTCTAAAGCATAACCCCAAAAAGATAGCGGTAAATCGGTAAGGGACATCATAGATCGCACCATGTCCAACAGAGTACGATTTCGACGTTCGGACACACCGTTACGTTGAGGTGTTCCGGGCGGTGTCAATTGTGAAACAATTCCACAGCTTCTAAGGTGTGTGCCAAATTCATGACTTAAATATTCACCCCCACGATCCGATCGCAAGAACTTTATTTTTCTGTCACGTTGATTCTCAACCTCATTCTGAAATTCCTTGAACCTTTCAAAGGTCTCAGACTTGTGTTTCATCAAATAGATATACCCGTATCTACTCAAGTCATCTGTGAGGGTGAGAACATAACGGTAGCCTCCGCGAGCCTCAACACTCATTGGACCGCACACATCGGTATGTATGATTTCCAACAAGTTGGTTGCTCGCTCCATTGTTCCGGAGAACGGAGTCTTGGTCATCTTGCCCAAGAGGCATGGTTCGCACGTGTCAAATGATTCATAATCAAGAGACTCTAGAAGTCCATCTGAATGGAGCTTCTTCATACGTTTGACACCAATATGACCAAGGCGGCAATGCCACAAGTATGTGGGACTATCGTTATCAACTTTACATCTTTTGGCATCTACACTATGAATATGTGTATCACTACGTTCGAGATTCATCAAAAATAAACCATTGACCAGCGGGGCATGACCATAAAACATATCTCTCAAATAAATAGAACAACCATTATTCTCCGATTTGAAAGAATATCCATCTCGCATAAGACGAGATCCAGAAACAATGTTCATGCTCAAAGCTGGTACTAAATAACAATTATTCAGGTTTAAAACTAATCCCGAGGGTAGATGTAGAGGCAGCGTGCTGATGGCGATCACATCGACCTTGGAACCATTCCCGACGCGCATCGTCACCTCATCCTTCGCCAGTCTCCGTTTATTCCGCAGCTCCTGTTTTGAGTTACAAATGTGAGCAACTGCACCGGTATCGAATACCCAGGAGCTGCTACGAGTGCTGGTAAGGTACACATCAATAACATGTATATCATATATACCTTTGACGTTGCCGGCCTTCTTGTCTGCTAAGTATTTGGGGCAGTTCCGCTTCTAGTGACCCGTTCCCTTGCAATAAAAGCACTCTGTCTCAGGCTTGGGTCCATACTTTGGCTTCTTCCCAGCAACAGGCTTGCCAGGCGCGGCAACTCCCTTGCCGTCCTTCTTGAAGTTCTTCTTACCCTTGCCTTTCTTGAACTTAGTGGTTTTATTGACCATCAACACTTGATGTTCTTTCTTGATGTCTACCTCCGCTGATTTCAGCATCGAATACACCTCGGGAATGGACTTCTCCATCCCCTGCATATTGAAGTTCAACACGAAGCTCTTGAAGCTTGGTGGGAGCGACTGGAGGATTCTGTCAACGACCGCTTCATCTGGGAGATTCATTCCCAGCTGAGACAAGCGGTTGTGCAATCCTGAAATCTTGAGGATGTGCTCACTGACAGAACTGTTCTCCTCCATCTTACACCTGTAGAATGCGTCAGAGACATCATATCTCTCGACTCGGGCATGAGCTTGGAAAACCATTTTCAGCTCTTCGAACATCTCATATGCTCCATGGTGCTCAAAACGCTTTTGGAGCCCCGATTCTAAACTGTAAAGCATGCCGCACTGAACCAGGGAGTAATCATCACTACGCGACTGCCAGACGTTCAAAACGTCTTGGTCAGCATCGGGAGCAGGTGCATCACCTAGCGGTGCTTCTAGGACATATGATCTCTTGGCAGCTATGAGGATAATCCTCAGGTTACAGACCCAATCCGTATAGTTGCTACCATCGTCTTTCAGCTTGGTTTTCTCTAGGAACGCGTTGAAGTTGAGGGAAACTGGAGCGTGGGCCATTTGATCTACAAGAGATATTGTAAAGAATTTAGACTAAGTTCATGATAATTAAGTTCATCTTAATCAAATTTTAATGAACTCCCACTCAGAATGACACCACTCTAGTCATCTTAAGTGATACACGATCCGAATCGAGTAGTCCGTGTCCGATCATCACATGAGACGGACTAGTCAAAAACGGTGAACATCTTCATGTTGATCGTATCTTCTATACGACTCGTGTTCGACCTTTTGGTCTTCCGTGTTCCGAGGCCATGTCTGTACATGCTAGGCTCGTCAAGTGAACCCTAAGTGTATTGCATGTGTAAATCTGTCTTACACCCGTTGTATGCGAACGTTAGAACCTATCACACCCGATCATCACGTGGTGCTTCAGAGCAACGAGCTTTAGCAACGGTGCACAGTTAGGGGAAACACATTACTTGAAATTTTAGTGAGAGATCATCTTATTTACTACCGTCGTTCTAAGTAAACAAGATGCAAAATCATGATAAACATCACATGCAATCAATTATAGTGACATGATATGGCCAATATCATCTTGCTCCTTGGATCTCCATCTTCGGGGCACCATGATCATCTTGTCACCGGCTCGACACCATGATCTTCATCATCATGATCTCCATCATCGTGTCTTGAAGAAGTCATCACGCCAACTATTACTTCTACTACTATAGCTAACGTTTAGCAACGAAGTAAAGTAATTACATGGCGTTATTCAGTGACACGCAGGTCATACAATAATTAAGACAACTCCTATGGCTCCTGCCGGTTGTCAAGTTCATCGACATGCAAGTCGTGATTTCCTATTACAAAAACATGATCAATCTCATACATCACATATATCATTCATCACATCTTCGTTCTTGGCCATACCACGTCACAAAACACATGCTGCAAAAACAAGTTAGACGTCCTCTAATTGTTGTTGCAAGTTTTACGTGGCTTCTATAGGATTTCTAGCAAGAACGTTTCTTACCTACGCCAAAACCACAACGTGATTTGTCAACTTCTATTTACCCTTCATAAGGACCCTTTTCATCGAATCCGATCCGACTAAAGTAGGAGAGACAGACACCCGCCAGCCACCTTATGCATCTAGTGCATGTCTGTCGGTGGAACCAGTCTCACGTAAGCGTACGTGTAAGGTCGGTCCGGGCCTCTTCATCCCACAATACTGCCGAATCAAGATTGACTAGTAACGGTAAGAAAGTTGAACAAGATCATACGCCCACAACTGCTTTGTGTTCTACTCGTGCCAAGATGCTACGCATAAAACCTAGGCTCAGATGCCACTGTTGGGGAACGTAGCATAAATCAAAAATTTTCTACGTCTTCACCAAGATCCAACTATGGAGACATCTAGCAACGAGTAACTAAGAGTGCATCTACATACCGTTATGAAGATTGCGTGCGGATGCTTTCAACGAAGCAAGGATGAAGTAGTCGTACTCTTCACGTTCTTCGTCACCGATGATCTAGCGCCGAACGGACGGCACCTCCGCGTTCAACACACGTACGGTGCAGCAACGTCACCTCCTTCTTGTTCCAGCAAGGGGGGAGGAGAAGTCGTCAGAGATCCGGCAGCACGACGGCGTGATGACGGATGCAATGGAAATTGCAGCAGGGCTTCGCCGGGAGCCCTGCGTGGGAGTTGGGAGGTGTGACGGGAGGGGGAGAGGCGCCAGGGCTGAGGTGCGGCTGCCCTCTCCCCCCCCACATATATATAGGGGGCCAGGGGGGGCGCCAGCCCCTTGCAGATCCAACCTGCAAGGGGGGGCGGCGGCCAGGGAGGAGTCCCCCTCCTCCAAGGCAAGTGGTGGCCCCCTTCCCTTAGGGTTTTATCCCTATGCGCATGGGGATGTGGGGCCCCCTTGTGGTGCGCCAGCCCAGAGGGCTGCACACATCCCCTTGCGGCCTAGGGGCCCCACCGGGATGGGTGGCCCCACCCGGTGGACCCCCGGGGCCCCTCCGGTGGTCCCGGGACGCTCCCGGTGACCCCCGGAGATCACCCGTTGGCCGAAACTGGACTTCCCATATATCAATCTTTACCTCCGGACAATTCCGGAACTCCTCGTGACGTCCGGGATCTCATCCGGGACTCTGAACAACTTTCGGGTTTCCACGTGCATTAATCTCTACGACCCTAGCGTTACCGAACCTTAAGTGTGTAGACCCTACGGGTTCGGGAGACACGTAGACATGACCGAGACCACTCTCCGGTCAATAACCAACAGCGGGATATGGATACCCATGTTGGTTCCCACGTGTTCCTCGATGATCTTCATCGGATGAACCACTGTGTCAAGGATTCACTCAATCCCGTATGTTATTCCCTTTGTCCATCGGTACGGTACTTGCCCGAGATTCGATCGTCGATATCCCCGATACCTTGTTCAATCTCGTTATGGCAAGTCTCTTTACTCGATCCGTAATTCATCATCCCGTGACTAACTACTTAGTCACATTGAGCTCATTATGATGATGTATTACCGAGTGGGCCCAGAGGTACCTCTCCGTCATACGGAGTGACAACATCCCAGTCTCGGTTCGTACCAACTCAACAGACACTTTCGGAGATACCCGATGTGTACCTTTATAGCCACCCAGTTGCGTTGTGATGGTTGGCACACCCAAAGTACTCCTACGGTGTCCGGGAGTTGTACAACCTCATGGTCTAAGGAATAAATACTTGACACCGAAAAGCTTATGCATTACGAACTATACGATCTCGTGTTATGCTCAAGTTTGGGTCTTGTCCATCACATCATTCTCCTAATGATGTGATCCCGTTATCAGTGACATCCTATGTCCATGGTCAGGAAACCGTGACCATCTGTTGATCAACGAGCTGGCTACTAGAGGCCTACCAGGGACTCATTTTGGTCTATGTATTCACACATGTATCGCTGTTTCCTTACAATACAATTCAAGCATGAATAACAGACAATTATCATGAACAAGGAGATATAATAATAATGCTTTTATTATTGCCTCTAGGGCATATCTCCAACAGTTTTTGCAAAGAAAAAGCAAGCTCTAGGTTTGCAAAATGAAGGAAAGGCAAAACAGGACAGAATCTGTGAAAAACAGAACAGCAGGTAGTAAATGATTTTTTCGGGGTACTTCTGCAACTCTAATCGAAAAACTCAAAACAGACGCACGAAAGACAATTATATAGAGCACGCTGTCGAAAAAATTCAGACCAAAAAGATGATCTGGTGATTTTATACGAATTTTTCTATGCAAGGACAGAATCTGTTTCCTGGACAGCACGTCACAACTTTTGAACTTTCTTGCAATCAGAGGCTACACTTGGCACAAAATTGAAAAGCAAAGATACAATGATGATGCTACAGTAGTAAACAACATCAAGACACAACAAAAGCAAAATAAAATTTATTCATGTGGGCTGCCTCCCAAAAGCGCTTTCTTTTATGCCTTTAAGCTAGGCATAAGACTTTAATGATGCTCTTGTAGGAATAAGAATTGAAGAACAAAAGAGAGCATCAAGAAGCAAATACCAAACACATTTAAGCCTAACATGCTTCCTATGCATAGGAATATTGCAATACAATAATTCATTGAAGCACAAAGCAATAAGCATAGGAAGACAAAACAAGTGCAGCTTCAAAACCTTCAACATAAAGAGAGGGAACTTGATATTATTGAAATATCTATAAGCATATGTTCCCTTCTCATAATAATTTTCAGTGGGATCACGAATAAACTCAACAATATAAGCATCACATAAAGCATTGTTACCATAACCCACATGCAAAAAGGTATCATTACTCTTCATATAAGCAAAATCTTTCTTATTAGGAATAGTGAGAGTAAAGCAATCATAACCATCATGGTAATCATTGTATTTAGGAGGCATATCATAATCATAATAAATTTTATCCTCAATAGTAGGTGGACTGAAAACATCATATTCATCATTGTAATCATATATAGGAAGCAAAGTATCATCAAAGTAAATTTTCTCTTCAAAAGTTGGGGGACTAAAAATATCATGTTCATCAAACGTGTCATCCCCAAGCTTAGAGCTTTCCATGTCATTAGCAATATTGATATTCAAAGAAAGCATACTAATAACATCACCACCATCATGATTGCTATGCAAATAATAAAGTTCCATAGGTTTTTTAATTTTCTCTTCAAACACATCATGTCCCAAAGCAAGGTAGAGCTTATAAAGCTCTCTCATATTTTTGTTGTTTTCCATTAAGCAAAACTAGTGAAAAGACATAAAGAAAACTGAAAGGTAAACTAACAAGACTAAAAAGCAAAGGTAATTGATAGCGTGCAACTCCCCTATCTTGAAGAGTGGAGTCCCCGGCAACGGCGCCAGAAAACTTTGCTTGATGGCTTCTCGCCCCTCATTGGTTACCCCAAGTGGAAGGTTTGAGATGCAGTGTAGCGGAAGTTTTCCCTTGGCAATACCAAGGATCGATTTCCCTGAGACTCCCAGTTTCAACAAGAAGGTGTCAACTGCTAACGGCGCCAGATATTAGCAATCAACGTGGACCTGCACACAGATACAAATAACTTTGCTCCCAACGAGTACAGAGAGGTTGTCAATCCCTCCGGCCTTGTAGTTTACAAAGGATCAAACGCAAGTGATAATTGTGTTAGATATTGCTGCAATAGTAAATAAAAGCGGAAAAGTAAATAGCGGATGTGATCAATGATGGTAATATGGACCGGAGTCTCATGATGTTCACTAGTGATGTCTCTCTCCCAAAAGACGATAAAACTTCTATGTGAGGTAAACGAATTACAGCTGGGCAATTGACAGGACCATGTGCGCAAACCAATGCTGACTAAGTTGCAAGAAAGGTAGAGGTTCAAAGCATGGGCGGTACGCCGAGGTAAGTAGACCGAAATCCATCTGTATCTACTACTAATCATCCACCTTGAGATATCTATCCAGAACATCTCGCTGGTATTAAGTTGCGAGTCCCACCCATAGTGTAAACTCAAAGCAACAGACAACTGCATTAAAAGAACTTTGCGTAAAGTAAACAATCCTTGCACCCGCGGGTACAAGCACCGTTGTTTTCCCCCTTGTGGCAACATCACATCCCCTAGACTCATGTTTCTGTCACTCAAGCTAGTCATCGAGGGGCATGAACCCACAATCAAGCATAACATTCCCTCTTGGAGTCACTACCTACTACTTGGCCAAAGCAATAAATAACAACGAAGAACATGCAAGAATTACTTACGAACATAAATATAAAAGAGGTGAATCAAATATATTACTCAAACACAATCTGAACATAATCTCATAATCCATCGGATCCCAGCAAACTCATCATAGCAACAACATAAGGATTACATATGTGCCTCGATCATGTAGGGCAGCTCACGAGGACTAATTAGTGAAGCACAAGAACGGGAGGAGAACATCACATAGCTACTGGTCATGGACCCATGGTCCAAGGGAGACTACTCACAACTCATCGGGAGGCGTCCATGGTGGTGGAGAAGCTCCCGGTGGTGATCCTCCCCTCCGGCAGGGTGCCGGAAGAGTTCTCCTGGTGCTCCCGATCTTGGAAGCGGCGGCGGCGGCGGAACAGAGATGAGATCGCGAAAAAGGGTTCCCGTCTCGAGGGTTTTGGGAGACGGTCTAAATATATGCCAAAGGGGGGCACCAGACGAGGCTTGGGGGGCCCAGGCGCCCCCCCCGGCGCGGCCCGGGGGGGGGGGG
>LR738714.1:822026363-822036858 GCA_902687465.1 Secale cereale | reverse complement strand
CCCCCCGGCTGTACTTTGGCTACCGGGAACCTTCTGGAACGCTGATTTTTTATATAATTTTTCCGGGATTTTTCTGGCAGTTCTCGTAATGGGAAAACCTGAAATACAAAAACAGCCGAAAACAGAAACTGGCACTGGGGTGCACTGAGTTAATAGGTTAGTCCAAATATGATCAAAAGTGTATGGAAGTGTATAAATATCATAGCAATATCACCCAAAAGAGGCATGGAGCAAGCAGAAATTATAGATACGTTTTGGACGTATCACGGATCTGTGATAGAAGGTGTACCCAACAGTCTCTTTTGGGTATCCTATGAAGACACATTTCTCCGACTTGGGTTCGAGCTTATCAGGTTGAAGCTTTTTCACATAAGCATCGCAGCCCCAAACTTTAAGAAACGACAACTTTGGTTTCTTGCCAAACCATAGTTCATAAGGTGTCGTATCAACGGATTTAGATGGTGCCCTATTTAACGTGAATGCAGCTGTCTCTAAAGCATAACCCCAAAATGATAGTGGTAAATCAGTAAGAGACATCATAGATCCCACCATATCCAATAAAGTACGGTTACGACGTTCGGACACACCATTACACTGTGGTGTTCCGGGTGGCGTGAGTTGTGAAACTATTCCACATTGTTTCAAATGAAGACCAAACTCGTAACTCAAATATTCTCCTCCACGATCAGATCGTAGAAATTTCATTTTCTTGTTACGATGATTCTCTACTTCACTCTGAAATTCTTTGAACTTTTCAAAGGTTTCAGACTTGTGCTTCACTAAGTAGATATACCCATATCTGCTCAAATCATCAGTGAAGGTCAGAAAATAATGATACCCGCCGCGAGCTTCAACACTCATTGGCCCACATACATCGGTATGTATGATTTCCAACAAATTTGTTGCTCGCTCCATAGTTCCGGAGAACGGAGTTTTAGTCATCTTGCCCATGAGGCATGGTTCGCAAGCACCAAGTGATTCATAATCAAGTGATTCCAAAAGTCCATCACTATGGAGTTTCTTCATGCGCTTTACACCAATGTGACCTAAACGGCAGTGCCACAAATAAGTTGCACTATCATTATTAACCTTGCATCTTTTGGTTTCAATATTATGAATATGTGTATCACTACAATCGAGATCTAATAAGAATAGACCACTTTTCAAGGGTGCATGACCATAAAAGATATTATTCATAAAAATAGAACAACCATTATTCTCTGATTTGAATGAATAACCGTCTCGCAACAAACAAGATCCAGATATAATGTTCATGCTCAACGCTGGCACCAAATAACAATTATTTAGGTCTAAAACTAATCCCGAAGGTAGATGTAGAGGTAGCGTGCCGACAGCGATCACATCGACTTTGGAACCATTTCCCACGCGCATCGTCACCTCGTCCTTAGCCAATCTTTGTTTAATCCGTAGTCCCTGTTTCGAGTTACAAATATTATCAACTGAACCGGTATCAAATACCCAGGTACTACTACGAGCATTAGTAAGGTACACATCAATAACATGTATATCACATATACCTTTGTTCACCTTGCCATCCTTCTTATCCGCCAAATACTTGGGGCAATTCTGCTTCCAGTGTCCAGTCCCCTTGCAGTAGAAGCACTCAGTTTCAGGCTTGGCTCCAGACTTGGGTTTCTTCGTGGGAGGAGCAACTGTCTTGCTATTCTTCTTGAAGTTCCCCTTCTTTCCCTTGCCCTTTTTCTTGAAACTAGTGGTCTTGTTAACCATCAACACTTGATGCTCCTTTTTGATTTCTACCTCCGCAGCCTTGAGCATAGCGAAGAGCTCGGGAATTGTCTTTTGCATCCCTTGCATATTATAGTTCATCACGAAGCCTTTATAGCTTGGTGGCAGTGATTGAGGAACTCTATCAATAACACTATCCTCGTCAACTTTGCAACCAAGTTGAGTCATATGATTGTAGTACCCAGACATTCTAAGCAAGTGTTCACTGATAGAACTATTCTCCTCCATCTTGCAGCTGTAGAACTTATTGGAAATCTCATATTTCTCAATCCGGGCATTTGCTTGAAATATTAACTTCAACTCCTGGAACATCTCATATGGTCCATAACGTTCAAAACGTCGTTGAAGTCCCGGTTCTAAGCCGTAAAGCATGGCACACTGAACTATCGTGTAGTCATCAGACCGCGACTGCCCGACGTTCAAAGCGTCTACATTAGCGGGAGGGGGCTTGTCACCTAGCGGTGCTTCAAGGACATAATTCTTCTGTGCATCAATGAGGATAATCCTCAAGTTACGGACCCAGTCCGTGTAATTGCTACCATCATATTTCAACTTAGCTTTCTCTAGGAATGCATTAAAATTCAAAGGAACGGTAGCACGGGCCATTGATCTATAACAACATAGATATGCAAAAACTATCAGGACTAAGTTCATGATAAATTAAAGTTCAATTTAATCATATTAATTAAAGAACTCCCACTTAGATAGACATCCCTCCGGTCATCTAAATGATCACGTGATCCAAATCAACTAAACCATGTCCGATCATCACGTGAGATGGAGTAGTTTCAATGATGAACATCTTATGTTGATCATATCTACTATATGATTCACGCTCGACCTTTCGGTCTCCAGTGTTCCGAGGCCATATCTGCATATGCTAGGCTCGTCAAGTTTAACCCGAGTATTCTACGTGTGCAAAACTGGCTTACACCCGTTGTATTTGAACGTAGAGCTTATCACACCCTATCATCACGTGGTGTCTCGGCACGACGAACTTTCGCAACGGTGCATACTCAGGGAGAACACTTATACCTTGAAATTTAGTAAGGGATCATCTTATAATGCTGTCGGTGTACTAAAGTAGGGGTACCTTAGTATCCCGACTTGTGCACGGGCAGTAGCAGCGTCCCGTGGCAGGGCTTGCCACGCGCCCGCCAAGGCCCACTATGGTTCCTTTGGAGCCATTCAAGAACAAAGTATTCAAGTTAAAGAAACAAGACCCCGGCAAGAGGAGCTTGCCGGGAAGGCCGCTCCAGGCTCAAGACCACCCCTTTTGTCACAAGACCCTGGCAAGAGGAGCTTGCCAGGAAGGCCAAACATGGCATTTCAGGGGACTTGCCGTGGCGCGTCGCGCGCCCCGGCAAGATCTGGAGAGCGACAAGCTCCCGGGCGCGACAAGTTAACAACCGCGGCAAGGTGCAAGCCGCGGCAAGCTTCCACTACGTGCCCATGCTCCAGCTCATCCGGCCACGCGTCGCCCTGGGGCCCTTCCAGGTGCACGTGGCGGAAGGCTGTGCAGCCTGGGGTACACGGTGGCGAGCTGCGATGACGAGGCCACCATCGTGGCGAACGGAGATGCCCGGACGGACGCTTTTTGCACTGTTCGGGGCGACGGTGACGGGCATTCAATGCCCTTGTCCCTCACCGTCAGGGTTAGGTACAGAGCACTGTACATACACTGTTACAACTACCACCACTTTTACGTTTTTGCCCTCATCTGCGTTGCCACCTGTCGGTGACCCCTTCGTCCTATAAAAGGAGGCCCATGCGCAACATAGAGGGGGTTCGGCGGTCCCGATCTTCGAACACTCTCACGCTCGGTGTAGCTAGCAACCAGCACTGTAGCACTTCTTGCTCCCGAGCCAAGAACACAGTACAAACCGAGGCAGGAGTAGGGTTTTACGCATCCATGCGGCCCGAACCTGCGTAAACTGCCCGCGTGCTCGCCTCGATCTGCTCTTCGTGCACCCTCCGCTCCTTTGCCGTACCGAAAAGGGGCTCCGGTCCCATAGGTGTTCGTGGGCGATCAGTTTCCCCGACTTCTTTGGCGCGCCAGGTAGGGGGCGTCGAGGTTGTGCGAACCTGATCCGGCGTTCACGCGGGCAAAATCTTCAGCAACTTCATCAACTTCATAAACTTCATCGACATGCCATCGAAGAAGAAAGCTTCGGAGGTAGGAGGCCCGTCCGCGTTGATCCCGCCACCACCAGAACCAACGGTTGGTGGGGTAGACGCTGGCGGAAGGACGGACGCCGGCGAGGAAACTCACGGCACCGCCAAGTCCAAGGACAAGACGGACGACCGGGCGCACTCCAAGACCTCGGCGTCCGTGCACGCACCGCGCCCCTCTCAGGAGGTGCCGGACCGGCAGCGACGTGGTACCCAAGGTACCATACGCTTGCTGGGACAAGGCCAAGCTGGCGGGTCGCGGGACGCTCAAGGCCAACGTGCTGGCACGAGCAAGGCGCGGTCGCCGGGACGAGACGTTGCTCCTTCTAACGCTGTTAGAAGTCCGAGCATATCTCGCTCCTCGCACCGTTCGCCACCGCTCCCCTCCACTCCAGCAGAAGCTCTAGCCCGAGCTCAGCTGCTCCTCGACTTCCCTCCAGCGGCAGACAAGGCCGAAGACTGGAGGGCCACCATCCAAAGCCTCATCGCCTTCGCCTACAACGACACGCCGCAGCAGCCGGCGACGTCGCGGCCGCGGCAAGTCAGCCAGGCGCGGGCTGATGGAGACAAGACCGCAGGGGGTGCAACTACCGTGCACTCCCCGCCCCGAAGGCCGAAGTCGCCGTCTCGTCGGATCAACATCGACGACGACTCCACGGCATCGTCGGATCCACGAGCTCGCCGCGATCAACGCCAAGTCCTCGACGATAGACGACAAGAAGACGCTCGAACTCGCATCGAGCGTCGAAGAGAAGCGCGGCGGCAATCCGACCAGCGCGCTGGGCCCGCTGTCGACTTGCATGCGCCCGGAGAACCAGGCGACTTGCCGTACGCGGCGGGTTGTCCTGCGTTCACCCGTGAGCTGCGGCAAGTCCAGTGGCCCAGCATGAAGAACTTCAAGCCCGACGTACCCGAGAAGTACGACGGCAAAACTCATCCGTCAGAGTTCCTCAGCATCTACACCATTGCGGTGCAGGCTGCCGGGGGACGAGACGAGAAGATACTAGCGAACTACTTCCCGCTTGTGCTCAAGCCAAATGTCAGATCTTGGCTCATGCACTTGCCGGAGAACTCTATTTCTTCTTGGGCCGACCTGTGCCACCAGTTTGTCGGCGCCTTCACGGGTGGCCACAAGCCCCACGGCCAGGAGAGTGATCTTCATATACTTGCCCAGAAGGAAGGAGAATCCCTGCGAAAATACATCCAGCGATTCAGCCGCGTCCAGCACAACATCCCAGACGTCCACCCTGCCGCGGTTATCAGCGCATTCCACCAGAACGTGCGTAACCGCATGATGAGGGAGGAGATGGCGATGTGCAAGATCCGAGATGTCAGTGAGCTTTATGCCCTGGACGACAAGTGCGCACACGCTAAAGAGGGGAGGAGACTCCCCGGAGAGGATGCTGAAGCAGGAGGAACAGACAGTGAGGATGCCGTCCCGGAAAGGAAAAACCGGCGGCGGAACAACAAGCAGTCCGGCAAGGAGGCTGGCGCCAAGAAATCTCAGGCTGGTGGCTCCGGCAAGGAAGCTGCCACTGTAGGGGCCGCCGACAAGCAGGACGGCTCCGACAAGCAGTACTGCAAGATCCACCGCACCAAGGGCCACGATCTCCAGAACTGCAAAAGAGTCGAGTACCTCGTCGAACAGCAGAAGGCTGAGTACGGGCGACGCGACAAGGAGAAGGCCCAGGGAGGCGGAGGAGAGTCCGGCAAGAAGCGGCCATTCAATGGCCGGGGAGGGCTCTGCGGCAAGGCCAAGCAGCGGCAAGGAGATAGACCTCCCCGCGGCCGCGACAAGGACGAAGACGAAGACGACGACGAGGACATGGACGACGGAGACAACAACGAGCAGGAGTTCCAGAAGGCCACAGAAGTTCTGTGCGTCGATGGAGGTGCCTCTCTACATACTTCCCACCGCCAACTCAAACAATGGGTGCGGGAAGTTAATGCGGCAGAGCCACCCGTCGAGTCGTGCAAACTCCTGAAGTGGTCCAGTACGCCCATCGTCTTTGACATTGAGGATCACCCTGACCGCACAACTGCGGTCGGGTGTTTGCCGATGTTGGTTTCGCCAACCATCTGCAACCTCAAGGTCACCAAGATGTTGGTTGACGGCGGGGCCGGCCTGAACCTGATCTCCTCTGCTGTGGTCCACAAACTACAGATCCCCGACAGCGAGCTCGAGGATACCGGCACGTTCCAAGGGATCAACCCGGGGAGGAGCAAGCCGAAGGGGAAAATCACACTGCCAGTAACCTTTGGCGGAGAGCTGAATTTCAGGACTGAGAGGATCACCTTTGACGTCGCCGATATCCCGTTGCCATACAATGGGATACTTGGCCGTCCGGCGCTCGCCAAGTTCATGGCAGCCTCTCACTACGCTTACAACATGCTCAAGATGCCAGGCCCGATAAGCGTCATTTCTGTCCCCGGCGACAAGAAGGACGCGCTTATCTGCGCCGACAAGATCTACCGGGACGCAGCAGCCGCAACAGATAGCAAGACACTTGCCGCTAAAGCTCCCGGGGGGAAGAACAAGACCAAGTCCGGCAAGAGCTCTGGGGCCCACTCCGGCAAACGCACCTCTTCGGAGTGCTGTGCTGCCGTCGAGGACACACCATCGAGCTCCACCGGCAAGTGCAAGAAGGGAATGGCAGCTCCACCTGCAACCAAGAAAGTGTCCGCCAAGGAGGACGGCACTGGTGGTACTTTCACCATCAGCGCCACGCTCGATCCTAAATAGGAAAGCGCGCTCGTTGCTTTCCTGCGGGCGAATGTCGTTGTGTTTGCATGGCAACCGTCTGACATCCCCGGTGTTCCCAGGAAAGTGATTGAGCACAAGCTTGCCGTTTGTCCTCACGCGCGGCCCGTCAAGCAGAAGGTCAGAAAGGAAGCGGTGGAGCGCCAAGAGTTTATCGCTGAAGAAATCAGGAAGCTGGAAGCGGCAGGCCTTGTTAGAGGTGTACTTCATCCCACGTGGCTGGCCAACCCTGTTGTCGTGCGCAAAGCAAATGGGAAGTGGAGGCTCTGTATAGACTTCACCGATGTGAATAAAGCTTGCCCCAAAGATCCATTTCCCTTGCCACGCATTGACCAGATCATTGACTCCATGGCTGGATGTGAGTTGCTTTCATTTCTTGATGCATACTCAGGATACCACCAGATATTTATGGCTGAAGAAGACGAAGAGAAGACCGCGTTCATTACTCCATGTGGCACTTATTGCTTCATACGCATGCCCTTTGGATTGAAGAATGCAGGTTCAACGTTTGCGAGGGTAGTCCACACTGCTTTTGAGCCACAGATACACAGGAATGTAGAAGCTTACATGGATGATATAGTGGTCAAGAGCAAGAACAAGGACACTCTGATTCAGGATCTAGATGAAACTTTCGTAAATCTGCGCAAGATACAACTCAAGCTTAACCCCGAGAAGTGCGTCTTCGGAGTCCCCTCCGGCAAGCTTCTCGGGTTCTTTGTGTCCCAGAGGGGGATTAAAGCCAATCCCGACAAGATTAAAGCCATTGAGCAGATCGAAGCTCCGAAGCGCGTCAAAGATGTACGAAGGCTTGCCGGCTGCGTGGCTGCTCTCAGCAGGTTCATTTCTAAGTCCGCAGAACGCGCCCTGCCATTTTTCAAAATCTTGAAAAAGGCGGGTCCAATGAGATGGACTCCGGAAGCGGAGGCAGCGCTGCAAGACTTGAAAAGATACCTGTCCTCCCCTCCAATACTTGTCGCACCTAGGCCACAAGAGAAGTTGCTACTATACTTAGCAGCAACCAATCAAGTGGTTAGTGCTGCGTTGGTAGCGGAAAGGGAGGCAGAGGAGGAACCCACAGCCCCGGCAAACACGTCCAGCGACAAGCAGGGGGCTTCCCTGACAAGCTCTGGCCCCGACAAGGATGAGTCTGCGCAGATGCAAGAAGAGGTACGGAAGAAAATGGTGCAGCGCCCAGTTTATTTTGCCAGTTCCCTCTTGCAGGGGGCTAGGTCAAGATACTCTGGGGTGCAGAAGCTGCTTTTCGACCTCCTCATGGCCTCGAGAAAGCTGCGCCACTACTTCCAAGCACATGAGATAACAGTGGTCACTCGCTTTCCGCTGAAAAGGATATTGCAAAATCCAGAAGCAACAGGCAGGATTGTCGAGTGGGCACTGGAGCTGTCAAGCTTTGACCTCAAGTTTGAAAGTACCTCAACTATTCAGAGCAGAGCCTTGGCAGAGTTCATAGCAGAATGGACACCAATGCCAGACGAAGAGATTCCAGAGACAAGAGTCCCCGTCCAAGAAGCGAGCAAAGAATGGATAATGTACTTCGATGGTGCCTTCTCGCTGCAAGGCGCCGGCGCTGGCGTGCTGCTTGTCGCGCCCACCGGCGAGCACCTCAAGTACGTCGTCCAGATGCACTTTCCCAAGGAGCAAGCAACGAATGATACTGCAGAGTATGAAGGTTTGCTTGCCGGCCTCAGAATCGCAGCAGAGCTTGGGATCAAGAAGCTGATTGTGCGGGGCGATTCGCAGTTGGTTGTCCGACAAGTAAACAAGAGCTACCAGAGTCCATTGATGGAAGCATACGTCGACGAAGTGAGGAAACTTGAAGAGCACTTTGAAGGCCTGCAGATGGAGCACGTTTCGAGAGCTCAAAATGACATCGCAGACGGCCTGTCAAAGTGTGCTGCACTAAAGCTACCTGTGGAACCAGGGATCTTTGTGCTCAAGTTAGCTCAACCATCCGTTACACCATCAACTGGACAAAGTAAGAAGAGAAAGTTGGTCTCTGGTGACTACTTACCGGCAGAGCTTCCTGAAGCCGCCGCCAACAAAGTCCCCAAGATCAATGACAAAGTTGCTGAGGAACAGTCTGCTCCTGCAAACCCTAGGGTTTGCACAGTTGAAGCAGGCGTTCCCGACAAGCTTGCCGGGGAACGTCAAGCTCCGGCCGAGCCACAGGTTTTGGCCGTAGGAGCTGACGTTCCCGCAGCAGCACTGATGCCTTTAGTCCTTGTTGTTGAGCCTCAGGCTCCAGCGTGGGCGCAGCAAATTGTCCGTTTTCTTCAAACTGGAGAACTTCCCGAAGAGCCAGAAGAGGTAGAAAGAATAACCAGGCAGTCAAGTATGTATCAGTTCGTCGGCAATGAACTGTACAGAAGAAGACTCAATGGTGTCAGATTGAAGTGCATTCCCCGGGAAGATGGGCAAAAGCTGTTGGCAGAGATACATGGAGGCATATGTGGCCACCACATTGGCGCAAGAGCACTTGCCAGCAAGGCGTTCCGGCAGGGTTTCTTTTGGCCAGAAGCCCTCCAAGATGCGACTGCACAAGTAACCAAGTGTGAAGCGTGCCAGTTCCATGCCAAGCAAATACATCAACCAGCTCAAGCTCTCCAGACGATCCCTTTGTCCTGGCCATTTTCGGTCTGGGGGCTCGACATCCTCGGCCCTTTTCCCCGTGCAGCCGGGGGCTTTGAGTACTTGTACGTCACCATCGACAAGTTCACAAAGTGGCCGGAAGTGCAGCCAGTGAGAAAGGTGACCGCACAGTCAGCAGTCAAGTTCTTCAGGTCAATTGTTTGCCGTTTTGGAATCCCTAACAGGATCATCACCGACAACGGCACACAGTTCACAAGTCGCACCTTCATGCAGTACGTCCAAGACCTTAGCGCTAAGGTTTGCTTCGCTTCTGTTGCTCACCCGAGGAGCAATGGTCAAGCGGAGAGGGCAAACGCTGAAGTGCTGCGTGGGCTCAAGACAAGAACTTTCGACAGGCTGCACAAATGCGGAAGAAACTGGATTGAGGAGTTGCCGGCGGCTCTTTGGTCAATCAGGACGACACCAAATGAGCCACTGGACAGACACCCTTTGCTCTTGTCTATGGAGCAGAGGCAGTTCTCCCCACGGAACTCATATACGGATCGCCTCGAGTGCTCGCTTACGATGAGCTCGAGCAAGAGCAGCTGCGCCAAGATGATGCACTGCTCCTCGAGGAGGACCGTCTTCAGGCTGCTGTACGAGCTGCTCGATACCAGCAAGCTTTGCGTCGCTACCATAGCCGCAAAGTTAAGGCCAGAAGTCTCGAGGAAGGCGACCTTGTTCTTCGGCGTGTTCAGTCCGCCAAGAATTCCAACAAGTTGACGCCGAAGTGGGAAGGCCCTTATCGGGTGAGACAAGTCACAAGGCCCGGCGCTGTCCGCCTTGAGACCGAAGAGGGCTTACCGGTGAGCAACTCCTGGAACATTGAGAACCTTCGCAAGTTTCACCCATAAGGCGCGGTTGCCGTGATCCGCTCCGGCAACCACCTTTTGTACAAGTCTTGCCGCTGTTGCATGTAAACCTTTGTACAAAGCCGGGCGCAGACCCCGTGCATTAGTAAAACTTATGTGCCTCGCACAACTTGTCGTTTCACGCCTTCTAGCTTTTCTTGCATGCATTATCTGACACTTTGTGCAGCACGCACCCCCGGTAAACAATAACGAGCCGCAAGGCTCCATGCCTATGTTTCCTCCCTTTTCTTTCTTTTCTCAAGCAGAAGAAGTTTTTCCTCGCGCACAAGTTTGCCGG
>LR738714.1:821944739-822026305 GCA_902687465.1 Secale cereale | reverse complement strand
GGGGGGGGGGGGGGGGGGGGGGGGGAGGAGGAGACAGTGGTATGGACCAAGTGCCGTTCAAGAAAGCCTCGCCTTGCCGGGAAGCAAACAACACAAAAGCTAAGTTGCCAAAGTTTGAGCATTCAAATTTTTAAAAGTTATCTTCCTTGAACGACCGCACTTTGTATGGAAAACCTGTGCGCGGAGGAACCTACCCGTAGCTAGCCGCGCCCTTACTTTGTTTCGAGCACGCTCAACGGCTTAAGTGTGCTGCGAAAAGTGTCGCGCCCTTACTTCGTTTTCGAGTTCGCTCAACAACCTAAGTGTGCTGCGACTAGCTGCGGCGAGGTTTCTTGCCGGTAGAGGCGTTGCCAGCAGGCTGCTGAAGTTCCGCATTCAGCGCTCGCGGCAAGGGTCCCTTTGCCGGCAAGTTCCCTAAAAGCGTAGGGTAAAAGCATACCAAGTAAAGGAGTCGAACAAAGGAAATAACACTACATTAACTACCCAAAATAGAGTTATATTACAAAGCAACTTGCCGCAGCACTAACAGATTTTTGTCCATAACATGATAAGCAGCGACAAGGGAAGCAGAAAGGAAACAGCCTAGTCTGCACGATCACCATCAACTCTCTTGATCTTGCCCACCTTGGCCACGATGGGTGCGACAAGAGCCTTCAGCGCCTCCTGGTCGGCGTCAGGCGGCAAGGTCCTGAGGACGTTGTTGAGATTGAGCCCGGGGTTGCGGTAGACTATCTTCGTCAGCACTCTCTCCACGACTCCCGTGCAAAGCCTGCGCGCCTCGTTCGCCAGCTGCGTGGGGATCCTCTCCCGGAGCTTCTCGAGGGCCGGCGCCACTCCCCTGAAGAACAAGCTTAGCTTGGCGCTGTGAGGGAGGTTCTCGTCAGGGGAGTACCCGAGGTGCTCCGTCCCCAGCCCCGCCAAATCCCTGTCGATGTCAGCGGCGGCGGCGACAAGCCCCTCGGTCCATTGCTCCATCGTCTGCCTGTAGTTGTTTTGGGTGAGGGCGGCGCTGTCCAACAGTGCCCTCTCAGCCCTGAGGTCCTCCTTCAGCTTAGTCTCCCGATTTTTGGCGCTGTCAAGTGATGCAGTGAGGGTGGATAGCTTCAGTTCCAAGTCTGCGACGGAATCCTTGGCGATGGCGAGCTCCTTGCTCTTGTCGGAGAGACGGACCTGCAGCTCAGAGTGGCTGTGGGCGTCCTTCTCCCTCTCCGACGTGAGCGCGGTAACCTTCTCCTCGCTCGTCTTCAGGTGGACTTCCAGTAGCGCCACCCTCGCCTCCAAGTCTCTCTTGGCGGTTTCTGCAGCTGCAGCGGCGTCCCTCGCTTCCTGCAGGGCTCCGCCAAGGGACTGCTCGCGCGCGGCAAGGTCGTCCTCATGGCTGTCGAGGTCGACCTTCCGCTGCGTCAGCTCACCTTCCCGCCGAGACAGCTCTTCGGCGGCGAGCCGTTGCTGCTCTTCTGCTTCGGCCTTCTCGAGTAGGAACGCCTGATGCGCCTCGGCGAGCTCCTCCCGCTCCTCCGCCAAGGATCGGAGGGCCGCCTGGTTGGCGGCCCGGAGCTCTTCGGCGCGCTTCTCCAAGTCGACGCCCGCCTTGGCGGCCAGAGCCTCTCGGGACTCCAGCTTGGCCTGCCTGGGACGGTACAGAGCCAGAAGCCTTCGCAGGAGCCGCTCCTCCTCGGGCTCGCTGCTGCTGCCGGGCGCGTCGACGAACTTCAACCCGGCGGAGGCGAGGACCTCCCCGTCGAAGACCTCTCCCTCCGCGGGTGCTCTTGATGAAGATGCCCACGGGAGCTGAATGAAGATCCCGTTTCCAGCCTCCAAGTAGGCGCCAGTTCCGGCCGCGGCAGCAGCAGGGTCGGCGGTCGGTGCAGCGTCGGACGCTCCTGCGGCCTCAGGGCCGTCAGTGCGACCGCCGGTCCCCTCCTCAGCTGCCGTGTCGGCGGCCCTGGTTGCCTCTTCGACGGCAGGCTTGTCGGTACCGATCGCCTCTTCGGTGGCCGCGGTGTCACCAGTGTTGCCGCGCGCGGCCTCCTCGATGGCGCCTCCGTCTCCATAGGCTCTGGAGCGGACGAGTCTGAAAACAAGAGAAAAAAAAGAAAAATGGTCAAGCAAATATCCAAAAAGAAAAATTCAAGAGAGGAAAAAGTCCAAGGGTTACCTGCGCGGGCCTCTTCGTCGACGGGGTTCCTTGTCGGGGAGTTCTCCCTCGGTGGCGTGGTGGTGGCCCCCGCCGGCGGAGGGCCGCTGGCGCCTTCCCTTGGCGGAGTGCCCACCCTTGGCGGGGTGCCCACCCTTGGCGGGGTGCTCGCCCTTGGCGGGGTACTCGCCCTTGGCGGAGTACCCGCTCTTGGCGGAGTATTCTCCCTCGCCGGGGAGCTCCTCCTTGGCGGAGAGGTCAAGACGTGTGGCTCGTCGGGAGCAGTCTCTTGGCGCTCCTGAGGCTGTGGCTCTGCTTCTGCACAAATCAGCAAACAAACAAGACATTAACAAGGATAAGAAGCCCATGCGCGCCCGACAAGCGAAGAAGTGAATAGAAGACTTACGCTGGGGGCTGCGCTGGGGGCTGCTCTACGGAGCAGTTGGCTGGTCCGGCAAGCCTGTCGCAGGCACGTCCCCTGCTGCTGCGACGGGCTCGTCCTCAAGGTCGACCACTGGGATCCTGGCCCTCTTCGCCGCCCTCTGCGCCAGGGTCCTGGAAGATAGACAAAATCAGAATCCGACGAAGAAGATTCAAGACAAGAGCAAAAAAAAAACGAAGGAAACAAGAGTTGCAAGTGCTTACTCTTCCTCCTCCTCCTCGGAACTGAGAACGGAGAAGTCGAAATCCGCCTCGCGCGTCCCGGCGCGAGGAGCTGGAGGAGTAGGCTCCCTTGGGCGCTTGGCGGACGCTGGAACAGTGGTCTGCGAAGACCCCGCTCCGGTCGTTGCCGAGGCCCGAGGGGCGGAAGGAGCAGTGGAGCCGGCGCAGGAAGACCCTCCTCCAGCCACTGCTGAGGCGCGGGGTGCTCCCTTGGCGGCCTTGCCCGCCGCGGTGGCGTGCGTCGGGCGGCGCTTCGGCCGCTGGCCCGCCGGACGCTCCGCCACGACTGCGGCTTTGCGGAGGCGCCTCCCCGCTGGAGCCGGAGGACTCGCCGGTGGTGGTGAACTCCCCGAGGACGAAGAAGAAGAATCAAGGTTCAGAGACCCGCCCGAGTCTTCGGCAGAATCGCTTGATTCAGCGCCCTGCTCGGCGGGCTCGCTCGACTCAGTGCCTTGCCCGGTGGCCTCGCTCGTCCCAGCAGGTTCCCCGGTAGGCTTTATCAGTTTGAGGAGCTCTTCCTCGTCGGCTCGACTTACCGCCTCCGCTGCATCCGCCTCCTCCAAGGTATACCCAAATTCGCCCGCGGCCGCGGCTGCGGCTGCCTCCTCCAATCTGGTGGCAATGTAAGCCATCTCCCGGTCGGTGGTGTCGCGGGTGAGGCCCTTCTTCTCGTCGGGATCGATTGGCAGCTCCACCAAGTTGTCGAAGAACGTTTGCACAGCTTCGTCAGAAGGCGCCAGCCAAGTGGGGTCGATCCCATGGGAGTCACACCACGGCATTGCCGCGCGGATAGCACTAAGCGACGAATTGTTGCATAGTGGAACTACCCCCCGCGGCAATGCGAACCACTCCGGATGTTTGGCGTCGTGCTTAAATAGCTCACGGAGCATCCCTTTGAGCTCCAGGACAGCGAAATTATAGTTGAGGCCTGGGCGCAGCGTCATACAGTCTGCCGCGTTACCAAAATCCCAAGCAGGCCTTTTCCTCTCCTGCAAGGGAGCAATGCGCCGGCGAAGGAAATCTGCTCCGACAGCCCCTACAGTGAGCTTGGCTTGCCGGAGGCGAAGGATCCTAGTGATGGCTATCTTCAGCTTCTCGTCCTCAGGGGCCAGGTCACTCCAATCATTGCCGCGCACTATTGCGACTTGGCGCGGGGAAGTGAACTGCTGGGGTTCGTCCTCCATGATCCAGCACCAGTTGGCCCTCCACTCCTCCCACTTGCCGCGGAGTTCCCCAGTCAAGTATGCCTCTTTCTTATGAAGCCTGAATATCCAAGAAATCCCGCCGGACAGAGGAGACCCAGACTCGACTCGAGGCATAAAGTAATGGCGGAAGAGGGCTACATTGGGGTACACTCCGACAAAGTTCTCGCACAGATGTGCGAAAACGGCCATGGTCAAGACGTCGTTTGGGGTGAAATCAAGGAGATGAAACCCGTAGGTATTCATAATATCGTAGAAGAATTCGGAATATGGAGGGCAGAGTCCGCAATGGAAAAACAGAGCGAAATAGGCGTACCCTCCTGAAAACATGTCACAGGCCTCGGCGGGGAGTACCCTGGTGCGCGGGTGCGCTTTTGTCTCCCTCGACTAGAAGAGGTAGAAGGAGTCCTTCAGCTCCCTCGCGCCGAGCCTCGGAGGGAAGACCACCATCTTCTTCCGCATTGCCGCTAGCTTCAGCGCCCGGGCAGTCTTCGCGGTTTTCGCCTTGTCGCCCTTCGGGGCCATGGTGGGGACGGCGAGGGGAGTCAACGACGCTGGGGAGGCTGGCGGCGGCGGAGCAAGGGCGGAGCGCTGCTCTCTTTTCAACCTTCGGGGAGGAGGGGAGCAGCGGGGGTTTCTGGAGGTTGAAGAAGCAATGAACGAACGGAAGGAACTGCCCCTGTTTCCCCTGCTTTTAAGGGGGAGAGGGGGACGTTCCGCATTTTCTCCATTAAAGAAACAGGCCACGATCTCTCCCACGACGCCGCAATCGACGCGTGCCGTTAGGGAGGGGCGTAGCGGATACGGAGTGGGATGCGGCGCGCCGTGGGCCGCGTGTGCCCGTGCACTGTTTTGGGCCTTGCCCAACAGCGCTCGGCACAGTGTGTGGCCCAGGCCCGGGGGCTCCTGTCGGTGTACTAAAGTAGGGGTACCTTAGTATCCCGACTTGTGTGCGGGCAGTAGCAGCGTCCCGTGGCAGGGCTTGCCACGCGCCCGTCAAGGCCCACTATGGTTCCTTTGGAGCCATTCAAGAACAAAGTATTCAAGTTAAAGAAACAAGACCCCGGCAAGAGGAGCTTGCCGGGAAGGCCGCTCCAGGCTCAAGACCACCCTTTTGTCACAAGACCCTGGCAAGAGGAGCTTGCCAGGAAGGCCAAACATGGCATTTCAGGGGACTTGCCGTGGCGCGTCGCGCGCCCCGGCAAGATCCGGAGAGCGACAAGCTCCCGGGCGCGACAAGTTAACAACCGCGGCAAGGTGCAAGCCGCGGCAAGCTTCCACTACGTGCCCATGCTCCAGCTCATCCGGCCACGCGTCGCCCTGGGGCCCTTCCAGGTGCACGTGGCGGAAGGCTGTGCAGCTTGGGGTACACGGCGGCGAGCTGCGATGACGAGGCCACCATCGTGGCGAACAGAGACGCCCGGACAGACGCTTTTTGCACTGTACGGGGCGACAACGACGGGCATTCAATGCCCTTGTCCCTCACCGTCAGGGTTAGGTACAGAGCACTGTACATACACTATTACAACTACCACCACTTTTACGTTTTTGCCCTCATCTGCGTTGCCACCTGTCGGTGACCCCTTCGACCTATAAAAGGAGGCCCATGCGCAACGTAGAGGGGGTTCGGCGGTCCCGATCTTCGAACACTCTCACGCTCGGTGTAGCTAGCAACCAACACTGTAGCTCTTCTTGCTCCCGAGCCAAGAACACAATACAAACCGAGGCAGGAGTAGGGTTTTACGCATCCGTGCGGCCCGAACCTAGGTAAACTGCCCGCGTGCTCGCCTCGATCCGCTATTCGTGCACCCTCCGCTCCTTTGCCGTACCGAAAAGGGGCTCCGGTCCCATAGGTGTTCGTGGGCGATCAGTTTCCCCGACAAATGCTACCGTCGTTCTAAGCAAAATAAGAAGCATAATAAGATAAACATCACATGCAATCAAAATATGTGACATGATATGGCCATCATCATCTTGTGCTTTTGATCTCCATCTCCAAAGCACCGTCATGATCACCTTCGTCACCGGCGCGACACCTTGATCTCCATCGTAGCATCGTTGTCGTCTCGCCAACTATTGCTTCTACGACTATCGCTACTGCTTAGTGATAAAGTAAAGCAATTACATGGCGATTGCATTTCATACAATAAAGCGACAACCATATGGCTCCTGCCAGTTGCCGATAACATTACAAAACATGATCATCTCATACAAAACCGTATAACTCATCATGTCTTGACCATATCACATCACAACATGCCCTGCAAAAACAAGTTAGACGTCCTCTACTTTGTTGTTGCAAGTTTTACGTGGCTGCTACGGGCTTAGCAAGAACCGTTCTTACCTACGCATACAAAACCACAATGATATTTCGTCAAGTATGTGCTGTTTTAACCTTCACAAGGACCGGGCATAGCCACACTTGATTCAGCTAAAGTGAGAGAGACAGACACCCGCCAGTCACCTTTAAGCAACGAGTGCTCGTAACGGTGAAACCAGTCTCGCGTAAGCGTACGCGTAATGTCGGTCCGGGCCGCTTCATCTCACAATACCGCCGAAGCAAAGTATGACATGCTAGTAAGCAGTATGACTAGTATCGCCCACAACTCATTGTGTTCTACTCGTGCATATCATCTACGCATAGACCTGGCTCATGATGCCACTGTTGGGGAACGTAGTATTTTAAAATTTTCCTACGATCATGGAAGATCTATCTACCAGATGCATAGCAACGAGAGGGAAGAGTGTGTCTACGTACCCTCATAGACCGGAAGCGGAAGCGTCAAGTGACGCGGTTGATGTAGTCGAACTTCTTCGCGATTCAACCGATCAAGCACCGAACGTACGGCACCTCCGTGTTCAGCACACGTTCAGCTTGATGACGTCCCACGCGCTCTTGATCCAGTTGAGCTTCGCGGGAGAGTTTCGTCAGCACGACGGCGTGGTGACGGATATGATGTATCTACCGGCGCAGGGCTTCGCCTAAGCACTGCAACGGTATGACCGAGGTGTGTTTCCGTGGAGGGGGGCACCGCACACGGCTGGAACAATTCAACTTGTGTCTTTGGGTGCCCCCCTGCCCCCGTATATAAAGGAGCAAGGGGGGAGGCCGGCCGGCCCTCCTATGGTGCGGATAGGGCTGAAATCCTACTAGGAATAGGATTGCAATCCTATTCCTAGTAGGAACTACCAAAGAAGGATGAAGGGGGAAGGAAAGAGAGGGAGAGGGAGAGGGAAAGAGGGGCCGCGCCCCCTCCCCTTGTCCTATTCGGACTCCTCCTAGGGAGGGGGCGCGCCACCTCCTGGCTGCTGCCCTCTCTCTCCCCTATGGCCCACCAGGGCCCACCATTCCCCCGGGGGGTTCCGGTAACCCCCCAGCACTCCGGTAAATTCCGAAACTTTCCAGAACACTTCCGGTGTCCGAATATAGTCGTCCAATATATCAATCTTTATGTCTCGGACATTCCGAGACTCCTCGTCATGTCCGTGATCTCATCCGGGACTCCGAACTACCTTCGGTACATCAAAACTCATAAACTCATAATACCGATCGTCATCAAACGTTAAGCGTGCGGACCCTACACGTTCGAGAACTATGTAGACATGACCGAGACTCATCTCCGGTCAATAATCAATAGCGGAACCTGGATGCTCATATTGGCTCCTACATATTCTACGAAGATCTTTATCGGTCAAACCGCATAACAACATACGTTGTTCCTTTTGACATCGGTATGTTACTTGCCCGAGATTCGATCGTCGGTATCTCTATACCTAGTTCAATCTCGTTACCGGCAAGTCTCTTTACTCGTTCCGTAACACATCATCTCGTGACTAACTCATTAGTCTTTTGCTTGCAAGGCTTATTATGATGTGTGTTACCGAGAGGGCCCAGAGATACCTCTCCGACACTCGGAGTGACAAATCCTAATCTTGATCTATGCCAACACCACGAATACTTTCGGAGACACCTGTAGATCATCTTTATGATCACCCAGTTACGTTGTGACGTTTGATAGCACACAAGGTGTTCCTACGGTATTCGGGAGTTGCATAATCTCATAGTCATAGGAACATGTATAAGTCGTGAAGAAAGCAATAGCAGTAAAACTAAACGATCATAGTGCTATGCTAACGGATGGGTCTAGTCCATCACATCATTCTCCTAATGATGTGATCCCGTTGATCAAATGACAACTCATGTCTATGGCTAGGAAACATAACCATCTTTGATCAATGAGCTAGTCTAGTAGAGGCATACTAGGGACATACTGTTTTGTCTATGTATCCACACATGTACTAAGTTTCCGGTTAATACAATTCTAGCATGAATAAAAGACATTTATCATGATATAAGGAAATAAAAATAACATCTTTATTATTGCCTCTAGGGCATATTTCCTTCAACTAAGCATTAGCGATAGTCGTAGAAGCAATAGTTGGCGAGACGACAACGATGCTACGATGGAGATCAAGGTGTCGCGCCGGTGACAAAGGTGATCATGACGGTGCTTTGGAGATGGAGATCAAAAGCACAAGATAATGATGGCCATATCATGTCACATATTTTGATTGCATGTGATGTTTATCTTATTATGCTTCTTATTTTGCTCAGTACGACGGTAGCATTATAAGATGATCCCTTACAAAATTTAAAGGTATAAGTGTTCTCCCTGAGTATGCACCGTTGTGAAAGTTCGTCGTGCCGAGACACCACGTGATGATCGGGTGTGATAAGCTCTACGTTCAAATACAATGGGTGTAAGCCAGTTCTGCACACGCAGAATACTCGGGTTAAACTTGACGAGCCTAGCATATGCAGATATGGCCTCGGAACATCGGGGACCGAAAGGTCGAGCGTGAATCATATAGTAGATATGATCAACATAAGATGTTCAGCATTAAAACTAGTCCATCTCACGTGATGATCGGACATGGTTTGGTTGATTTGGATCACGTGATCATTTAGATGACGGGAGGGATGTCTATCTAAGTGGGAATTCTTTAAGTAATATGATTAATTGAACTTTAATTTATCATGAACTTAGTCCTGATAGTTTTTGCATATCTATGTTGTTGTAGATCAATGGCCCGTGCTACCGTTCCTTTGAATTTTAATGCATTCCTAGAGAAAGCTAAGTTGAAAGATGATGGTAGCAATTACACGGACTGGGTCCGTAACTTGAGGATTATCCTCATTGCTGCACAGAAGAATTATGTCCTTGAAGCACCGCTAGGTGACAAGCCCCCTCTCGCTAATGTAGACGCTTTGAACGTCTGGCAGACGCGGTCTGATGACTACACGATAGTTTAGTGTGCCATACTCTACGGCTTAGAACCGGGACTTCAACAACGTTTTGAACGTCATGGACCATATGAGATGTTCCAGGAGTTGAAGTTAATATTTCAAGCAAATGCCCGGATTGAGAAATATGAGATTTCCAATAAGTTCTATAGCTGCAAGATGGAGGAGAATAGTCCTATCAGTGAACACTTGCTCAGAATGTCTGGGTACTACAATCATATGACTCAACTTGGTTGCAAAGTTGACGAGGATAGTGTTATTGATAGAGTTCTTCAATCACTGCCACCAAGCTATAAAGGCTTCGTGATGAACTATAATATGCAAGGGATGCAGAAGGCAATTCCCAAGCTCTTCGCTATGCTCAAAGCCGTGGAGGTAGAAACCAAAAAGGAGCATCAAGTGTTGATGGTTAACAAGACCACTAGTTTCAAGAAAAAGGGCAAGGGAAAGAAGGGGAACTTCAAGAAGAATAGCAAGACAGTTGCTACTCCCACGAAGAAACCCAAGTCTAGAGCCAAGCCTCAAACTGAGTGCTTCTACTTCAAAGGGACTGGACACTGGAAGCGGAACTGCTCCAAGTATTTGGCGGATAAGAAGGATGGCAAGGTGAACAAAGGTATATGTGATATACATGTTATTGATGTGTACCTTACTAATGCTCGTAGTAGTACCTGGGTATTTGATACTGTTTCGGTTGCTAATATTTGTAACTCGAAACAGGGACTACGGATTAAACGAAGATTGGCTAAGGATGAGGTGACGATGCGCGTGGGAAATGGTTCCAAAGTCGATGTGATCGTCGTCGGCACGCTACCTCTACATCTACCTTCAGGATTAGTTTTAGACATAAATAATTGTTATTTGGTGCCAGCGTTGAGCATGAACATTATATCTGGATCTTGTTTGTTGCGAGACGGTTATTCATTTAAATTAGAGAATAATGGTTGTTCTATTTTTATGAATAATATCTTTTATGCTCATGCACCCTTGAAGAGTGGTCTATTCTTGTTGGATCTCGATTGTAGTGATACACATATTCATAATATTGAAGCCAAAAGATGCAAGGTTAATAATGATAGTGCAACTTATTTGTGGCATTGCCGTTTAGGTCATATTGGTGTAAAGCGCATGAAGAAACTCCATAGTGATGGAATTTTGGAATCACTTGATTATGAATCACTTGGTGCTTGCGAACCATGCCTCATGGGCAAGATGACTAAAACTCCGTTCTCCGGAACAATGGAGCGAGCAACCGATTTATTGGAAATCATACATACATATGTAAGTGGACCGATGAGTGTTGAAGCTCGTGAAGGAAATATGCCCTAGAGGCAATAATAAAGATGTTATTTGTATTTCCTTATATCATGATAAATGTCTTTTATTCATGCTAGAATTGTATTAACCGGAAACTTAGTACATGTGTGGATACATAGACAAAACAGTATGTCCCTAGTATGCCTCTACTAGACTAGCTCATTGATCAAAGATGGTTACGTTTCCTAGCCATAGACATGAGTTGTCATTTGATCAACGGGATCACATCATTAGGAGAATGATGTGATGGACAAGACCCATCCGTTAGCATAGCACTATGATCGTTTAGTTTAACTGCTATTGCTTTCTTCATGACTTATACATGTTCCTATGTCTATGAGATTATGCAACTCCAGAATACCGTAGGAACACCTTGTGTGCTATCAAACGTCACAACGTAACTGGGTGATCATAAAGATGCTCTACAGGTGTCTCCGAAAGTATTCGTGGTGTTGGCATAGATCAAGATTGGGATTTGTCACTCCGAGTGTCGGAGAGGTATCTCTGGGCCCTCTCGGTAACACACATCATAATAAGCCTTGCAAGCAAAAGACTAATGAGTTAGTCACGAGATGATGTGTTACGGAACGAGTAAAGAGACTTGCCGGTAACGAGATTGAACTAGGTATAAAGATACCGACGATCGAATCTCGGGCAAGTAACATACCGTTTGACAAAAGGAACAACGTATGTTGTTATGCGGTTCTGACCGATAAAAGATCTTCGTAGAATATGTAGGAGCCAATATGAACATCCAGGTTCCGCTATTGGTTATTGACCAGAGATGAGTCTCGGTCATGTCTACATAGTTCTCGAACCCGTAGGGTCCGCACGCTTAACGTTTGATGATGATCGGTATTATGAGTTTTTGAGTATTGATGTACCGAAGGTAGTTCGGAGTCCCGGATGAGATCACGGACATGACGAGGAGTCTCGGAATGTCCGAGACATAAAGATTGATATATTGGACGGCTATATTCGGACACCGGAAGTATACCGGAAAAGTTTCGGATTTATCGGGAATGCCGGAAGGGGTTACCGGAACCCCCTACGAGAGGGGATGGTCCATAGTGGGCCTAAAGGGTGAGAGAGAGGCAGCCCATAGGGCTGGCCGGTGCCCCCACCTAGCAATCCTAGTTGGACTAGGATTGGGGGGGCGCCACCTCTCCTATTCCTTTCCCCCTTCTTCCTTCTGGTGAATCCTACTAGGAATAGGATTGCAATCCTATTCCTAGTAGGAGTCCCCTCCCTAGCCGCACCATAGGAGGTGGCCGGCCCCTCCTCCCTTGCTCCTTTATATGCGGGGGCAGGGGGGCACCCAAAGACACACAAGTTGAATTGTTTAGCCGTGTGCGGTGCCCCCCTCCACAGAATCACACCTCGGTCGTACCGTTGCGGAGCTTAGGCGAAGCCCTGCGCCGGTGAACACATCATATCCGTCACCACGCCGTCGTGCTGACGAAACTCTCCCGTGAAGCTCAACTCGATCAAGAGCTCGTGGGACGTCATCAAGCTGAACGTGTGCTGAACGCGGAGGTGCTGTACGTTCGGTGCTTGATCGGTTGGATCGCGAAGAAGTTCGACAACATCAACCGCGTCACTTGACGCTTCCGCTCCCGGTCTACGAGGGTACGTAGACACACTCTCCCCTCTCGTTGCTATGCATCTGGTAGATAGATCTTGCGTGATCGTAGGAAAATTTTAAAATACTACGTTCCCCAACAGTGGCATCATGAGCCAGGTCTATGCGTAGATGATATGCACGAGTAGAACACAATGAGATTGTGGACGATACTAGTCATACTGCTTACCAGCATGTCATACTTTGCTTCGGCGGTATTGTGAGATGAAGCGGCCCGGACCGACATTACGCGTACGCTTACGCGAGACTGGTTTCACCGTTACGAGCACTCGTTGCTTAAAGGTGACTGGCGGGTGTCTGTCTCTCTCACTTTAGCTGAATCAAGTGTGGCTACGCCCGGTCCTTGTGAAGGTTAAAACAGCACATACTTGACGAAACATCGTTGTGGTATGCGTAGGTAAGAACGGTTCTTGCTAAGCCCGTAGCAGCCACGTAAAACTTGCAACAAACAAAGTAGAGGACGTCTAACTTGTTTTTGCAGGGCATGTTGTGATGTGATATGGTCAAGACATGAGTTATACGATTTTGTATGAGATGATCATGTTTTGTAAAGTTATCGGCAACTGGCAGGAGCCATATGGTTGTCGCTTTATTGTATGAAATGCAATCGCCATGTAATTGCTTTAGTTTATCACTAAGCGGTAGCGATAGTCGTAGAAGCAATAGTTGGCGAGACGACAACGATGCTACGATGGAGATCAAGGTGTCAAGCCGGTGACGAAGGTGATCATGACGGTGCTTTGGAGATGGAGATCAAAAGCACAAGATGATGATGGCCATATCATGTCACATATTTTGATTGCATGTGATGTTTATCTTATTATGCTTCTTATTTTGCTTAGAACGACGGTAGCATTATAAGATGACCCCTTACTAAATTTCAAGGTATAAGTGTTCTCCCTGAGTATGCACCGTTGCGAAAGTTCGTCGTGCCGAGACACCACGTGATGATCGGGTGTGATAAGCTCTACGTTCAAATACAACGGGTGTAAGCCAGTTTTGCACACGCAGAATACTCGGGTTAAACTTGACGAGCCTAGCATATACAGATATGGCCTCGGAACACTGGAGACCGAAAGGTCGAGCGTGAATCATATAGTAGATATGATCAACATAAGATGTTCACCATTGAAAACTACTCCATCTCACGTGATGATCGGACATGGTTTAGTTGATTTGGATCACGTGATCATTTAGATGACCAGAGGGATGTCTATCTAAGTGGGAGTTCTTTAAATTAATATGATTAAACTGAACTTTAATTTATCATGAACTTAGTCCTGATAGTTTTTGCATATCTATGTCGTTGTAGATCAATGGCCCGTGCTACCGTTCCTTTGAATTTTAATGCATTCCTAGAGAAAGCTAAGTTGAAAGATGATGGTAGCAATTACACAGACTGGGTCCGTAACCTGAGGATTATCCTCATTGCTGCATAGAAGAATTATGTCCTTGAAGCACCGCTAGGTGACAAGCCCCCTTCCGCTGATGCAGACGCTTTGAACGTCTGGCAGTCGCGGTCTGATGACTACACGATAGTTCAGTGTGCCATGCTTTACGGCTTAGAACCGGGACTTCAACGACGTTTTGAACGTCATGGAGCATATGAAATGTTCCAGGAGTTGAAGTTAATATTTCAAGCAAATGCCCGAATTGAGAAATATGAGATTTCCAATAAGTTCTACAGCTGCAAAATGGAGGAGAATAGTTCTATCAGTGAACACTTGCTCAGAATGTCTGGGTACTACAATCATATGACTCAACTTGGTTGCAATGTTGACGAGGATAGTGTTATTGATAGAGTTCTTCAATCACTGCCACCAAGCTATAAAGGCTTCGTGATGAACTATAACATGCAAGGGATGCAAAAGACAATTCCCGAGCTCTTCGCTATGCTCAAAGCTGCGGAGGTAGAAATCAAAAAGGAGCATCAAGTGTTGATGGTTAACAAGATCACTAGTTTCAAGAAAAAGGGCAAGGGAAAGAAAGGGAACTTTAAAAGGAATAGCAAATCAGTTGCTACTTCAACGAAGAAACCCAAATCTGGAGCCAAGCCTGAAACTGAGTGCTTCTACTGCAAGGGAACTGGACACTGGAAGCGGAACTGCCCCAAGTATTTGGCGGATAAGAAGGATGGCAAGATGAACAAAGGTATATGTGATATACATGTTATTGATGTGTACCTTACTAATGCTCGTAGTAGTACCTGGGTATTTGATACCGGTTCGGTTGCTAATATTTGTAACTCGAAACAGGGACTACGGATTAAACGAAGATTAGCTAAGGACGAGGTGACGATGCGCGTGGGAAACGGTTCCAAAGTCGATGTGATCGCCGTCGGCACGCTACCTCTACATCTACCTTCGGGATTAGTTTTAGACCTAAATAATTGTTATTTGGTGCCAGCGTTGAGCATGAACATTATATCTGGATCTTGTTTATTGCGAGACGGTTATTCATTTAAATCAGAGAATAATGGTTGTTCCATTTTGATGAATAATATCTTTTATGGTCATTTACCCTTAAAGAGTGGTCTATTCTTACTGGATCTTGATAGTAGTGATACACATATTCATAATATTGAAACCAAAAGATGCAAGGTTAATAATGATAGTGCAACTTATTTGTGGCACTGCCGTTTGGGTCATATTGGTGTAAAACGCATGAAGAAACTCCATAAAGATGGACTTTTGGAATCACTTGATTATGAATCACTTGGTGCTTGCGAACCATGCCTCATGGGCAAGATGACTAAAACTCCGTTCTCCGGAACTATGGAGCGAGCAACAGATTTGTTGGAAATCATACATACTGATGTATGTGGACCAATGAGCGTTGATGCTCGCGGCGGGTATCGTTATTTTCTGACCTTCACTGATGATTTGAGCAGATATGGGTATATCTGCTTAATGAAACACAAGTCTGAAACATTTGAAAAGTTCAAAGAATTTCAGAGTGAAGTAGAGAATCATCGTAACAAGAAAATAAAGTTCCTACGATCTGATCGTGGAGGAGAATATTTGAGTTACGAGTTTGGTCTTCATTTGAAACAATGTGGAATAGTTTCACAACTCACGCCACCTGGAACACCACAACGTAATGGTGTGTCCGAACGTCGTAACCGTACTTTATTAGATATGGTGCGATCTATGATGTCTCTTACCGATTTACCACTATCGTTTTGGGGTTATGCTTTAGAGACAGCTGCATTCACGTTAAATAGGGCACCATCTAAATCCGTTGATACGACGCCTTATGAACTGTGGTTTGGCAAGAAACCAAAGTTGTCATTTCTTAAAATTTGGGGCTGCGATGCTTATGTGAAAACACTTCAACCTGATAAGCTCGATCCCAAGTCGGAAAAATGTGTCTTCATAGGATACCCAAAAGAAACTGTTGGGTACACCTTCTATCACAGATCCGAAGGCAAAATATTCGTTGCTAAGAACGGATCCTTTCTAGAAAAAGAGTTTCTCTCGAAAGAAGTGAGTGGGAGGAAAGTAGAACTTGATGAGGTAATTGTACCTTCTCCCATATTGGAAAGTAGTACATCACAGGAAATTGTTCCAGTGATTCCTACACCAATTAGTGAGGAAGTTGATAATAATGATCATGAAACTTCGGATCAAGTTTCTACTGAACGTCGTAGATCAACCAGAGTACGTTCCGCACCAGAGTTGTACGGCAACCCAGTTCTGGAAATCATGTTACTAGACCATGATGAACCTACGAACTATGAGGAAGCGATGATGAGCCCAGATTCCGCAAAATGGCTTGAAGCCATGAAATCTGAGATGGGATCCATGTATACAAAGTATGGACTTTGGTTGACTTGCCCGATGATCGGCAGGCCATCGAAAATAAATGGATCTTCAAGAGGAAGACTGACGCAGACGGTAATATTACTGTTTACAAAGCTCGACTTGTTGCAAAAGGTTTTCGACAAGTTCAAGGAGTTGACTACGATGAGACTTTCTCACCAGTAGCGATGCTTAAGTCTGTCCGAATCATGTTAGCAATTGCCGCATTTTATGATTATGAAATCTGGCAAATGGATGTCAAAACTGCATTCCTAAATGGATATCTCAAAGAAGAGTTGTATATGATGCAACCAGAAGGTTTTGTCGATCCAAAAGGTGCTAACAAAGTATGCAAACTCCAACGGTCCATCTATGGATTGGTGCAAGCATCTCGGAGTTGGAATATACGCTTTGATGAGGTGATCAAAGCATATGGTTTTATACAGACTTTTGGAGAAGCCTGTATTTACAAGAAAGTGAGTGGGAGCTCTGTAGCATTTCTAATATTATATGTAGATGACATATTGTTAATTGGAAATGATATAGAATTTCTGGATAGCATAAAAGGATACTTGAATAAAAGTTTTTCTATGAAAGACCTCGGAAGCTGCTTACATATTAGGCATCAAGATCTATAGAGATAGATCAAGACGCTTAATTGGACTTTCACAAAGCACATACCTTGATAAGATTTTGAAAAGGTTCAAAATGGATCAGTCAAAGAAAGGGTTCTTGCCTGTTTTACAAGGTATGAAGTTGAGTAAGACTCAATGCCCGACCACTGCAGAAGATAGAGAGAAATGAAAGTCATTCCCTATGCCTCAGCCATAGGATCTATCATGTATGCAATGCTGTGTACCAGACCTGATGTGTGCCTTGCTATAAGTCTAGCAGGGAGGTACCAAAGTAATCCAGGAGTGGATCACTGGACAGCGGTCAAAAACATCCTAAAGTATCTGAAAAGAACAAAGGATATGTTTCTCGTATATGGAGGTGACAAAGAGCTCGTCGTAAACGGTTACGTCGATTCTAGCTTTGACACTGATCCGGATGACTCTAAGTCACAAACCGGATATGTATTTTTATTGAACGGTGGAGCTGTCAGCTGGTGCAGTTCCAAGCAGAGCGTCGTGGCGGTATCTACGTGTGAAGTGGAATACATAGCTGCTTCGGAAGCAGCAAATGAAGGAGTCTGGATGAAGGAGTTCATATCCGATCTAGGTGTAGTACCTAGTGCATCGGGTCCAATGAAAATCTTTTGTGACAACACTGGAGCCATAGCCTTGGCGAAGGAATCCGGGTTTCACAAGAGAACAAAGCACATCAAAAGACGCTTCAATTCCATCCGCGATCTAGTCAAGGAGGGAGACATAGAGATTTGCAAAATACATACGGATCTGAATGTTGCAGACCCGTTGACTAAGCCTCTTCCACGGGCAAAACATGATCAACACCAAGACTCCATGGGTGTGAGGATCATCACTTTGTAATCTAGATTATTGACTCTAGTTCAAGTGGGAGACTGAAGGAAATATGCCCTAGAGGCAATAATGAAGATGTTATTTGTATTTCCTTATATCATGATAAATATCTTTTATTCATGCTAGAATTGTATTAACCGGAAACTTAGTACATGTGTGGATACATAGACAAAACAGTATGTCCCTAGTATGCCTCTACTAGACTAGCTCATTGATCAAAGATGGTTACGTTTCCTAGCCATAGACATGAGTTGTCATTTGATCAACGGGATCACATCATTAGGAGAATGATGTGATGGACAAGACCCATCCGTTAGCATAGCACTATGATCGTTTAGTTTAACTGCTATTGCTTTCTTCATGACTTATACATGTTCCTATGACTATGAGATTATGCAACTCCCGAATACCGTAGGAACACCTTGTGTGCTATCAAACGTCACAACGTAACTGGGTGATCATAAAGATGCTCTACATGTGTCTCCGAAAGTATTCGTGGTGTTGGCATTGATCAAGATTGGGATTTGTCACTCCGAGTGTCGGAGAGGTATCTCTGGGCACTCTCGGTAACACACATCATAATAAGCCTTGCAAGCAAAAGACTAATGAGTTAGTCACGAGATGATGTGTTACGGAACGAGTAAAGAGACTTGCTGGTAACGAGATTGAACTAGGTATAAAGATACCGACGATCGAATCTCGGGCAAGTAACATACCGTTTGACAAAAGGAACAACGTATGTTGTTATGCGGTTCTGACCGATAAAAGATCTTCGTAGAATATGTAGGAGCCAATATGAACATCCAGGTTCCGCTATTGGTTATTGACCAGAGATGAGTCTCGGTCATGTCTACATAGTTCTCGAACCCGTAGGGTCCGCACGCTTAACGTTTGATGACGATCGGTATTATGAGTTTTTGAGTATTGATGTACCGAAGGTAGTTCGGAGTCCCGGATGAGATCACGGACATGACGAGGAGTCTCGGAATGTCCGAGACATAAAGATTGATATATTGGACGGCTATATTCGGACACAGGAAGTATACCGGAAAAGTTTCGGATTTATCGGGAATGCCGGAAGGGGTTACCGGAACCCCCTACGAGAGGGGATGGTCCATAGTGGGCCTAAAGGGTGAGAGAGAGGCAGCCCATAGGGCTGGCCGGCGCCCCCACCTAGCAATCCTAGTTGGACTAGGATTGGGGGGGCGCCACCTCTCCTATTCCTTTCCCCCTTCTTCCTTCCGGTGAATCCTACTAGGAATAGGATTGCAATCCTATTCCTAGTAGGAGTCCCCTCCCTAGCCGCACCATAGGAGGTGGCCGGCCCCTCCTCCCTTGCTCCTTTATATACGGGGGCAGGGGGGCACCCAAAGACACACAAGTTGAATTGTTTAGCCGTGTGCGGTGCCCCCCTCCACAGAATCACACCTCGGTCGTACCGTTGCGGAGCTTAGGCGAAGCCCTGCGCCGGTGAACACATCATATCCGTCACCACGCCGTCGTGCTGACGAAACTCTCCCGTGAAGCTCAACTAGATCAAGAGCTCGTGGGACATCATCAAGCTGAACGTGTGCTGAACGCGGAGGTGCCGTACGTTCGGTGCTTGATCGGTTGGATCGCGAAGAAGTTCGACAACATCAACCGCGTCACTTGACGCTTCTGCTCCCGGTCTACGAGGGTACGTAGACACACTCTCCCCTCTCGTTGCTATGCATCTGGTAGATAGATCTTGCGTGATCGTAGGAAAATTTTAAAATACTACGTTCCCCAACAGCTCGCGGCGGGTATCGTTATTTTCTGACCTTCACTGATGATTTGAGCAGATATGGGCATATCTACTTGATGAAACACAAGTCTGAAACATTTGAAAAGTTCAAAGAGTTTCAGAGTGAAGTAGAGAATCATCGTAACAAGAAAATAAAGTGTCTACGATCTGATCATGTAGGTGAATATTTGAGTTACGAGTTTGGTCTTCATTTGAAACAATGTGGAATAGTTTGACAACTCACGCCAGCCGGAACACCACATTGTAATGGTGTGTCCGAACGTCGTAACCGTACTTTATTGGATATGGTGCGGTCTATGATGTCTCTTACCGATTTACCACTATCGTTTTGAGGTTATGCTTTAGAGACAGCTGCATTCATGTTAAATATGCCACCATCTAAATCCGTTGAGACGACGCCTTATGAACTGTGGTTTGGCAAGAAACCAAAGTTGTCGTTTCTTAAAGTTTGGGGCTGCGATACTTATGTGAAAAAGCTTCAACCTGATAAGCTCGAACCCAAGTCGAAGAAATGTGTCTTTATAGGATACCCAAAAGAGACTGTTGGGTACACCTTCTATCACAGATCTGAAGGCAAGATATTCGTTGCTAAGAATGGATCCTTTCTAGAGAAGGAGTTTCTCTCGAAAGAAGTGAGTGGGAGGAAAGTAGAACTTGATGAGGTAATTGTACCTTCTCCCGAATTGGAAAGTAGTACATCACAGAAACTAGTTCCAGTGATTCCTACACCAATAAGTGAGGAAGCTAATGATGATGATCATGAAACTTCAGATAAAGTTTCTGCTGAACGCCGTAGATCAACCAGAGTACGTTCTACACTAGAGTGGTACGGCAACCCAGTTCTGGAAGTCATGTTACTAGACCATGATGAACCTACGAACTATGAGGAAGCAATGATGAGCCCAGATTCGGCAAAATGGCTTGAGGCCATGAAATCTGAGATGGGATCCATGTATGAGAACAAAGTATGGACTTTGGTTGACTTGCCCGATGATCGACAAGCCATCGAAAATAAATGGATCTTCAAGAGGAAGACCGACGCAGACGGTAATGTTACTGTTTACAAAGCTCGACTTGTTGCGAAAGGGTTTCGACAAGTTCAAGGACTTGACTACGATGAGACTTTCTCACCCGCAGCGATGCTTAAGTCTGTCCGAATCATGTTAGCAATTGCCACATTTTATGATATGAAATCTGGCAAATGGATGTCAAAACTGCATTCCTGAATGGATATCTCAAAGAAGAGTTGTATATGATGCAACCAGAAGGTTTTGTCGATCCTAAAAGTACTAGCAATGTGTGCAAGCTCCAGCGATCCATCTATGGACTGGTGCAAACATCTCGGAGTTGGAATATATGCTTTGATGAGGTGATGAAAGCATATGGTTTTATATAGACTTTTGGAGAAGCCTGTATTTACAAGAAAGTGAGTGGGAGCTCTGTAGCATTTCTGATATTATATGTGGATGACATATTGTTGATTGGAAATAATATAGAATTTCTGGATAGCATAAAAGGATACTTGAATAAGAGTTTTTCAATGAAAGACCTCGGTGAAGCTGCTTACATATTAGGCATCAAGATCTATAGAGATAGATCAAGATGCTTAATTGGACTTTCACAAAGCACATACCTTGATGAAGTCTTGAAGAAGTTCAAAATGGATCAGTCAAAGAAAGGGTTCTTGCCTGTGTTACAAGGTGTGAAGTTGAGTAAGACTCAATGCCCGACCACCGCAGAAGATAGAGAGAAAATGAAAGTCATTCCCTATGCCTCAGCCATAGGATCTATCATGTATGCAATGTTGTGTACCAGACCTGATGTGTGCCTTGCTATAAGTCTAGCAGGGAGGTACCAAAGTAATCCAGGAGTGGATCACTGGACATCGGTCAAGAACATCCTGAAATACCTGAAAAGGACAAAGGATATGTTTCTCGTGTAAGGAGGTGACAAAGAGCTCGTCGTAAATGGTTACGTCGATTCTAGCTTTGACACTAATCCGAATGACTCTAAGTCACAAACCGGATATGTATTTTTATTAAACGGTGGAGCTGTAAGTTGGTGCAGTTCCAAGCAGAGCATCGTGGCGGGATCTACGTGTGAAGCGGAATACATAGCTGCTTTGGAAGAAGCAAATGAAGGAGTCTGGATGAAGGAGTTCATATCCGATCTAGGTGTAATACCTAGTGCATCGGGTCCAATGAAATTTTTTTGTGACAACACTGGAGCAATAATCTTGGCGAAGGAATCCAGGTTTCACAAGAGAACAAAGCACATCAAAAGACGCTTCAATTCCATCCGCGATCTAGTCAAGGAGGGAGACATAGAGATTTGCAAGATACATACGGATCTGAATGTTGCAGACCCGTTGACTAAGCCTCTTCCACGGGCAAAACATGATCAGCACCAAGACTCCATGGGTGTTAGGATCATTACTTTGTAATCTAGATTATTGACTCTAGTTCAAGTGGGAGACTGAAGGAAATATGCCCTAGAGGAAATAATAAAGATGTTATTTGTATTTCCTTATATCATGATAAATGTCTTTTATTCATGCTAGAATTGTATTAACCGAAAACTTAGTACATGTGTGAATGCATAGACAAAACAATATGTCCCTAGTATGCCTCTACTAGACTAGCTCATTGATCAAAGATGGTTATGTTTCCTAGCCATAGACATGAGTTCTCATTTGATCAACGGAATCACATTATTAGGAGAATGATGTGATGGACAAGACCCATCCGTTAGCTTAGCACTATGATCATTTAGTTTTACTGCTATTGCTTTCTTCATGACTTATACATGTTCCTATGACTATGAGATTATGCAACTCCCGAGTACCGGAGGAACACCTTGTGTGCTATCAAACGTCACAACATAACTGAGTGATCATAAAGATACTCTACAGGTGTCTCCGAAAGTGTTCGTGGTGTTGGCATAGATGAAGAATAGGATTTGTCACTCCGAGTGTCGGAGAGGTATCTCTGAGCCCTCTCGGTAATACGCATCATAATAAGCCTTGCAAGCAAATGACTAATGAGTTAGTCACGAGATGATGTATTATGAAACGAGTAAAGAGACTTGCTGGTAACGAGATTGAACTAGGTATTGAGATACCGACGATCGAATCTCGGGCAAGTAACATACCGATGACAAAGGGAACAACGTATGTTGTTATGCGGTTTGACCGATAAAGATATTTGTAGAATATTTAGGAGCCAATATGAGCATCCAGGTTCCGCTATTGGTTATTGACCGGAGATGAGTCTCGGTCATGTCTACATAGTTCTCGAACCCGTAGGGTCCGCACGCTTAACGTTTGATGACGATCGATATTATGAGTTTATGAGTTTTGATGTACCGAAGGTAGTTTGGAGTCCCGGATAAGATCACGGACATGACGAGGAGTCTCGGAATGTCCGAGACGTAAATATTGATATATTGGACGACTATATTCGGACACCGGAAGCGTTCCGTAAAGTTTCGGAATTAACCGGAGTGCTGGGGGGTTACCGGAACCCCCCGGGGAAGCTATGTGCCTTAATGGGCCATAGGAGAAAGAGAGAGGGAGGGCCAGGGCTGGGCCGCGCCCCCACCCCTTGGTCCGAATTGGACAAGGAAGGAGGGGGGCCGGCGCCCCTTTCCTTCTCCCTCTCCCTCTCCTTCCTTCCCCCCTTCTCCCTCTTGGTGATTCCTACTAGGAATAGGATTGCAATCCTATTCCTAGTAGGATTGCTCCTCCTTGGCGCGCCATAGGGGCTGGCCGGCCTCCCCCCTTTGCTCCTTTATATACGGGGGCAGGGGGGCACCTCTAGACACACAAGTTGATCTCTCCAGCCGTGTGCGGTGCCCCCCTCCACAGAAACACACCTCGGTCGTATCTTTGTAGTGCTTAGGCGAAGCCCTGCACCGGTAGCTTCATCATATCCGTCACCACGCCGTCGTGCTGACGAAACTCTCCCGTGAAGCTCAACTGGATCAAGAGCTCATGGGACGTCATCAAGCTGAACGTGTGCTGAACGCGGAGGTGCCGTACGTTCGGTGCTTGATCGGTTGAATCGCGAAGAAGTTCGACTACATCAACCGTGTCACTCGACGCTTCCGCTTTCGGTCTACAAGGGTACGTAGACACACTCTCCCCCTCGTTGCTATGCATCTGCTAGATAGATCTTGCGTGATCGTAGGATTTTTTTTTGAAATACTACGTTCCCCAACAGAAGTCAGCCCAGATTTCCCTAGTGATGTCGTCCTTGTCGTTGTACTCATACTTCTGGTGAGCTCCGCGTTGGAGCAGATGGATACCCCGACGCGGAGAGATGCATCATGTTGACTAGATTCAGTCCGGTTCCGGCCAGCTTTCGCACATACTTCCTAAGCTTAGTCACTTATCACTTTCAGTGTGTCTTTCAATCTGTACCTACGGCTCTAGGAGTTGCGCTTGGATGGTGGAACTAGGGAGAAGGCTGTGACAATCCGACCCGAGGTGGATTACCTAATTCTACATCTCGGATGTAGAACCACCCCTCCTACCACTTCTTATTTGTCTCTGCAAACTCCCTTCCAGGTACCCGGATCCGGGTTGCATGCAGACATGGTGTTCTTTTTGGCGCGCCCAAGTATTGGGTGATGCTTGCCTGCTTGGTTATTGAAGCTCCAGTTCAAGTGGGTGCTCTAGCTCCTCACGCCCTACATGCAGGTACACCCTTCCACCGGTACCTACTTGGATATAGAAAATATGAGTAGATACAATTGACTTCTGCTTATATTATGTTGCCAGCTTCATCTGTTTTGATCATTAGAATATTGCTTTCATACTATCTAATTTCTGCAGTTAAGATGCTCTTGACTAACCAGAAAAGTTCTGTTGAGTTCCATACGTTGAGTAAAACATTTCATTCTGTATTGAGTTAGCTAATACTATATAATTCCGCGATACCATTTCTTTACTGTGATAGTTTCTCATATTTTTCTATTATACTTGTATACATTATTCCTATTTAAAGTCATCAACTGAGATGTTGTAAACATTCCTGCCATGTGCTGCTTCCTTTTTCATGATTTGCTACTATAGATCATTTGCTTGAACTGAGATGGTTGGTGTATTTGTGCTTATAATTATGCTTCTATGTGGTTGTTGCAGCATGACCCAACCAAATAAACATTTTGTGCCTTAAGAATCTAGCTCTAAAAGTGTGGTGTTACCTCTCTTTACAGGAGCTCTGGGCTGAAGAAATTTGAAGAAGCTTGAAGCCTGACAAAGTAAAGAGTAGCGAGTTATAATGAAGTGCTAGTTATGTTGTACAGTGACCAGCATATCTGGTTGTATGAACACTATTGTAAATATTGTAATTTCATATGTTGTACAGTAGTCAGCATATTTGGCGCTAATATTGGCTATCATTAACAGTTTCGTATATTCTCTTGCCATTTGAAATATTTTTCATTTGTTTATTGTGAAAGTGTGAGAAATAGAAAGATGACCAGTGGGACAAAAGAAAAGGCCAATGCCCAAAAAATAGATGGAATGTAAAAAGGCCGAGGCCCAAAATAGAAATGGACTATAAAAGGGTCGGGGGCCAAAAAATGGACTATAGAAGCCAATGGCCAAGAAAAAAAACACCTAATTGCTGGGCTAGGCCCATGTAGTTAGCAAAGAATAACAGGAAAAATATATAAAAAGGCTGAATTGTTGGGCTCGGCCCATGTAAAACAGCGAACTGGGCCGGGCTGATTCTTATCAACGACCTTTTCATTTGGTCGCAATTTTGCCACGTAAGCTTGCCACGTCGGATCCGATGTGTCCTGGGCAGACAACTAGTGACCAAAACAGAAGGTCATAGAATCAATGACCTTTTGTTTTGGTCGTTGCCTTCCATGACCTTCTCACGGATAAGGTCGTAAATTTCAGTTTACGATCGTCAGCTTTTGACCATCTGTTTTTGGTCACAAAAAGGTCACAAATGGAAAATAATGACCATTCAGTGACCAATATTCAAGGTCACAAGTTGACATATTTCTTGTAGTGTTCGCACTCGCAAGCTTTGTTCACATTGGTCTGGAGTTTGACTTGGAAATATTTTCTCCAAATGTCAAAGTGAGGCTCGATGGTCAAGAAACACTCACATAGTGAGATGAAGCAAGCAAGGTGAATTATGGAGTTGGGGTGAGATGATGCATCTGAAGACCATAAAAGTGGTGGAGAGTACGAAAAAATAGATGTATTGGATAACTTGGGCCACAGAGAATGAAATGAATGAAACTAACAGCTACTCCCATTAGAGTTGTTGGATTCTCCAAAGAGGAAGGATGACGTAGCATGGTAGCAGATAGTATTTCCCTCATCTAAGAACCAAGGTTTATCGAAGAAGTATGAGGCGACATACTACCGATGTTAGCAGCACCTGCAGACAAACAAATAAAATTGCTTGCACCCAACAAAGGCAAGGGGAATGTCGATCCCCTTGTTCTTGCTAGCTGCAAGATTAGTAGCAAAGACAGATAGATAGTGATATGCAAAATGAGAAAAGTAAATAAAATGAAAGTAAGTGGAGATTGCAATTGTTTAAGCTTTTTTATTTAATGGGGAATAGACCTGGGGGCCATATAGGTTCACTAGTGGCATCTCTCTCAAAAGCATAACACCTGTGGGCAAACAAATTACTGTTAGGCAATTGACATAATAGTGGATAGGTACAATTGTGATCATTAATGACACACTAATTACATAGGCATTATGTCCGTGACAAGTATCTACTACTATTACTCCACCCCAAGACCTCTATCCAGCATGCATCTCAAAGTATTAAGTTCACGATAAATAGAGTAACGCTTTAAGCAAGACGATACAATATAGACAAAGTAAGATCAATTAATATGAAGAAACCCCATAGTTTTATTCTTAGTAGCAACAATACAATACGTGCCCTTTCACATATTGTCACTGGGCAGGATCACCGCAAGATTAAACCTACCAAAAAGCACACCTCCCACAGACAATAAATCAATCTAATTGGCCAAAGAAGATGGTTAGATAAGAGAGAAATGCAAACTATAAAATTATGCAGCAAAAGAAACTTCAAGAGATTGATCAAAATTCAACCACAATTCATCGGATCCCAACAAACATACCGCAAAAGTTACATCGGATGGATCTTAGAGAAGATCATTGCATTGAAAATCAAGAGAGAGAGAGAGAGAGAGAGAGAGAGAGAGAGAGAGAGAGATCAATCTACTACCATGGAACCATAGGTCCTAAAGGAACTACTCACAATCATCACATAGCCAACAAGGTTGATGAAGATAGTGATACGTCCAAAATGCATCACTATTTTATATTGTAATTCATCCTTATTCATTGATATATTTCACATTACAAAGATGTTCTTATGTTGTTTTGGCCTATTTTACACAGTTTGCAACTTTCCGGTGCCGAAGCAGCAGACGCAGGATTCAGCGGTAAAAAGTGGACGCTGAGTTGCTGAAGAAGAATACCTCCAAATTGCCTGAAAATCGATGGAGGGTATTTTCCAGAAGGATCACGAAGATACGCAAAAGAGCAACCAGAGGGGGGCCACAGGGTGCCCAGGCGGCCACCTGGCGCGACCCCCACCCTGGCCGCGCCAGGAGGGCGCCTGGAGCCCCTGGCCCACTCCAAGCTCCCCCCTCTGGCCTATATACTCCTCGTCATCCAGAAACCCTAAAAAGGAGGGAGTTTACGGAGTTCCGCCGCCGCTCCGTGGCGGAAACCTACAGAGAAGAAAAGCCATCTCCGGCGGGGAGATTCCGCCGGGGAGATCACCTCCGGAAGGGGAGATCATCGCCATCGTCATCACCATCGTCACGGGCATCATCGAGATCATCATCAACATCATCCCCAACATCAGCACCATCTCCATCTTCATCCAATCTCATCTCACAATTGCAACTTGTGTTGTAATCCGTACTATCTATCCTCTCTACTCTATCGGTGTTGATTACTACTTTGTGGTGAATGCTATTGAGTTTTGTTGGAGAAATATCATTGTGTCCAGATTGTTTATCATCCATCTATCTCCACTGATCATGATCTCTTTTATGTCTTGTGAGTAGTTACTTTAGTTCTTGAGGACATGGGAGAAGTCTTGTTGTTAGTAGTCATATGATGTTGAAGTAATATGTGTTGTTTGATACTTAAGTTGTGTTGTTATTTTCGTAGTGGTGTTGTGTGAGTCGAACACTCAACACTTCGCCTTATTAAGGACCTAGGGGAATACATTGTGTACAAAGAATGCTTACGGTGGGTTGCCGGAGTGACAGAAACCTGAACCCCAGTTCGCACGCTTTTGCACAAGGGAACAATGGATCATCGATCGTATTGCTATGGTTAGGCTTTTGCCTTAAATACTATCTTGTATTTGCGGATGCTTGCAAGGTGTTTAATCATAAGAGTGCACTCATCTTAGTCTAGAGGGTGTACTAGCATAGATCCACCCACTCAACACTTATCAACACATCACATAGTACCGATACGGAATATGGCGAAAGCACATGACTACCTCTCCCGTGTGTCCTCAAGAACACTTTAGGCTTTATAAGTTCAGTTGCTAGGCCTCTCCTTTGCTCAGAAAGGATTGGGCCACTTGTTACTCTCCAGTGCCTTTTACTTTGCTCGCTTTTACTTTCCTGTTGCTTATATCAAGAAAACCCCTAAAAAGTTATCTTTCAGTGCTTGCAGTTAATCCTTGCTCAGAATCACTTATCAATACCTTTTGCTCCTCGTTGGGTTCGACACTCTTACTTATCGAAAACGCTGCAATAGATCCCTTACGGTTGTGGGTCATCAAGTACCGTTTTCTGGCGCCGTTGCCGGGGAGTGTAGCGCTATTGGTAAGTGAAGCTGGTAAGGAAGTTTTTATATTTCTGTTTTTATTTTGCTGTTGCTGCTCTTTGTCTTTATGGACAACCTTGCTATTGGATCGTTGCTTGTGGGAAGACGCCCCACATCTGTGGTGGTTGCTCCTCCCCCTACTGAAATTGTGCCCTATAAAATACCAGCTGGTATTATCGATTATGTTTTGGCTAATCGTTATGCAGGAGACAGACATCCCGGTGAACACTTGCTATATCTGTCACAACTATGTTCATTATTTAAGCTTGCAGGTGTATCAATGGAGTTTGTCATGAGGAAATTGTTCTCCGTATCGCTTATAGATAAAGCTTCAGATTGGTATAAGCTTCTCGATAACTCACACTTGCTTGATTGGCAAGAGCTTATGTCTCTCTTTTATACCAAGTTTTATCCTCTTCATGAAATTCATCAAGACAGGAACTATATCTATAACTTTAGGTCTCGTGATGGAGAAAGCATTGCTCAAGCTTGGGGGAGATTGAAGTCCCTAATGCTCAAATGTCCTATTCATGAGCTCCCCAAGAAAATTATACTTACAAATTTTTATGCCAGGCTTTCTCGTCAGGATAAGGAGATGCTGGATGCCTCCTCTAGTGGGGTATTTCAGACGAAGAGTGTTGAAGAAAGGTGGGATCTCATTGAAAGGATCCAGAGGAATACCGAAGATTGGGAAATCGATAAAGGTATTGAACCCGCTATAAATTATGAGCATGATTATATTGAGAGCTATGTGAAAACTGATTACTTCAATATCTTTTGCTCTAAGATTGGTCTTGATTCCCATCTAATGATTGATTTCTGTAAGGATTTTGCCTCTCACGTTGATTCTTTTAAAAAGAAGAGAGATCAGCATCATGAACCTTTCAAAGAGTTACCTGTTGATATTCATGTTGCTGACCCTATTTTGCCTGCAGTTATATATGAAAAGCCTCCTTTTCCCGAAAGGATAAGGGAGCACTCTCTTGTGACAGGCATAATAAATAAAAGTGAGAGAAGAATTGATGAGCCTGAGGACCAGATCAAGGTCGATCCTCAAGTTGCATTGGTTAAAGACCTTGTTACTAATGATGTTTTGGATTCCAATGTAAACTTTTGTGCTGTTTCCACTAACCTTGTCACAGCCAAGAATAAAGGCCCAATTCCAGGTACTCCAGTAGTATCTGTTAAAATAGGAGATCACAATTATTATGGGCTATGCGATTTGGGATCGAGTGCTAGTGCTATCCCCTATTCACTTTATCAAGAGATCATCGGTGAGATTTCACCTTGTGAACTTGAAGAAGTTGATGTTACCATCTGATAACCCTCAACCGTAAGGGATCGAGATAGTCTTCGCGGGTAAGAATAACCCAATTTATTGATTCGACACATGGGGAGCCAAAGAGTATTTATAAGCTTTGATAGTTGAGTTGTCAATTCAACCGCACCTGAAATATACTTACTTGCAACAAAAGATAAGTGGTAACGGTGATATGATAGTGATGGTGGTGATAGTAAAAGTGAACAGCAAAAGTAAATAGCAAAAGTAGCAACTAGTAACCAGCAGGTTTTAAAACACTGTAGGCTAGGGAGATGGATGGTTGGGCGCTGCATGGATGAGATATATCATGAATCTAACTTGGGGCAAGGCACACGGAAAAGTAATGATCATCTAGGCAATTATCAAACACTAGGCATGTATCCCACGGGTAGTTGTACGTGCTTGCAATAAGAACTTGCACAACATTTTTTGTCCTACCATCCCGCTACGAACGGGGCCAAAAGGAACTTATGGAGATTAAGGTGATCCTGTCAAAGAGCACCGGAACAAAGCAATAAACTCAATGGATACATGTAATCCTCAAACTATGGACCATCCCCTTTGGTGTCCCAAGCTGTCACTTTTGGTTCCGGACCGTAATAGGTGCAAACAACTCATAGGTAGGATCAAGAACACAAATATATTCATGCAAACACATATGGTTCAGATCTGAAATCATGGCACTCGGGCCCTAAGTGACAAGCATTAAGAGTAACGAGTTGAAGCAAAGATGATAAACACCATAGTAGATGATAGGCAACATGCCCCCAACGATCTAACAAACTATTACATGATCTAACTCATCCAATCCCTACCATCCCCTTTGCCTACAGCAGGGAATTACTCACACATGGAAGGAGAAGTCATGGAGGGAGGATGGAGTGGTGATGATGATGACGATGGCGACGATCTCCCCTCTCCGGAGGCCAAATCAGCCTCCAGATTAGCCCTCCCGAAGAAGAACAGAGGGCGGCGGCGGCTCCGCGACGAAAACTGGGAAAACAACTTCCGATCTCGGGTTTTCTCGTCACGGGCTAAATACGGGACAAAGTAGGGCACCAGGGGAGGTGGGGCCCACCCAGGCGGCCTGGCGCGGCGGCCAGGGGTGGGGCCGCCTGGGCAGGGCGCCTGGAGCCCCCTGGCTGCCCTCTGGCCCATCTTCTGGCACAGGGTTCCTTCGGGTGCGTCGATTTTCTGTGATTTTTCGTGGAATTTTCTGAGGCGCCTAAAAATCCGTTTTCCTGCACACAATAAAACCATACAGACAGCTCTGCTGAAAACAGCGTCAGTCCGGGTTAGTTTTGTTCAAATCATGCAAGAATGAGGTCAAAACAATAGCAGAAGTGTTTGGAAAAGTAGATACGTTTGAGACGTATCAACTCCCCCAAGCTTAGCATATTACTTGTCCTCAAGCAATTCAGTTCAACGAATTGGACGCGACAAAGAAAACTTTGACAAACTCTTTTGCTTCATTAGATGTATATAAGCATGTACTACGAAAAGAGTCTAGCAAGTATTGAAACAATGCTATGAGGACAATGCACGGAGCAATCCTTCTTTCAAGTGACCAATCACAAATAACTAAGAGTAAATAATATACTTACTGAAAATCAAGACAAGATTACATCACACATAGCTTGAGCATATTAGAGTGGTATCTCGCTAGCCTCCATGAGTGAAGCAAAACATAAATGCAGAAACTCCTCCAGAGTTTTAAAGGAGACTAGAACTAAGAATTTCAGAATAAATAATATCACAAGCATGCAGAAGACAATGTAATACTTTGGGACAATGCACATTACTCTCAGAATGACAATTATGCTCTCCTAGTTGGTGCTTTGAAGAAAGAAGATGGAGACTCTCGAACCGTATAATTTGATGGCGAGGTTGAAAACCCGTGGTCGGAAACAAAAACTAAACATGTACCAGAGCTCTTGGTTTTAAAAACAGAGGTAAAAATGTTTTTGAGAGGTGCATATTTTGTCAACGAATGCTAGTAGATAACTCAATTACTTCTCGAGCTGGACAAGTTTCGAGGAACGGCTCCCACACGAGGACGATCACATCCCCTTAATCTCCTTTGTTTATCACTGCCAAAGTTTTCTGATTTCTCATGAACAAAGCGTGAAGGAGGGTTTGTTTGTTGTATTATCTTTTATGAGCCGGGCGCACTCTATGCCAGTTCCTTCTCGTATTAGGGGTTTGCAGATTAGACATGCAATCCCGGGGTGAAACTTGTCCAACTTAAAAAGATCATGAATTAACTACTACTTCCTCATGAGCTAAAACAGAGGCACAAAAGAGAAATGCTTTTTTTTGAATAATTTCGAGATGGTACAAGATAGTCTTCGTTAGGAATGGCAGGTAAATACCTTGTATAGGAAGGTATGGTGGACTCATATGGCATAACTGGTTTAAAGGATTTTGGATGCACAAGCAGTCAGTCCGCTTAGTACAGGTGAAGGTTAGCAAAAGACTAGGAGCGACCAACTAGAGAGCAATAACGGCCATAATCATGCAGAGCGACAAAGCAACATTGAACCGGCATGAAAGTGATATAACTATTCTGAAACACAAAGATCATCAAGGCAGAGCAGACTTTTTAGTCTTAAACATGTGTAAACATGTGCCAAGTCAATCCAAGAATTCTCCAAAGGGAAATACCACCTTAGTATACCAAACTATGAACAGTGCAATGCATGTAAATCATTTCAATAACACATTATATACTCTAGCTATTCGAGACTAGCCACAAGGAAAGCATGAACCACTGGGAGAGCATTGTAAACATAGCACTATGTCGCTACAAGCTGGTCTCTAGATCATAAGTACAGGCATATGTACAAAAGTAGAAACAAGAAGAGTTCATACCGGTCTTCCCTTGTTGCTTCCCTTCAGTCGATCTTCGTCATTACTGCCTCGTCACTTGCACGATCGAACGTAGGAAATATAATTAAATGCCATCACGGACTCGAGCTGAACTCTGAAAACAAAGCAAACTAAAGAGAGAAAGGAAATCTTTTTGGATTATTTCAAAGGTTGAACGAAAGCAAAAGAAAGAGAAAATATTTTTGTTGTTTTTGCAAAGAAAGAAATAAAGAAGAACGGGCAAAAACTTCAAAAAGATCAAAGCGAATAAAACGGATAATACAATGGAAAAGTGAGAAGGGCACGTACTCCCCCAAGCTTAGGCTTTTGGCCTAAGTTGGTAGTAGCTACTGCCCCCAGGAGCCTCCTGCTCCGGGGGAATGCTGGTGAGTCCAAGGGTCGTAGAAGGATTCCGGTGCGTACACCGAACTCCTCGGATCCTCCCACGAGGAAGGGTCCGTACTCCAAGCAGAGGAAGACCCTTCACCAAACTGGGTGACGGTCTCCCCCCTAAAAAGGTGGTAACTCACCGTGCTCCTCCTCGTCGGGCACAACCCCCTCCATGGGGTTATGAAACTGATGCTGGGCCATGAACTCATCGAACTGGATAACATCAAAGGACCATCCGTTCCTGCGAGAAAAATCAAACAAAAGAGGTGCAGGTAGACGGATCTCGCGTTCCGCGGTAGTTCCGAAACGCAAGATATAAACAAGATTATCAAGCTCAGAAGTCATGGTAACAAACTTATGCCTTTTCATAGCAACAAGATCAAAACTTAAATAAGTAAAAGGCTTATCATCAGGGTGTGGGGTGCCTTCAAGATGTTCTAAGATAAGTGTGGCATAAACGCCACCAAATAAATCTCCCCTGTTACCGTTCATAGCAAGGCGTCGAGCAATTAAGGCACCCAGATTATAATCAAACCTCCCTGAGAGGGCGGCTGCCAGGATAGCAATATCCGGCGCAGAAATGTTGCTCGTGTTGTCACGAGCTAACACCCCTCTAGCAACATAATATGCAAAATACCTGAGGTGAGGGAATAAGATGCTGGAGATTTTTGACCGATGAATATCCCTCGTACCCATGCTGTAGAGAGAGTTGAAGACGGTTTTCAGCTCGGAGGGCTGAGAGGTCATCCTAGCCGTCCGCCCAACGTTTGGCACACCTATTATTTCACAAAACTTTCCCAAGGGCATGGTGATAAGATCATTGTAAATTTTAAACTCAATAGCACCAGAATCAGGGTTATATCTAAAACTGTTAATGTAACCGGAGGTGAGTTTTTGATACTGAGTAACACGGCACGTGACGAGCCGTGTCAGACCTGCATTAGCACAAAGATTATAAAACTCATCCTTGATTCCCGCAGCTTCAAGGAATTCATCACATGGAAACATCATAGCACGTGCTGGACTTGTGTCTTCCAACAACTCTAGGGGCACATGATCTTCATTGTAGCTCACCCTAGCAGTCGAGGGTGAAGCTGCGGCTCTAGTAACTCGATCGGAGTGCGTGGGCCTCTTCTTCTCAAGCCACCCCTTTGCCCTTCCTAACAAACTCATTTCTGAATTTTTTGGCAAATTACAAAAACAAGGATTTAAACAAAGTGGGTTAAGGCAAACTACTCAACTCACTTACCTAAGGTATAAACTTGCATCAAAACTTGGAAAATAAATTTCTACACATGCATGCAAGCTCATCTACACAGCACCAAGAACTACTAAATACTCACAAATGAAGCCACCAATCAGAAATCTAATTGGAGGGGTGGAGGAGTTACATACCAGGGAGTATTTGTTCAAAATCTCAGCTCAAATGATAGGCTGTAGAGAGAGATCGAAGAATCGCCTCCAAGAGCAGCAAGAACGCAAGAACAAGTGCAGAACTCGTGTTTTTGGAGAGAAAGAGAGAGAGAGGAACAAGACTTACCTGGAGGGGGGCCTTGTGGGCCCCAGGCGCCCTGTGGGCGCGGCCAGGGGGCAGGCCGCGCCAGCTGGCCGCCTGGGCCACTGGTGGCTCCCCCTGGTCGGCCCCAGGTGCCGCTGGGTCACTCCCGGCATGGAAATTTTTATTTTTATTTTTCTGGAATTTTTCTGAAAACTTCACTGTTGAAATTTTTTCGAAGTTCAAAAAGGCTGCAAGACTTTCTGAAAACTTAAAGCAGTGATTAGTATTGTGAAGCTTCAAAACATAAACACTTGGTACAGCAAGGAGAACAAAAACTAAAACAAATGAAAATATAACAAGCTCAACTTTTTATCTATATAAAACATGTTCACTAGTAAGGTTGATCAAGTCTTACCAACAAACAGGCGATATATAGAGCAAAAAGTCTCACCTCTTATGAAGTGATCACTGAACCTTTACTTTAATGGACATTGTCCCCACCATAATAGTTTTATATTTGTGGTGCACATGTAGTGGACAGTCCCATTCTCCAATCTTCACGGCCTCGATATTTTCTACAGAGTTGAGGCCATGCCTCCTGTTGGTCTTCTTTGGAAAATACACCGTGTGTTCTTTATCATTCACATTGAAGGTAACCTTCCCTTTATTGCAATCAATAATAGCACCTGCGGTGTTAAGAAAAGGTCTACCAAGAATAATGGACATGCTCCCATCCTCGGGCATGTCAAGCACAACAAAATCAGTAAGGATCAAACAATTAGCAACTTCTACGGGAACATCCTCACAAATACCTACCGGAACGGCGGTTGACTTGTCAGCCATCTGAAGAGAGATATCTGTAGGAATTAGTTTCTCTAAACAAAGCCTCTTGTAAAGAGAGAAAGGCATAACACTCACTCCTGCTCCAAGATCACATAAAGCAGTTTTGACATAATTATTCTTTATGGAGCAAGGAATGGTGGGTACACCTGGATCACCAAGCTTCTCAGGAATCTTGCCACTGAAAGAGTAGTTAGCAAGCATACTAGATATTGCTTCATTAGGAACTTTTCTTTTATTAGTGACAATATCTTTCATATATTTTGAATAGGGAGGTAACTTAATAGCATCAGTCAAAGGGATTTGAAGAAAAAGAGGTTTAATCCACTCACAAAACTTATTGTAATGCTCTTCTTCTTTAGATTTGATAGACTTACCTGGAAAGGGCATGGGTTTCTGTATCCATGGTTCTCTTTCCTTCCCATGTCTTCTTGCGACGAAGTCTTCTCTAGTGTACCTCTTACGTTTGTCAGGTGCTTCTTCTTCTCGAACTTCAGGCGGATCATTCTTCTCATTATCCTTACCTTCAGGTTCGGCACCGTCTTCAGTCTCAGCATCGGAGATAGATACACTGTTGGGATCAACAGCTGGCTCTTCATCTGCAATAGGATCATTGGAATTGTCAGCCTCCTTATGTTTCTTCTTCTTCTTCTTTGGAGAGCCAACAATTTCCTCTTCCTGCATTTGAGAATCTTGCTCGATTCTCCTCGGATGCCCCTCTGGATAGAGAGGATCTTGAGTGCTAGTTCCTCCTCGGGTCTCAATCCCGAAGGCCTGCAAATCATCTTGTTTGGCATTGTTAGCAAGCAAATCTTTTTGCACATTAGAAATTTGTTCAAGCTGAGTTTGAACCATATGAAAATGCTTCACAAGACATTTAACATCATTAACTGTTCTTCCTAGAACATCAAGCAAACTTTTGATAGCAAGGGAATCATCATGCAATTGACTTTGTATCCTCTCATTAAAATGATTTTGTTTCATAATAAAATTATCAAACTCATCTAAACATTGATCAGGAGGCTTACCATGAGGGATGTCACTTGCGTTGAAATCTAAAAGAGAGTGTACCTCTACCATAGGAGGGTGAGTGGTAGGCTCACACAACTTCTCAATAGGGGGTAGATTCTTCACGTCCTCAGCTTTAATACCCTTCTCTTTAATAGACTTCTTTGCTTCTCGCATATCTTCGGGGCTTAGAACAAACATGCCCCTCTTCTTTGGTGGTGGAGGTGGTTCAGGGACGGACCAATCTTCATGGTTTTTGGCAATCCTGCCCATCAAATCCTCTGCATCGTCCGGTGTTCTTTTCCTGAAAACACAACCAGCACAACTGTCCAAATAGGACCTGGATTCATCAGTTAGACCATCATAAAATATATCGATTAATTCATTCTTAGGGACTCCATGTCCTGGTCTAGCCCGAATCAGACCACAGTACCTCCCCCAAGCTTTAGGGAGGTGCTCATCCTGCAACTGTTTAAAGTTAAAAATTCTTTGTAAAGCAGCATGTTGCATATGAGCAGGAAAGTACTTATCAACAAAAGAGTGAGCTAAGTCTTGAGGACTCTTAATGGAACCACATGGAAGTGAATCATACCATGTTTTAGCACCTTCCTTCAAAGAGAAAGGAAGAAGCTTAGTCACATAAAATTTTCGTTTCTTCTCATCCGTGGTAAATAAGCCACCCAACTCAGTGAGTTTGGTTAGGTGTGCAATAGCATCATCATTTTCTCTGCCATAAAAGGGGTCAGCTTCAACCATAGGTATAAGTGAAAGATCAACAGAGAAATCATAATCAGGATCATCGATGCATATAGGAGATGTAGCAAATTCAGGATCAGGAACAATCTTGTTCATCAAAGAGTGTTTTTCAAGCAGCTTCTTAATAGCTTCAGAGTCAGAGCCGGCAAACTCTGTCAGTTCCCTGCATAAATCATCATCAAGCATAATGTAATCATCATCAAGGAGTCTCTCCTTGAGTTTACTCAAGTCAGGATAATCATAAGTTCCACCAATAGGGTAGCGAGCAACAGGAATTTCAATTCCAGATTTTTTTGCAGCAGCAGTGATCTGTTTCTCAAGAGCATAACCAAGTGAACTAATATCATCAAGAGTAGTAGAAGCATCATCTAAAGTATCGGACATAGTAGCAGATTCAGTAGGAGCATCATGTAGTGGCGGTGAGGCAAACTTACTCATAACAGAAGGTGAATTAAGTGTAGCACTAGTGTTCAGAACAGTACCTCTTCTTGTAGTGGATAGTAAGATCGGAACCTTGGGGTCTCCTTTCTTACCCATAGCGGATGAAGTGCAGCAGGTAGGATACTCCAAGTAGACTTGTAAATATTGCTATGCTCCCCGGCAACGGCGCCAGAAAACGGTACTTGATAACCCTCAACCATAAGGGATCGAGATAGTCTTCGCGGGTAAGAATAACCCAATTTATTGATTCGACACACGGGGAGCCAAAGAGTATTTATAAGCTTTGACAGTTGAGTTGTCAATTCAACCGCACCTGAAATATACTTACTTGCAACAAAAGATAAGTGGTAACGGTGATATGATAGTGATGGTGGTGATAGTAAAAGTAAACAGCAAAAGTAAATAGCAAAAGTAGCAACTAGTAACAAGCAGGTTTTAAAACACTGTAGGCTAGGGAGATGGATGGTTGGGCGCTGCATGTATGAGATATATCATGAATCTAACTTGGGGCAAGGCACACGGAAAAGTAATGATCATCTAGGCAATTATCAAACACTAGGCATGTATCCCACGGGTAGTTGTACGTGCTTGCAATAAGAACTTGCACAACATCTTTTGTCCTACCATCCCGCTACAAACGGGGCCAAAAGGAACTTATGGAGATTAAGGTGCTCCTGTCAAAGAGCACCGGAACAAAGCAATAAACTCAATGGATACATGTAATCCTCAAACTATGGACCATCCCCTTTGGTGTCCCAAGCTGTCACTTTTGGGATTGCCGGTTCCGGACCGTAATAGGTGCAAACAACTCATAGGTAAGATCAAGAACACAAATATATTCATGCAAACACATATGGTTCAGATCTGAAATCATGGCACTCGGGCCCTAAGTGACAAGCATTAAGAGTAACGAGTTGAAGCAAAGATGATAAACACCATAGTAGATGATAGGCAACATGCCCCCAACGATCTGACAAACTATTACATGATCTAACTCATCCAATCCCTACCATCCCCTTTGCCTACAGCAGGGAATTACTCACACATGGAAGGAGAAGTCATGGAGGGAGGATGGAGTGGTGATGATGATGACGATGGCGACGATCTCCCCTCTCCGGAGGCCAAATCAGCCTCCAGATTAGCCCTCCCGAAGAAGAATAGAGGGCGGCGGCGGCTCCGCGACGAAAACTGGGAAAACAACTCCCGATCTCGGGTTTTCTCGTCACGGGCTAAATACGGGTCAAAGTAGGGCACCAGGGGAGGTGGGGCCCACCCAGGCGGCTTGGCGCGGCGGCCAGGGGTGGGGCCGCCTGGGCAGGGCGCCTGGAGCCCCCCTGGCTGCCCTCTGGCCCATCTTCTGGCACAGGGTTCCTTCGGGTGCGTGGATTTTCTGTGATTTTTTGTGGAATTTTCTGAGGCACCTAAAAATCCGTTTTCCTGCACACAATAAAACCATACAGGTAGCTCTGCTGAAAACAGCGTCAGTCCGGGTTAGTTTAGTTGAAATCATGCAAGAATGAGGTCAAAACAATAGCAAAAGTGTTTGGAAAAGTAGATACGTTTGAGACGTATCACCATTCATCTTGCAAACAGAGCAACTATCTCTCCTATCGGAATTGTGAGAGACGTTGAAGTCCTATGTGGAAAGGTAAAATACCCTACCGACTTTCTAGTACTTGGTTCAGTGAGGGACAATTTTTGTCCTATTATTTTTGGTAGACCTTTTCTCAGAACTTGTGGAGCTATAATAGATTGCAAGAAAGGTAAAGTTTCTGTTGAATTCAATGGTGAGCCATATGAATTTAACTTTTCTAAGTTCTCTAAGCAGCCTCGTGGTACCGATTTACCTAGTGATGATAAAATTATTGAAAGTATTGCTTCTATTGCTATTCCCCCTAACGATCCTTTGCAGCAATATATGGAGGACCACGAGAATGATTTGCATATGCAGGAAAGAAATGAACTAGATGAAATATTCTTGAGACAACCTGCTATCCTAAAGCACAACCTTCCGGTTGAACCTTTGGGAATTTTATCAAAACCAAAAGAAGACCCGGTGTTCGATCTTAAACCTCTTCCTGATACGCTCAAGTATGCTTATTTAGATGAAAAAAAAGTATATCATGTTATTATCAACTCTAACCTTTCAGGATATGAAGAAGAGCGACTATTGGAAGTACTTCGTAAACACCGAGGTGCAATTGGCTATACCCTTGATGACCTTAAGGGGATTAGTCCATCTATCTGTCAACATACTAGCAACCTTGAGCCCGATGCTAAACCAGTTGTTGATCATCAACGACGGTTGAACCCGAAGATGATGGATGTTGTAAGAACTGAGATTCTCAAGCTTCTGGCCGCAGGTATTATCTACCCTATAGCTGATAGCAAGTGGGTAAGCCCGGTACATTGTGTTCCTAAGAAAGGAGGTACAACTGTGGTTCCTAATGATAAGAATGAACTAATACCTCAGAGAATTATTATTGGATATAGAATGTGTATTGATTACAGGAAGCTGAACAAGGCAACTAGGAAGGATCACTACCCGTTGCCGTTCATCGACCAAATGCTTGAAAGGTTATCCAAAAATACCCACTTTTGTTACCTCGATGGTTATTCTGGCTTCTCTCAAATTCATGTTAACACTGCTGATCAAGAGAAGACCACTTTTACTTGTCCCTATGGTACTTATGCTTACAGGCGTATGCCTTTTGGTTTATGTAATGCCCCTGCTACTTTTCAAAGGTGTATGTCTGCTATCTTTCATGGTTTCTGTGAGGATATTGTGGAAGTCTTCATGGACGATTTCTCCGTCTATGGAACTTCCTTTGACCATTGTCTCCACAACCTTAATAAAGTTTTGCAGAGATGTGAGGAGACAAATCTGGTACTCAACTAGGAGAAGTGCCACTTCATGGTTAACGAAGGAATTGTTCTTGGTCACAAGATTTCCGAAAGGGGAATTGAGGTGGACAAGGCCAAGATCGAAGCAATTGAGAGGATGCCCTATCCAAGGGACATCAAAGGTATTCGCAGTTTTCTCGGTCATGCTGGTTTCTATAGAAGATTTATTAAAGACTTTTCTAAGACTTCGAGACCCCTCACTAATCTTCTCTAGAAGGACGTTCCTTTTGTATTTGATGAAGATTGTAAGGAGGCTTTTGAAGTTCTTAAGGAAGCTTTAATAACCGCTCCTATAGTACAACCACCTGACTGGAATTTACCTTTTGAGATTATGTGTGATGCTAGTGATTTTGCTGTTGGAGCTGTTTTAGGGCAAAGGGTTGATAAGAAATTGAATGTTATACATTATGCTAGTAAAACCCTTGATAGTGCTCAAAAGAATTATGCTACTACTGAGAAGGAATTCTTAGCTGTAGTGTTTGCTTGTGATAAGTTTAGGCAGTATATTGTTGATTCCAAAGTTATTATTCATACTGACCATGCTGCCATTAAGTACCTTATGACAAAGAAGGATGCCAAGCCAAGACTTATCAGATGGGTACTCCTTCTTCAAGAATTTGATTTGCAGATTATTGATAGGAAAGGAGAAGACAATCCGGTGGCGGACAATCTTTCAAGGATGGAAGATATACCGCATGATCCCATCCCAGTCAACGACAGTTTTCCAGACGAGCAACTTGCCGTTGTAAAAGTACAATCTCTTTCCGATCCTTGGTTTGCAGATTATGCTAATTTTATCGTTGCGAAGTATTTGCCTCCAGGTTTAACATTTCAGCAAAGGAAGAAGTTCTTTCATGATTTGAGGCACTACTTTTGGGATGAACCACATCTTTTCAAAGAAGGTCCAGACGGGATCGTGAGAAGATGCATACCGGAACATGAGCAGAAGGACATTCTCGGACAATGTCATGATAGTCCCTATGGAGGACATCATGCCGGCGAGAGGACCACACATAAGGTTCTTCAATCAGGTTTTTATTGGCCTACTCTCTTTAAGGATGCTAGAAATTATGTTTTAGCCTGTGATAAATGTCAGAGATTTGGTAACATTAGTAGAAGGAATGAGATGCCTATGAATTACTCACTAGTGATTGAACCTTTTGATTGCTGGGGTTTTGATTTTATGGGTCCTTTTCCTTCTTCGCACAAGTACACTCACATTTTAGTAGCTGTTGATTATGTGACCAAGTGGGTTGAAGCAATCCCCACTGAAGTGCTGATCACAAGACATCTTTGAAAATGCTCAAAGATGTGATTTTCCCTAGGTTTGGTGTACCTAGGTATCTCATGACTGATTGAGGATCACACTTCACGCATGGAGCTTTTAGAAAAGCTTTAGCCAAGTACGATGTCAATCATAGAATTGCTTCACCGTACCATCCTCAAACTAGTGGGCAAGTTGAGCTCACCAATAGAGAGATCAAGTTGATCTTACAGAAGACAGTAAATAGAAATAGAAAGGACTGGTCAAATAAGTTAGGAGATGCTTTGTGGGCGTTTAGAACTGCTAACAAAAACCCCATGGGCATGTCCCCCTATAAGATGGTTTATGTCAAGGCTTGCCATTTGCCATTAGAATTAGAGCACAAAGCTTTCTGGGCTGTTAGAGAGCTTAATGCTGACCCAAAGTTAGCTGGTGAGAAGCGTCTCATGAACTTGACTTCTCTAGATGAGTGGAGAAGTGAAGCTTACGAGAGCGCTAAAATCTTCAAGGAAAAGGTAAAGAAGTGGCATGATAGGAGGATTCTGAAACGTGAATTTAATGTTGGTGATAAAGTTTTGTTGTTTAGATCCCGTTTCAGGTTTTCTCCAGGCAAACTACTTTCCAGGTGGGAAGGGCCATTTCATATTGAAGAAGTCTATCGGTCTGGTGCAATCAAGATTAACAATTTTGAAGGCACCAAATCTCAAGTTGTGAACGGGCAAAGACTTAAGCATTACATAGCAGGAGACCCTGTCAATGTTGATGTGAATATGATATACACAACAACTCACGAAGAACATGTTGCAGCCCTGTTTCAGACACCAGCAGAAGCAGAATAAGAAAAGGTATGTATTACGGTAAGGAAACATCGCGAACCGCCATAGAAGTTCCATATTATGAGTTTTTTGCAAAATTAGGAAAATTCTAAGCCTAAGTGGAGCCGGAGACAAGCTCCAGGGGGCCCAGGCGCCCCCTGGCGCGGCCTACCTCCTGGCCGCGCCGGGAGGCCGCCTGGGCACCCAGGAGTCCGTCTTCGACCCCACTTTAGCTTGTTACCTTCCTTTTTGTGCAGATTTTTTTGCTATATATTTGCCTGGATTGTTCTGACAACGTATCTCGCGATTTCGTGTGTTTTCTTTTCGATCTGTTTCTGCTAGGAAATCTTTTAGCTAGACCTAGGTGCCATGGCTTCCCCAAGTTCCCCCAAGGACAAGTTCGTCGTCAACGTCATCAACCCTTACCTCGCTGAGGTGAAGAAGCACCCTCAGGTTGTTCGGATGGAGGACGGTGTCCTCCATCAAGAAGATCTGAAGGGACCTATCAAGGAGGGAGCATCCATGCCAGGCTAGAAGAAGTGGAGCAAGAAGTCTTCAAGTACAAGAAGATGATCGAGCGTGGTGTTGAAGCTAACTTTGACATCATCAACGAGCTGAAGACCTACTTCCTGAAGGAGATGAAGGAGATGTGGAAAAGCATCACCGCATCTGAATAAAGAATTGAAGAGCTCCAAGGGCAAATTTATGATCTACATCACCAGAACTGTGAGTATGAACTAAGGTTTATGCGCATGGGTATGGGTGCTGCATGCAGGATTCAGGAGACAAACTTCTCATATGAGACTGGAGAACCCCTTCCATGGAAGCGCTTCGCCGAGGACTACGTGATCAACGTCAACAAGAATGAGGAGTGAAATCTCCTTGGGTCATGGCATCCCCTTGGCTTGTTCCAAGCTTGGGGGAGTTCCCGGTATCTTTATCTTTATCTTTTGTCTTTTAGAGTCAAGTAGAGTCGTATCATGTCTAGGGAGGTTATTATATGAAATAGGTGTGTGCATTGAGGTCTATCACTCCTTCTGTGGAGAGATTGTATCCGTGAGTGTGGAGTCGTCTATGATGGAATATTAATGAGAAGTCTATTGGTTCCTTTGCTGCACTCGGTATTCTCTTCACGCAATCGACCTTATATGATGATTCTTATGGGGAGTATTGACCTTATATCAAGTATGGCTTTGAAAACTTTATTTAATCTTGGCAAACATAGCTTTGGTCATAACAACAAGCATGATTTTCTTAAAGTAGCGACATAGCCAAAACCTTTATGTTATTATGCTTGAAGTGCTATGCTGACAAGGAAGACAACTTGATGTGTTATGCTTATTTTAATGTTTATGCTTTATATTGCTTTGCATCTTAGTCATCATCAATTGTCTATTCTCTCAAAGCCTTTGCTAGCCTAAACTCTGTACTAAGCGGAATTCTGCTTATGCATCCATACCCTTAAACCAATACCTTCCATATGAGTCCACCATACCTTCCTATTCGTGGTATTCCACTACCACCTCCTAAAGTATAGAATTTATGTGTTATCCTTAAATGTTCAAAATCTTCTATTTTGTGCCCCTGTTTTAGCTCATGAGGAAGTAGTAGTTAATTCATGATCTTTTTAAGTTGGACAAGTTTTACCCCGGGATTGCATGTCTAATCTGCAAACCCCTAATACGAGGAGGAACTGGCATGAGTGCGCCCGGCTCATAAAAGATAATACAACAAACAAACCCTCCTTCACGCTTTGTTCATGAGAAATCAGAAAACTTTGGCAGTGATAAACAAAGGAAATTAAGGGGATGTGATCGTCCCCGTGCGGGAGCCGTTCCTCGAAACTTGTCCAGTTTGAGAAGTAATTGAGTTATCTATTAGCATTCGTTGACAAATCATGCACCTCTCAAAACTTGTTTTCATTCTGTTTGATTTAAGGATAGCACATGAGTTTTCCCTACTTCCCTAGAGCAGGGCCTATCTCTTAGTTTTAGGTTGAGTCAGTTATTCCTACTTCCTTCTATTCTTAAAGAGAGCAGACATTTGATGTTGACGAGGATTCATTCATATAAAGTTGCATTAAGATTTGTCATATCATATCCTTGTTGACATTATCATTTGATAAGTAAGTTGTTTGTCAAGCCCAGCTAAAGCAAACATCTTCCTTTGTGTTAACACTTTCACTTCTTGCCTAATAACATGTTCTTTCAAAAGCTTCAATTAATCTCATCAAAACATAAAGAGAAAGAGCAAAAGTAAAAGCTATTAGTTGTTCTTTGACCAAAGGACATGTTTGCCATGATTTGATGAGTTTCCTTAGCCCTACTTTCGATTATAAGTGTTACCACTCTTTTATAAGGGCCTTATGAGTTGAAGATTGCTGTTGAGGATATTTGAGTTTGGTGAAGAAACTGTGATGCTTCTTGTCCGTATTCTATTTATCGACACTTCACTCTCTAAACTTGTGGACAGGTTTACCGAGCTCAGTATTCGCTTGGGGACAAGCGGGGTCTAAGCTTGGGGGTGTTGATATGTCCAAAATGCATCACTATTTTATATTGTAATTCATCCTTATTCATTGATATATTTCACATTACGATGATATTCTTATGTTGTTTTGGCCTATTTTACACAGTTTGCAACTTTCCGGTGCCGAAGCAGCAGACGCAGGATTCAGCGGTAAAAAGTGGACGCTGAGTTGCTGAAGAAGAATACCTCCAAATTGCCTGAAAATCGACGGAGGGTATTTTCCAGAAGGATCACGAAGATACGCAAAACAGCAACCTGAGGGGTGCCACAGGGTGCCCAGGCGGCCACCTGGCGCGGCCCCCACCCTGGCCGCACCGGGAGGGCACCTGGAGCCCCTGGCCCACTCCAGGCTCCCCCCTCTGGCCTATGTACTCCTCGTCATCCAGAAACCCTAAAAAGGAGGGAGTTTACGGAGTTCCGCCGCCGCTCCGTGGCGGAAACCTACAGAGAAGAAAAGCCATCTCCGGCGGGCAGATTCCGCCGGGGAGATCACCTCCCGGAAGGGGAGATCATCGCCATCGTCATCACCATCGTCACGGGCATCATCGAGATCATCATCAACATCATCCCCAACATCAGCACCATATCCATCTTCAGCCAATCTCATCTCACAATTGCAACTTGTGTTGTAATCCGTACTATCTATTCTCTCTACTCTATCGGTGTTGATTACTACTTTGTGGTGAATGCTACTGAGTTTTGTTGGAGAAATATCATTGTGTCCAGATTGTTTATCATCCATCTATCTCCACTGATCATGATCTCTTTTATGTCTTGTGAGTAGTTACTTTAGTTCTTGAGGACATGGGAGAAGTCTTGTTGTTAGTAGTCATATGATGTTGAAGTAATATGTGTTGTTTGATACTTAAGTTGTGTTGTTATTTTCCTAGTGGTGTTGTGTGAGTCGAACACTCAACACTTCGCCTTATTAAGGACCTAGGGGAATACATTGTGTACAAAGAATGCTTACGGTGGGTTGCCGGCGTGACAGAAACCTGAACCCCAGTTCGCACGCTTTTGCACAAGGGAATAATGGATCATCGATCGTATTGCTATGGTTAGGCTTTTGCCTTAAATACTATCTTGTATTTGCGGATGCTTGCAAGGTGTTTAATCATAAGAGTGCACTCATCTTAGTCTAGAGGGTGTACTAGCATAGATCCACCCACTCAACACTTATCAACACATCACATAGTACCGATACGGAATATGGCGAAAGCACATGACTACCTCTCCCGTGTGTCCTCAAGAACACTTTAGCCTTTATAAGTTCAGTTGCTAGGCCTCTCCTTTGCTCAGAAAGGATTGGGCCACTTGTTACTCTCCAGTGCCTTTTACTTTGCTTGCTTTTCCTTTCCTGTTGCTTATATCAAGAAAACCCCTAAAAAGTTATCTTTCAGTGCTTGCAGTTATTCCTTGCTCAGAATCACTTATCAATACCTTCTGCTCCTCGTTGGGTTCGACACTCTTACTTATCAAAAACGCTGCAATAGATCCCTTACGGTTGTGGGTCATCAGATAGCCACCACAATGACCCCCCCCCCTCTGACAGAGTGCCAAAAAGGGCTCCACATGGGATCACTTCAGAACAAAGGCTTGCGGAGGTGATAAAATTATTTCAGGTCTTGCTTCGAGGGTTTCTGAATATGTGGGAATTTATAGGCTAACAATCCGAGCAGCATGGGCCGACTAGGTTAGCACCCCCTAATTCAGGACACCGTCAAAACCCAAAGCCCACACTCTGGTAGGAAGTGACTGAGACACTCTCATGGTCTGAGGAACTAAAACACATGCTAACATTCCATGCTATTACAATTGAATACAAACGATATTAACTGAATTCATAACAAACAAGTTTGGGTCGATTCAATATGACCGTTCTTCCAACGTCATAATCTCAGTGTTGTTTTAGGATCATCGTTACTCTTAACGATATCCTAAGGTCCAGAAAATGCGATCACAAACAACACTTGATCTAGTCCTAGAGGCAAGACTAGGAACATTTTGTTTAACCGTTTATCATTCCACACGTGCATATGAGTTTTCTACTAAATTGCATATTCCAGGATCATATCATTTATATCATGAAATATAAACCCTTAATTATGAATACAAAATACAATATTATTGCCTCTAGGGCATATTTCCAATAGTCTTCCACTCACACTAGAGTCAATAATCTAGTTAGCACCTTTAACTTTTACACCAATGGCAATGCGGTGTTAGTCCATGCTTTGCTTGTTGTATAGACTTTGTCCTATCGGATCTTGACAACTTCAGGTCCGTATGTATCATTTGCATTTCAATGCATCTATCATGGTTTCACATATTTAATAATTTGTGTGAAACTGACTTTGTATGTATTGAATCATTGGCAGGACCTTTGATTCCTTAGATTAAGCTATAAAACCACTATTGAGAACAATGTTCTATTTGCACAATCATCTTGAAATCAATCCAGGTTCATAAATGAACCTCTGATTCATCACTCTCTTTTGTTGCTTCTAAAGCGACAATATACTCAATCTTCTATTATAGAATTCACCATAGTAACTCTCTTGGATCAATTCCAACTTATTGTGCCACCATAAATAATTTAATTAAAATCAAAATTCGCTTGGAGCACCAAATGAATGATTTTGTCAATTTACTACTTACATAAAGCATTTATTGATGTAACTCCTTACAACAATCTTTTCATTTTCTCCATACGCGAAAAACGTGTCGTCATTACTTAACGATATATTTACTGTTGTCCTATGATCAATAATTTGACCATTATGCTAACTTTACTCACAACTTACTTGGAGTACTTGGACATATCTGCTTATTTACATACCATGGAATTAACACAAGTGTGATTGAAATAATGTATTTCACTCATCAGTATTTCAGATACCTATTCTTGCTAGGAACTCCATCGATGTGAATTTTGACAAGAAACTCTTCCTGACAATTTTCATACTAAACTGCTTTAGTATTCCGTCAATATGTTGTTTGGCTAAGCCTTGATCAGACACTACTATCTCCATATATTATAATGCCAAATCCAAGGACTATATTGCCTAAGTGCTATTCTGAAAAGCTAGTTTCAATAAAGTCTTAATGCGTGTCAAGAAATTTATATGATTTCCAATCAACAATGTGTCATGCACACATAGTGTTTAGAAATATTATCATCCTCCCACTTACTTTCTTGTGAATACAAGCATCTTTGATTCTATCGGTGAAATCATATTATTCGACCAGTTCATCAAAACAAAGATTCCAACTCCACTATGCTTGCTTCAGATCTTTACAGGATGTCTTGAAATTTGCACACTTACTCATCCTCTCGATTGAATTTTTTTACCTTGGTCCGTATCAAATATAAAACATTGGTTCTATTTCCATCTCATGGGAATCATTTTGGCATCCATTTGTTATATCTCATAACTGAAATATGTAGTAATTGCTAGTTTAATTCGAATTGGCTTTAAATATTATTGTGATGGGACAATCTTGTCATAATCAACTCCTTGGTCTTGTCATAAACTATTTGGAACAAGTCAAGTATTATAAAACATTTTTATCTTTGTCAATCTATAGATGCATCACTATACTTTCAGAGGGTCTATCAAGTTCCAATTAAACTTGAATTATTGTGCATGGATACTATCTCAGATTATTTTGGCATATAACTAATTCTAGAGTCAGGGCCCATCGACGATTCTCTGTGAATTATAGGTTCATTGTTTGTTCAACAATATTTCGTCTGCACATCTTGAAGGTCTGCACGAATTTTCCAACCTATATAGTTCAGTTGCACGTTCGACTGAAGTCTCTATATCTTTATGTAGAGGCTTTTGTATCAATCACGGTAAGAAATCTTAGAACCACTTCTACTGTTTTCTTTTCTTTGACCTGATCACGAAGATTCTGTAATCTCGTCGAGTTGCACTGTCCTCCCACTCACTCTTTTGTAGAAAACATTTTCTTCAAAATTTCCGCACTCTGTGACAAAACACTTTGCCTCAACGTCGTGATAGAGGAATACCCAACCATTTGGGATAACCTACAAAGTAGCACTTATTTCAACAAATTTGATGGCGCTCTTTTTCAGTGTAAAATCCACGGTCTCTAAAGCGTCACATTAAAAAGTAGTCCCTCCGTCCGGAAATACTTGTCATCAAGATGAATAAAATGGGATGTATCTAGATGTATTTTAATTCTAGCTACATCCTTTTTTGTCCATTTTGATGGTAAGTATTTTCGGACGGAGGGGGTATACTGGCAAAAAAAATCAATGTCATCTATATTGTCACCATGTCATACATAGTTTGATTACATCTACTTAAAACACTCTTACTCTTAGCAATGTTTCTAGTAGTTGTACGCTATAAAATAATTTTTACAGCTCACCAGACATTCATTAAATTTGCAACTCAAATACTGCAATCGAATTGTAGAAACATGATTTTCTTGTTACAATAATTTCTACTTCAATCTAAAAATATTTTGAACCATTTCAAAAGATTCAAATTTATGTCTCAACTAGTAAATATAAGTATCTACTTGAGCCATCCTTGAAGATAGATAAATCCACTGCTTGCAACAACACTTATTGGACTACGCACATCAATATGAATGTTCCAATTATTTTGTTGCTCACTCTTTATGGTTTGTGAACGGTATTTTAGTTTATTTCACTATTTGGATGAAAGTTGCAAGTGTCAGATAGTACGTAATCATATAACTCCAAAATCCATTACTATGGAATTTCTTCATGCGTGTTTCTCCAATGTGACTAAATGAAGTGCCACACACATGTGGTATTCTTTTAGTCTTGCGATATATAGCGTCGGCGTCATAGATGTTCAATTCTATCATCAATATTCATAACTTACATTTTATTCACAATAGGAGTATGGCCCCTTTTGTTCATTACATCGAACAATTATTGTTCTCTTATGAACAACCTCCTTGCAACTTCTATACAATGCATTAGAGCGTACTAAACTCTAAAATGAATCATGACAATAAATTTAGAGGTAATATGTTGATGAAAAAGTATCATAACTATTACAAAATGTTCAACACATATTTTAACCTCATTAATTTGTTGGTCATTAGGCCGTATTCTTGCATCGATTTGCAACATCATGCAATCGAACCGGCATCCTTGTGATCAACGTTTAACCACAATTTCCCCCAAAAATAGTGTTTAAAAATTTAATCACAAATCTCAAGAATCATACTCGTAATTGGAACGCAAGGTGTTCCAGATCAAATATTAATAATAATGAGACAGAATGAAGGCTGGTGTGCCATGATTTCCTCCCACCAAAGCATGTGTCAACAATTCGTCGGGGAAAAAGAACATAACAGTAAATATGGATGCATGAGTTCATTTTTTCTTAACTCAAGAGCTCTCTTATTAACTACTCCCCCCGTCTCAAAATATCTCGACTAAAGTTAGTATAAAGTTGAGACACTTATTTTAGAACGGGGAAGTAGGATAAACGAAGTAGTAGATTTGTTCATTTTTTTTAAAACATGACTAATTCCGGCCTAAGGTCGAATTTGGATATCACGGTCATGCTCCCGAACCTAGCGTTTACATATTGGCATTGTGTGTTGAATTGAAGTCGACATCGTTTGGTTACACACCAGGTGATGGATACGATGCTCCTAGTTTATGGGAGGGAAATCAAATCATACTACTATGTGGAGTGTTGGTACTTGTCAACAACATCTATTTATATAAGCGAAAGAAAGTTTCAAGTAGTATGAAAAGTTGATGTTGAGCCGGCCCATAATTTTAATTGCAATCAACGAAAGCAAAGCCGTATCGTGCTGACGCCGGCCTCGATGGAGTGTTGTGGACCAGGCGTGTCGTTCTCGCACAAATTTGAGGTGTTCCCTTCGATCCATATTAATTATCGCTGATTTAGTATAATGGTATAAGTAATAGTGGCTCCTTCTTCTCGGTGACCTGATCTTCACACATGCCCGGTGCTACTCATAAACAAGCATGGATAATTGGACTGCACGGCACGGCTGGGCCATAAATAAAATATCGACCTAAAAAATGGCGATTACGGCACACATGACTTGTCATAATCTCATGGCGACGGCGATTCCGTGCGGAGAAAGGTCAAGGAAACGGGGAAGGGTGCCGTGCGCGCGTGCGCAATCGTCGCTGCCCGTCGCTGTTTCTTTTCCGGAACAAGTTGGGGCGGATCCCTCGCCCATTATCCACTTGTGGCCGATTGTGGAGGGGGTTCAAAGTGGCAGTAGCCGGCTGGTTGCGGAAGGTCAAGCGTGATGGATGGATGATGCGACTGGGAGACGTGATGTTCATCTTTTTCTCCCTCCCTCCGGCCCGGGTGCGTGCGCGTGATCGACCGGCCGGCCCGGACAGCGACGGGGGACGGAGGGCGGACCATGCGAGGCGGAGCGGGGACCGCCGGCGATGGGGCCCGGAGGTGACCCGGCTTGCCAGTCGGGGCTCGACACGCGTCTGCCGCGGGCCAGTCAGTCGGTACGTCCTCGTTCTTTGCGCCACGTTTTTTTCGCGGGTTTGTTTGTTTGTTCGTGGCAGTACTGTAGCAGTACTCGCTTGGGCTGATTTACCGTGGATGTATTCGGTGTCTTTCTTTTGTGGGTGAAGGATGTATTCGGAGTTTTGGTGGTGAATTACGGTGACCCCGAAGATTCTAATCGTCCGACTGATTTCTGCGTTTACATCAGCCGCTCGCTTTGTCGTCCGATGGACACTCGCGCGTTCCGTGATGGATGGTGTTGCATGCTATCACGTGGGTGGTCCTTATTATGTAATACAATTTGCTTTTTTACTTCAACACCGTAGGCGTTGTGATATGCTACACAAGACACTCTCGTTGGCCTTTTTTTTGCCTCGCGCCGGTGTCTGCACTCTACAGCCACCCTGCCTCGCCATTGCTGCTCACCGGCCAGTATCGCGAACTCTTGTTTAACCTCTCATCTGCCTCTTTGGTTGACAGTCTTTTTTGCCACGTTGGAAGCTCGTGTGTGCATCGCTTGCGAAGCATGAGCAAACATGTTGTGAAGGTGTCCATTGCAATATTTTGCTTTATGCTGCAAGTTTTTTTTCCAGTGTCGTAGGTTTTTATATAAAAAAACAAGATGATGTGAATGATGGCGGTGCTGACGGCAACGATGTCAGTGTTTCTGTAACTTCATTTTCATTGATTTTTTTCGCAACATCCTCTATGTTGCAAAAGTTTTTCCGCAACATCATCTATGTTGCAAAAGTTTTTTGGCAACAACACCCATGTTGCAGAAAAGTGAAGATGAAAAAAAAATCTGCAACATCATCTATGCAACAACGGTGTTGTTACAGGAATGGTGGCAGACAATGCAAGTACGCTAGCTGCCGGGGATGCTATTGCAAATTTTTCAACATGTGTCCTGTTGCAGAAATTTAGATGTGGCGGAGATGTTGCTTTAATTTTTGTAACAAGGGTCTTGTTGCAGAAAATTAGACGCAACGAAAGATGTTGTTGCAATTTTTGCAACAAGGATCTTGTTGCAGAAAAATTAGACGCTTGAAAGATGTGCAGAAAATTAGACGCGTGAAAGATGTTGTAGAAAATTAGACGCGTGAAAAATGTTGTTGCATAAAATTAGACACGGCGGGAGATGCTGTTGTAATTTTTCTAAGGGTCTTGTTGCAGAAAACTAAAGAAGAATAGGTTTTGCAACATGTGTCTTATTGCAGAAAATTGTAAAAGATGAGGTTTCGGAATAGAGGTCTTGTTGCATGAAATCAAGGAAGACCAGATTTTGCAACAAGAGCATCGTTGCAGAAAATTAGAGAGGAGGATTGAACGGCTCGCGTCACGCATCGAATGGCTTGCGAGACGCTTGTTTCTGCAACTCGACCATTGTTTCATGAATTAATGGGTCGGGAAGGAGAACGATCCGCGCGCCAGAAGTAGATCGGGCGGCTGCGCTTGCGTACATCGTACGACCGTCGAGGTGACGGATGTATTATACGGATCCCTTGCTCCACCCGTTTTTGTCCAGTTTTTTCTAGTTTCCTTTTTGGGCGCTGCTAAGCCTCCGCCGACAGATGTATTGAAATTATCCGCCGCCTGGACAGTCATTGGATCCCTGAGTTGTTGGCCGTCTGATCTAATGTGCACGTCGCGCATGTCCCCTCATTATTCCTGCAACATGCGCGTTGTTGCACAAACAAGACAACAAACTTGCCCTCGGCCCCGACAGAGTTGCGCCCAGCGCGGCGCCGCTGCCGACCCGCACTCAAATCAGCCCGCCGCCGGATTGGATCAGACGCAAATCGAGCTCAGCGAGGGGCACCTGCTTGGAGAACAGGCGCGACCTCTACTCCAGCATGACGGCGACAAGCTCCCACACCGGTCACTCCTTTGACAATTTCTGCAACTGAAGCTATGTTTCTGAAACATGCGTCGTGTTGCAATGCTTGGCCTTGTACATCTAACATCGTGCGCTTCTCCAACGCTTTCTGCAACCGGGGCTTTGTTTCAGAAGCAAGATCCCTATTGCAGAAGAAAAAAATCTTCGACTTTGAACCATTTTTTTCTGAAACAAGACCTCTGTTGCAGAAACTTTCTAAAACGAGACCCTGTTGCTGAAAAAAAAACTTCACTAACGAATCTTTTTTTATTCTGAAACAAGATCTCTGTTGCAGAAACTTTCTGAAACAATATGGTTGTTGCAAAAAATTGACTGCATAGCACTTGTGGTCAGCGTGAGCGCTCGATCAAGATTGGTCCGACGGCTACACGGGCGGCGGACGCTGCGCGTGCATCCGTCGGCTGAAGGATAGCTTTTTCCCTTTTTACGACAAACTATAAATAAAATACTAGTATAAGCACAACAAGTGATGAAATGGCTATGGCGTGTTTAGTTGCTCAGCCTTTTTTTCTTTCCTTCCTGCTGCACTGCTGCTGGAGCCTGGCTCGGGTAAAACGCGATCTGGGTGAGTTGTGCAACTTGTTTAGCCCGCATTGCATAACCGGTTATTTTTCTGACTGTTGTACCTCTGGTTTTAGGGTGAGCAGAAGCGAACCGCATGTGTTCGATTATGTGCAATGAGGCGTTATCCGCACTTCCAAATATGGCGAGCTTACCATCTCAATGCTACACACCACCCTCTAAACATCACGCTAATAGGTAGAAAACAACATGATTAGAACAAAACATCATGATTTCAAGACAACATACTAAAAATAATTATGACATCTAACATAAACACCAACATGGGGGTTGAAAACCCTATCAAAATAACAAGTTTCTAAACAACTGGGAATCCCATGCCTCTACACAACATCAGGGGTGTTGTCCCCTGATTAAAATATATACAATTTAACAGCAAATACTACGTGCACAACTACCATTATTACTAATATACTACTAGGAAGAGGATTTCGAGCACTCGGGTGCTCCGCACCCCTATATGAGTATTTAATTCAAAAAACAAAACAAAAAAATTCACAAAAAACTTGGAATTTTGGGATATCATACCTGGGTGCCCAATCTACTCCCGTTTGAAATTTCGTGAAAAAATACCAGAAATGTATTCTCACTAAAAAAGGCAAAAAATGTATATGTAGAAAAAACATTGTTTGGAAGGATCGTAGGTTGGACTATATTTTCTTCGCCACGGATACATTTCCTGGGATTTCATACATCTCAAACTTATTTATTATTATTATTTCATGTTATTATATAATCACTTTTATGTACTTATTGTAGTAATTTATATTATTTTTTGGACCAAAGTAATTTAGTGCCCAGTGTCAGTTCATGTTTTCTACATGTTTTTGGTTTCACGGAAAATCAATACTTATGAAGGTCTAAACAAGATGCCATTTTTTACGGTATTTTCTAGATGACAAAGGACCCTAGAAGCTTTAGGGGAGGACTAGATGATCCACCATAGGCCCACACGGCCAGGTGGCGTGATTTGGTCCTAGGGCGCGTCACCAGGGCATGGTCCCCATGATAACTGCCTTACCTCCGTTCCACCACCGTAAATACCTCTAAATATCGGAACCCTTCCCCGTATTTTTAGAAGAATTTTATCACCGTCGAAAGTTCTTGTTTCATGAAGATCCAATTTGGAGGCCTATTCTGGAGTTCTGCAGGAGGGGGAAGCCATTGCCGGAGTCTTCTTCATCAACCTTGCTGCCTACATCACCATGTGTGAGTAGTTCTATTAGGACCTAAGTGTCTATAGTAGTAGCTAGATGTTCTTTTTTGCATCTTCAATATGCTTGTGAGCTGCCTCACATGTTTGGGGTCAATTCGATGTAATCGGTGATGTGTTCGTTGGGATATGATGAATTATCACTTTATGATCATATTGTTCATTCAAATCAATTGAATCTTTTGAGGTTTTCTTCCTGTATAATGAATATCTTTGCATGCTCTCTGATCTATCTATATTCTTTGGCCAAGTTCAATGAGTTTTTCTTCAGAGGGAGTGGTGCCTTGTAGTGGATTCAATCTCGCGGTGCTCTAACCCAGTGAAAAAAGGAGCTAATACTGTATTGTATTGTTGCCACTAAGGATAAAATGATGGAGTTTTGTCATATTGATTGGCGTCTTCCTGTCTACATTATGTCATCTTGCTTATTGCGATACTCTATTTCTTGTAAATCTAATACCTTGAGATGCAAGTTAGATATTTGTTTTGGGGTGGAGTATTAGTAGTAGATCTAGTTGGATTAACAGTCTACTTAATACAGACGTGATGCCTCTATGAGATTATACCATGATTGATCTTAGTCTTAATATAAACATTGCAATTTAATCACTGCCCAACTGTAATTTGTTTACCATGAAATTTGACTGTTTTTGAGAGAGGTGCCACTAGTAAACCTATGGTCACTTGGTCTATTCTCCATTATTGAGTTCTTCTACATAATTTCTACTGTTACCGTTTTACCTAGCTACTATTTATCTCTATCACTTGCATTTAATCTTTTAACTAGCAACATAAAGGGATTTACTACTCTCCTGCCGTGTTGGGGACGAGTGTGTTCGTGTTTTGTGCGCAGGTGTTGTTAACCTTGTTAGCTTGGGATACACCTACTGTATTGATAACCCCAGTTCTCTAACCGAGGGGAATACTTGGTACTGTTTTGTTTCACGCTTACACTTGGGGGAATCCCAACTACTCCTGGGGGAGCAAGCAAGATTTCTGGCGCCGTTGTCGGAAGTCTTCTACTACACAAAGAGGCGCCTTCACACAAAAACATTACCTTCTTGTTATATATCTTTCCTAGTTACTTTTTGTTTCTTGCTTTGCTTGCTAAAAAATCTTCAAAAATACCAAAAATATCATTTCCCACTTTTGTGTCTTGCTTTCATGGCTTGTCTTCCTTCTCCTGCTTTGTCACATGAGTTAGACATGATTCATTTCAAACAGAGATAAGGAGAGAGTCTGGAAGGTGCTTAGTTTAGGATAATTGATTCTCACAATAGTTCCACTATTCCAAATAACATAAAATTTCTCCTTATATACTTTATGTAGGATTAACTATACCGACTAGGAATAGGTTGGATTATGTTGCTAAGGGGAATTTTATTAAAAATGATGCCATGAATTCTTATAAGATGATAGAAGAGATAGTTGGAATACCTCCTACTATGAATGGAATTACATTTACTCAGGAAGGAATTCAAATTCTTGAAAAACTAGGTGAAATGCAAAATAATTTAGTTGATTTGTACAGAAATGGAGAGATTTCTAAAACTCTTTGTTCCAATTTGCAGCGTATAAGTTCTCATTTAATCACTTGTAATAAAAAGCTGGAGACTCTTGATAAAAAACTAGTTATGATAAAGGTTCCTGATTTAGAAATTCCATTATCCTACATCTTGGTAAATAAATAAATGGGAACCGTAAGGAGCCCCATGGATTTTAAAAGAATCATCCTTTGAAAAAGGTTGCTAAATAAATTAGTGATGATAAAACTTGATGTTGGCATTATGCCTAGCTAAAAGGCATTAAAAAAGCGTTTGTTGGGAGACAAACCAATAGTTATCTTTATTTTTTGCTTTTATTTTTGTGTGTGTTAACTTGATTATATCTATTGTAATAATTATGTGTGTATCTTTGTTTTTGATTTTTGTGCCAAGTTTAGGCTTCAGGATGTTGCAATTGCATGTTTGTTGGGTTTTTGTGCATTGTTTGCGATTTGATTTGACCTGGATATGTGACACGTTACTACTCTACAGTGGTCGATGGTCCATGCCAACCAATGGTTGAAGAGGTCTTGGCCCATAGGTGAGGTAGGTCGTTGCCACATGAACTACGGTGCAGTTCTGTCTTCAGCTTTCATTCAAAATGTGCGACGATTACCTAACTAGAAGCCTGAAGAGAAGGAAACCACGCAATGGTTGCCCTCTCTTGTGCACGACATTGGTTGTTGAAGCCTACTAGCACTGTAGCACATACCTTGCGACATCCTTCTGACAAGTGATCCGAGGTGTTGAATGTCGACTCAACGATCATCACAGGAACCAAAATTTTACAATATGGTGGGATATATATCCCTTGGCATATAGTCCCTCATATTTCGTTTGAGTGCTAGTTTGTGAATTTTAGGTCGAGTTCGCACCTTGACAGCTAGCCGGCTTTTCAACGTCTTATCGGTGTCCAAATCACATAGTGCTAACTTCTAACAAAACAACACCAACAATTTCCCTTATGTACATGGTTGTGTTTTCATGAGCCGTCACGGAGCCTTCACCGCATATCCATTGTCCTTGCGCTAGAATTTTGAGATCAGGGTGCTCGTCGACAGGCTACAACTTCCTATGTTGTCGCACCCCTCCCTTGGATCAGATCCACTCCCGCTTCTTTGAAAATAATGCCTCAACCTGTGCAGTACGGTCAAATCCTATATACCTAAGAAGTTCATCCCCACTATCTTATCTATCTATACATATACTAATTAGAGGCTTCCTAAAAGTTCCCACGTTAATTAGAATATACAAGCCGTTAATCTGGTGGGACTTAATTATTACAGTCTAGATCTACTGATATATATCCATATTCTATCAAGAAATACAGGTATATGTCCCTTGTTTTTATTTTTCACACTCCAATACATGGCCTTACAAGAGTCTGGTTTCAACTAAAAAACAAGTCTTGTTTTTGTACATAGTCTTTAGAGTAGCTCACAAACCGTAAGTATTGTTGGTTAACAGCACGCAAAAAAGTACGAAAATAGTAGCTGACGCGTGGCGAACATTCGTTGTAGGGCAGATGACAAGTGAACCATCCTTCATGGCAGCTTTAGTTGTAAAATGAGATCAAACCAGTTTTAAAAACAAAAATTGCCTTCTCGGGGCAAAAACTGCCGTGTCTTCTGAACAAAATGCCACCTCTTCCATCTCCCTCTCAACTAAAACTGCTACACGAACGTTTGCATGTGCTACCTCCCCTTGCGAACGTTCGCGAGTTATGGGCGTCCAAAGAAGTAGTAATGCCTAGCAGAAAAATAGGTAGAATAAAATCTATGCCATAAACATGTGTATCTTCCTCACAGTAATGAAATTAGCAGCTCAAGAAAAGGGGTTTACATCAAACTAAAGTTGTAACCCTCATGTGGCCTCCCTTTCCATTGGGAAATTAACCATGCCTTCTAATTTCCGCTCTCCATGTTACAATCTCCTCTCTCGGATGTGTTTGTGGCAGGTTTCTCCTCCCCCCAATCAACCCCTGTCCCTACCCTATTCCCAATGATGCGAGTGCAAATTTCACACGGCACTCTTCCCAGCTGACCTCCCAGTCGCCCTCAGCTCTTGTGCTCTTGGAAGCGGAAACATAATCAAGGTACGCGAGAGGCTTCAAGGAAGGATTCGATGTTGCATTACAAAATTTGATAGCCTGGTGATAATCTTTTTATCCATCCACCCCTACTCAACACATGCAATATGAATATAAACACCCACAAATAAAAATATGAATAGTCAAATGTGACACGAACCAGTTGAGCCGAATATTGATGTGTCCTATTATCCGAAGTGGTTTACCTGCTTAAGCCCATCGACTCCTATGCCAACCGGAGCAGCAGCCATATTTACGTTCGCAGGTGGCAAGCAACATCAAACTCCACCAAGGTAAATTGTTTGATTTACTATGACTTCTTAGATTGTATTATATGGGACACATAATAAATAGTCTACTGAAAGAATATTTATATTCTAGGTGTTATCCAGGTTGCATAAGTGAGTATAGCTAGTTTTGTGTTAGTAATATAAGGCTTTCTCAGTAGTCATGTATTCGGCTACTGTCCAAGAACAAGATGTGGTGGACATCTTTCTGAATGAAAATGATGGTAAAGAAGAATTGCCCGAGAAAATTACTCCTGAAGAAAGAATTGACGAATAAACTGGGATGGAAAAGGCAGAATCATCGCCTTTGAAGAAAATTCAAGCTACTCCTTCCGAATCCATCAAGGATGGTGAGAACGTTGAGGGGAGCAAGTTGCTAACCAAGGAAATACCACCCAAGTCTCCTCATCTAACGCTCCTGCTCAGATGGAGGTCGACCCTGCTCCTGGTTCTTTGGCTCCACAGCCAGAACAAGAAGATAAGAAGTTGGATGAGCCCATGGCTCCCGAAGAAACACAACCTACAATGATACCGCATGTGTTGCCCCAGCAGACCGAAGGATAACACGTTGTGTCTCGGAAGTCTGAAGAAGTTGTTATACCAAACCTAGTTGAGAACTCTCCGAAGGAAAATCCCCCAGTGTCTGAAAATCTATTTATCGTCGAAGAAGTACCGGCAAAGGAAACTGTAAATCTTGAGGCAGCCACCGCTGAAGGAGTTCCAACGAAGATTGTTGAAAGACAATCCAATGCTACCATGCAAACTGATTCTGAACAAGTTGTGGTGCCCCCTGCGCCTGTTAACACCGTCAATGAGAATGCAGCTGTGTCCGATGAAATTCAGCCGATGGAAATTAGCGAGGAAGAACGTCAGAAAAATCCTCAGGAATCGTTTCCACTATTTCCAGCTGAGTATGGTCCCAAAGGTCCAGCCTTCAATGAACAAATTCATTCAGCTAAGCTTGCATTCTTTAAGGTCAGTCCTTATGATGGATAAATGACTTCTTTGTCACCAAGATTTTGGATCGAAGAACAAGATGTCTATTATGCTCGGATCTTGTTTGGCAAGCAGATGATTTTCAATCATAAGATACTGGACTTTGCCAAGCTTGAAGAAATGCCTTGTTTCCACACTGCCATTGATCATATTGAACATGGTCTTTTGAAGGGTTTCATGTGTTTCAATCATGGCTGGAATAAGGACATAATTCTCCAGTTCTATGCTACCCTGTACATTTCAGGAGTTTTGGAAGATATCTCCACTTGGACGCTTGAATGGATAATTGGCAGGGAAAGAATTAAATGTTCCGCTGATCACTTTTTGTCACAGATTAATATTCCATACTATGAGTTTGCAAATGACTGTGAATCAAGGCTGCATTTCTGGGAAGTGCCCGAAGAGCAACTCCACGTCTTGATGGATCCCACCTTGGTAGGCGACGAATGCATTGATATTGACCCGAGGAAATTGGCCTATGATAACAAGGTTTTATTTCACATTCTGTGCAAAACCCTCACGCCAACATACATGCCAACATCCATCAAGGGAATTGTTAGGAATGCACTTTTGGCAAACTCTCAAGGAATCAAGTTTGACATTCCTGATCTTTTCATTCGAAACCTGGCTTGTGCAGCAGATAGCCCTCAGTCTCTGAAGCCGTATGCGCCGTGGATTATGTTCGCAATTGAACAACAGATCGATGAGAAATTCCTATGGGCTCATTCTCTGAAAGTTTTTATGCCTCCGGATCGTGACACTCTGCGTATTGTGAAAGATAATCGCAAAGGGAAAGAACAAGTTGACTTTGCTGCAAATTCCACTGAATCTAAACATGCTCCAAAAGTGAAGGAAGCTAAAATAGAAATCCCTCGTGGGGAAAATCCATCTCTGTATGAGATTTGTATTCGTACACATCAGACTCTCAAAAATCACATCAAGATGGATAGAAAGGAAAATATGGAATTGATGACTGAGCTGAATCTAATTCATAATCACACTCGTCAAATTCTTATTCATGAGATCAAGAAAGCAATCTTGGACTTTGATGAGAAAACATTATTCTCGCAATGACTTAGCTAAGAAGGGCCTGTTCAAGGACTATGACTATCTGGAACTATTTGTTGTTCCTCGTGTTCGAATACAAACTCCAGTGCTCCCACAACATTCTGACTCAACAAATATGTTGTTTGTCGATCATGATGATGAAGTTACACATACAATGGGTACCATTGTCTACAAAGAAGATGCTCCTAGCTCCAAGCTTGTCAAATCCAAGCATGCCACTCCTGCTTCTGCCTCGACCATTCCACATTCCTCCAATACAAACTCTTGGAGTGGTTTTAATTCGGACTCTGAAGACTCTCCAAGAGTGATTCCTCGTTTGTGTTCCCCTTCCTTTTTGTCACTTGTTGACAAAAAGGGGGAGAATTACATCGAGTGATAGTTCATCGGGGTTTGCAGGATGTTTTTATTCGCAATTTGGTTTTCCCTCAAACAATTTGGATCTTGAACTTATCGCACCGCTTGTGGTGTTTGAAAACTCGAACGTCATGTAACGTTAATAACCCCTGCCTGCAATATCATTTGCTTCATACTCTCTTTGTTTGCAGGCGTTTAAATTGTGTTTTCCTGTGGATGTTTTTCATCGATGATTCTTATAGAGGGAAACATATATGCTTTCTCGAAGAAGAACATAAAATCATCCTATGATGATATTTAGTTTGGAGAAGTGTTGTGGTTGGATATGCCTTCATGTCTATTATTCCTCGTCATCTAACCATGCAGGAAAAGAGAGATAAACTACCCTCGAAGCATATCCACCATGCATAACATGTGTTTTCTAGCTCTGATCATATCATATATGTGATATGCATGAAAACTACAACTTGTGTGGTTTCAAACTATGTTCCGAGAAAACCTTCATGATTTATCCTTGTCACAAATCTCTAAATATTTATCCCATTTTTTCAAAGATTTTGTGACAGGTATCAACTCAGACACCATCGAGTGCATTGAAAGAAGTCATGCATCTAAACAAAACTCAATGTCACTCATACGAAGTTTAATCTAATCCCCCTCCCGGTTCTTCATGCTACGTGACATATCTTCAGGGGGAGAATACTTCATATTCGTACTTTTTCTCTCAACTTTTTCTTATTCTTTGCATTATATTCCAATCCTTAAACTATCCTTCAATGTGATTTGTTTTGTCAACAACCATCCAAAAAGGGGGAGATTGTTGGTGCAATATCTTCTTACCTTGTGTTTTAGAGTTTGTTGATAGAAACATGTATGGTCTGATTTGTTTGCTAGTGCATTCAAAGAGAAAAAGTCCATACACAATCAAAGAGAATGTTGTTTCTGGTGCTCGGTTAAAGGAACTTCACCAAAGCTCATCTGCGTCTGCGTTGCAGAGAAGATCGTGGCATATCTGATGAATACATGTTGTCGAGGAGATTAATGTGAAGAAATCGATCTCTCGAAAGTTTTCTGCCGAAGCAAAGCATTTGTCTCGGTACAGGAGTCCAAATAAATTGACTGCAACGAACGGAAGTCGAATACAAAGTGAAGACTTAGTTTTCCTTTCCCCGTTCTTCTTTTATTCTTTTGAGTCATAGGACCTTCGTACTATAAAGAGGGGTGTAGGTTCTCGAAGCTTAGATCAATTGTGATGCTTAGCCAAAACCTATGAAAGCCGTGAGAGAAATCTCTTTGTGTTTTGCAAAAATACTTGCCAGCAAGAGACTGTGATCTTCTTCGTTGCGAGAGATTTGTCTCGGACCGAAGAGTTAGCATTACTTGTTCCTCAAGTAATGTTACCGTTGCTTCCAAAATCCGACCGTTGTAAACGTGTCGATTGGCCATTGGTTGGACCGCGTGTCCAAACTAGTCATTTCCCCTCTTGGAAGGTTGCGGGTATAAATAGCCACCCCGCTCCAACTTTGACCGTTGGCTGCTCGGCTTAAGATTTCTGAAGAAGATTGAATTGAGCAATCCCTCTCCAAGAGATTTGAGTTTAAAATCCATTGAGAGAAAAATCAAGAGCCCAAACTTAGACAGTGGTTTAGCATCACAGTAGTTCTGAGTGAGAGTTCTTGTACCTATTACTCTTGAGAGCTACACACTCTCTAGACGGATAGGTTTCGGCTTCGAGTGTTGAAGAGTTGTTGTCATCACCGAGCCAGATCTTCAGCAACCAAGAGTATTGTGGTTTGCGCTGATTGACCGAAGGTTTGGAGATCGCCGACAAGGATCTACCCCGAGTGAAATCAATCTGAGTCTGATCAGCTTTGCGTTGATGGAGAATAGGGTGAGAAGAGTTTATACTCAGTGTTAAGTCACAGCCCCTCCAACCAGACGTAGCCCTTTGGCAGAAGGGTGAACTGGTCTACCAAATCTCTCTGTTCAGCTCTAGTTCTCAGTGATGCTTGTTTACGTGTTAGTATATTGTTTTACTATCTTGGTCGTCAAGCCCATCGTATACTATTCCCGATCCATTGTAGCATCTTATCTTGTAGATTTTATTCCTCAATAGCCTACATGTTTGTGTGTTCTTCTATCGTATCTTTTCTCCGCTGCTGTGTTTGGGATCAGTTCAAAACATTCGCAAGAAATTTTGAATCTCCCAGTCACCCCCTCTGGTCAATATACTCCTGGTCCTAACAACTTCCCCATGCAATGTAAAAATGTGCAAAATCACTTGGTAGTGCTTGAAATACCAAATAATTCAGTGATTAATATAGCTTTCATTGATTCACTAATGTATTGTCTCGATAATATATAGTTGGTAACAATTAGGGGAATAGTTGACACTAGAGTAATCATTTTTATACATTCTCACATAAAATAACTTATGTGTACATGGTTTACGAGAAATACAATTTCTTATTCTTGATTTTTTTGTACAATTCTATATTAACCTACTATTACGATTGAATGGGGAATGTAAGATAGTCATTTAATGGAACACTATAAATAATTCTAAAATTGTACTACCTTTGTACCTCAATATATGACGTTTTTGCAGTTCAATTTGAACTGTAAAAAACTTCTCATATTAATTAAGATATAGAGGTATTAAATAATAACTAGCCCATGCAAATGCATAGAACATGCAACCTATCCACCTTATCACATATGTCCCACACATGACACATCCCATTTAAATGCAAATGCAAGTCATCAATGCCATCAAGTGCATGTAATCAACAAACTTTCGATTTTCCACCACATGCACACCCTCCACATCATCAAGCACCCATGCAACCTTTCAACTTTCAACTTTCCACTCTCTATATAATGCAAGCCCTCCACGTTATCAAAGGATGTGAAAACCCTCCACATCATTAATTTTAATTTTAATTTTTCAACAATAATTATTGAACATGAATGTCACAAGACAATATAGCATGCATCCACCCTCCATTTACGTCTAGATTGAATGTGGTGCGGTACAATTCGCATATATTCTATTTTTATAAGTTCATTGCTAAAAAAGTTAATGTAAAATATTAGTACCACATAAGTTCGGTTGCCCTTTGAAGCATTCAACCGACTGATTTCCATCGCCGCCGTCAATTTCTATCCACCACCCATGTTGTTTATGTCCTTCGTCAATTCTGAATACTTGAGGAAATTAATGTAAAACAGTCAAACTTAGTGATCTACTGATCTAAATGCTCTTATATTTCTTTGTGGAGGGAGCATATACATGTACTTACTATAAAGGGAATTTGCATGCTTAGTCTCCGTTGTGCTATTTGCAGAAAACCTATGATGATTCTGGTAACCAACCCGCACTCCAGTTTTAAGTCAGATTTTTTCTTTTGTAGAAACCCCCTGATGTTCCTGGTAATCAACCCGCTGACCAGTTTTTACTCAGATATTTTGCTTTTCCACGGAACCCACTGATAATTGGATTAATAAACCCGTAATACATATTAAATGCTTTAAAATTATTCATAGCTTTTAACCCCTAACTCCAAATTTAACATGTTATATATGGAATTTGATTAAAAATGTGTAGAATCTAAACATGATGTTATACATGTTAAATATTTTAAAAATGCTATTTAGGGTGCAATCTTAATCGATAGCAGATGATTCATATTTATTTCATGATGGTACCGATCCGGATTGGCAATGAATAACTGAGCAAAACCAGGATTGCAGACGAAAGAAATCATTTATAACCACGCATGCACGCCTCGCCAAAACATCATTGGAAAAAGCAGATTTCTCATGTTATGCCGAGAGAGAGAGAGAGAGAGAGAGAGAGAGAGAGAGAGAGAGAGAGAGAGAGAGAGAGAGAGAGTACTTAGGATTGACCACATTCGAATGTGTTGTGATTGTGTGAGCACTGAGGCCACCGTCGACGAGGGTGAGAAGCAGGATAAGTGGCAACACAGATGGGATGCTATGCGTTGAAAGAAAGGACGTGGACCTTTTGGGCCCTTGAATCATGGTTATGGGATTAGAGGAGTGTAGTATTTTTCCCATTGCAATACACGTTGCTAGTCATACTAATGTTGTTTTTGTCCTCTATCGATTTATGATTACTTGAGGAAAATTAATAAAGGTGCAGTGCAAAACCTTCTACATGGGAAAATAAAAATATCGGGTAGCATATGAGATCTTCTGGGGGACGGCTTGGCTGTAATCTTGTGATGAACAGACTAACTGGGTAACTGCTACTTCTCGAGCTTGCGTCGTATTCCCTCGAAGAGGAAAAGGAGATGCAGGACAATAGCGTAAGTATTTCCCTCAGTTTTTTAGAACCAAGGTATCAATCCAGTAGGAGACCACGCGCGAGTCCCTCGCACCTGCACAAACAAATAAGAACTTCGCAGCCTACGCGATAAGGGGTTGTCAATCCCTTTACGGTCACTTACGAAAGTGAGATATGATAGAGATGATAGTTTGATATTTTTGGTTATAAGAACAGAAAGTAAAAGCGAAAAAGTAAAGTAGATTGTAGATTGATATGTTGATAATAGACCCGAGGGCCATAGTTTTCTCTAGTGGCTTCTCTCTTGATAGCGATATTCTACGGCGGGTAAACAAATTACTGTCGAGCAATTGATAGAAAAGCGAATAATTATGAGACTATCTAGGCATGATCATTATATATATGCATCACATCCGAGACAAGTAGACCGAAACGATTCTGCATCTACTACTACTACTCCACACATCAACCGCTATCCAGCATGCATCTAGAGTATTAAGTTCATAAGAACGGAGTAACGCCTTAAGCAAGATGACATGATGTAGAGGGATAAACTCAAACATAATGATATAAACCCCATCTTTTTATCCTCGATGGCAACAATACAATACGTGCCTTGCTGCCCCTACTGTCACTGGGAAAGGACACCCCAAGATTGAACCCAAAGCCAAGCACTTCTCCCATTGCAAGAACTATAGATCTAGTAGGCCAAACCAAACCAATAATTCGAAGAGACTTGCAAGGATATTATAATCAGACATAAAGAGTTCAGAGAAGAACCAAATATTTCTCATAGAAAATCTTGATCATAAACCCACAATTCATCGGATCTCGACAAACACACCGCAAAAAGAGATTACATCGAATAGATCTCCTCGAAGACCGAGGAGAACTTGGTATTGAGATCCAAAGAGAGAGAAGAAGCCATCTAGATACTAGCTATGGACCCGAAGGTCTGTGGTAAACTACTCACAACTCATGGTGAGGCGATGATGATGATGTAGAAGCACTTCGTGGAAGATCCCCCCTCCGGCGGAGCTCCGGAATAGGCCCCAAGATGGGATCTCACGGGAACAGAAGGTTGCGGCGGTGGAAATAGGGTTTTCTCTGTTGTTGTGATAGTTTCGGGGTACGTAGGTATATATAGGAGGAAGGAGGGCACCGGGGGCCAGACGGGGTGCCCACGAGGCAGGGGGGCGCGCCCTATAGGTGGGCGCGCCCCCCACCCTCGTGGACGCCACGTCAGCCCTACTCCGTGGTTCTCAAGTCTCCCGTGCGTATTTTGCTCGAAAAATATCTCTCCCGAAGGTTTCATTCCGTTTGGACTCCGTTTGATATTCCTTTTCTGTAAAACCCTAAAACAGGCAAAAAAACTGCAATCTGGACTGGGCCTTTGGGTTAGTAGGTTAGTCCCAAAAATAATATAAAAGTATATAACAAAGCCCATTAAACATCCAAAACATCATAAATAATAGCATGGAACAATAAAAAATTGTAGATACGTTGGAGACGTATGAGTAACCTTATGCCGAACCTTCTTCCCTTGTTTTATTATGATTGTTGTCTTCAAAAAATTCCTCAAAAATATGCCTTCCCTACTAATTCCTCAAAAATATTCTTTGAATTCCGCAAAAAGATGTCTTCCCTACCGTTGGCTAGCTTGTATCAGTTTTGCCTGAACTTTGTCTAAACATTTTCATCATTGTAGTTGTCTTCTTTTGATTGGTGGTTGCTCCTATTCATTGGGGGGAGAAGCCTTGTGTTTTGAGAGAGCTGGTTTTTGTCCTGCTCCTACAGTTGTCTTGAATTGGTGATGAAATTGGGGTTTGTTTGGTGCTCCTTTACCGAAAATATATGAAGGAAAGGGCTAGCGTTCAACATACAGATTTCCTTCGCGCCATCCACTACCTCGTGCACGTGACACATGGCCACTTGGGAGCTGACCTGGGATTGAAACATGACCAATGTTGCAAAAGGATGAGTGTAGCACGAGGTGTGTGACACGTCTCTGTGGAAGCTCGTCATGGCATTGCAACATGGCCCATGTTGCAGTCGCAATACGGGCTATGCTGCAAAGGACAAGGGCAACAACAGAGGCAGTCACACCAGGAATGTTTTTTAAAGAACAGTAGAAAAACGGTCCGGTCGAGTGCAAAACAATCTCCCAAACGCAGCACAACCTTGTTCCGAATGGTTGCAGCGAACGACTGGCGTAGGAGATCGAACTCATGTCCGTCGTGCCATCCAACGGTGGATGATGCGATCGAGTTACACATCGGCCCATAAAGCCCTCTGCATCATTGCCCCGGAAGAGTTCTCCGGGTGCTAATGTGTATCACTCACAGCGAGTGGTACCGCTCGCGCCACTCACGCGATATGGGCCTGGCCATCCAAACCAACGCAATCTGTTTTTCATTACTTTTTTGTTTTATTGTTTTTCCACCGCATCATCAAACCAAAAAGGTATCAAAAAAAGTTCATGAATTCAAAATGCTTCACAAATATGAAATATGACTCCCTGAATTTTAAAAAGTTAACGAATTCAAAAAATTCATCATGAATTTCAAAAAATGTTCATGGATTCAAAATAATTTCGAATTTGAAAAATATTCATGATTTGAAAATAATTCAATAATTCAAAATTGCTAGAGGATTAAAAAAGTTCATTGATTTGAATTTTTTTATATATCAAGAAAGTCTGAAAACCCAGATTTTCTAGTGGAAAACACAAGCATTCTTCAAAAACACCAGAACATTTCTTTTGAAAAGACGAACAATTTAACAAAAACATGAACCATTTCCATTAATTGGAACAATTTCTGAAATCCTGTACCTTCTTTGGATAACACGATCATTTTTTTAAATAGTGCACATTTTATAAAATAAACATGAAGAGTTTTTCGAATTCCGAATAATTTTCGGAAAACACGAATAACTTTTGAAAAACATAAATATTATATGAAATTTGTGAACATTATTCAAAACTGTGAATCAGTTTTGAATTTCCATTTGTCAAACATGATTTGTTTTTGGAATTATGATTTTTTTTCTGAAAGGCTAAATGTTTTTCGAAAAAATAGAACAAGTTATGAATTACGAAAATAAGTTTGTGAACCAATGTTTGAATTTATGAATTAAAAAAATAGAAAAGTGAAAAAACAAAAAAGACACGGAAAAAACAAAAAGAAAAAAGAAAAAGAATTTAAGTGAAAAAATTTGAAAAGAGAAATCCAAGATAACAAGAAAAGAAAAATAATTGACTCCCAGAACTGGTCAAGATGTAGCAGATTCCGGCCACGAGTCAGCTCTCGTCTAAAGGTGCTCGCGTATCAGCAGACCTTTTTGTTTTGAGCATCTCGTATCGCCGGACCTAGATCTCTCGCTGAAGGGTCTAGAGTAGTCGGGCCAGCCCACTAACGACCATTTTGTTTTTGAAAAAGTTGTAAAAAAAGTAGAACATCGGGAATCCAACATCGAACCTCGTGGTCGCTTAATCGCACTGATAGCCACTGACCCAACATCGAGGTTCAGCGAGAGATTAACATTTTTCAAGTACTTTTTCAACATTTTCAAATGCTATTAATATTTTTTCTACACACTATAATTTTTTATCATTTTTTATTACGTGGTCAACATTTTTCTATAAATATTTCACAATTTTCAAATTGCTCACCAAAAATTTCCCAACACTTGTCCAACATTTGTTTTTTTTTCAAATGCTTGATTAACATTTTTATCTACATAATCATAAAAATTTATCATTTCTTTGATACTTGGTCAACATTTTTTCTATACACATTTTCATATTTTAAATGCTTGATCAATATTTTTCAAATACTATTTCAACATTCTATTAAATGCACGATTGATATTTTTATATACATAATAATCATTTTTAATTACATGATCAATATTTTTTATAGACCCACTTAACAAATTTAGAATGACTGATCAAGATATTTCCAATACTCTCTTAAAAAAATCAAATTCATGGTTATATTTTTGAAGTACATGGTGAAATATTTTATACATTTTTTGTATACATGATAAACATTTTCCCTATACACATTTAACCTTTTTCAAATTATTAGTCAACATTTTCAAAGAACACTTGTAGAATTTTTTTGATATATATATATATATTTTGAATATTTTGTAGGATTAAAAAGCAAAAAGAAAAGAGAAAAAAAAGAGAAAATAAGAAAACAGAAAAAAGGAGGTAGTGTCCCTTCAGCGAGGGTTCCTACCCTCTCGCTGGCCAGCATTCAGCAGGCCACTGGCTTATTTTTATTCTTCAGTTTTCTTCACCTTCTTGCTACTTGTTTTCTAACTTCAGTTATACTTTCAATTATTATATATACATAAAACTTTTAACAGAAATTAGAGAAAAGTTTAATATTGCATTTTAGGAAAAGTTAATTGTGTAAATAAAAAATGTTTCCAGTTTACATGAAAAATATATAATATGTATGAAAAATGGTAGACAAAAAAAGTATTACAAAAATGTTATGTATTTGGGAAATGTTAAACGTGCATAAAATAATCAAAGTGCATGAAAAAAGTAGATATCCAAAGATATAATTTTCATATGTTTTTTGAAATGTGTATTAATAAATAAAAATATTTATAACTAGTATATGTTTAAAAATATTTTTATTTTCAATTATGTTATACACGATTATGTTTAAAATTATGAACAACTGGTAAAATCCTGAATATTTTAAAAAATAGAACAGCTTATTTTTTTAAAAGATTGTATGTTTTTAGAAAATTACTAATTAAAAAGTTGGAAAAGGAAACATCGAAAAAGATACAGGAAAAATGAAAATAAAATAAAAAGGAGAAACAACACAAAAGAAAAATTCAGAACAGAAAACGGGGATAAGAAGCGAGATGTGGCAGGAGCTCGCGAATCGCGAGAGATATGTCTCGCATTCAGTGAGACGTAGCGATCTCTCGCTGAAGGGTTTGGCGTAGCCAGGCAAGCACACTAACGAATTTTCTTGATAAATTGAGTAAAAATGGGAGCACATGTGGGATCGAACGTAGGACCACCTAGTCGATTGGTTGTTAAATTACTTTGGTGCAACCTAGTAGAAGGAAAAGAGCTAGTTTTATATTGGTCTTCTGTTTTTATATATTCCTCCATTTTACTGTATTTTTCGGTTTTCTCTGTTCTTTTCTTTTCTTTGATTTTCTTCTTCTCCATTTACGTGTTTATTGTCATTTTTTCATTTGTTTCTCTCATTTTCAATGGTTTTTTTGTTTCTTTCCGTTTTCTTGTCCCGGTTTTGTCTACATTATTATTCTATTCATTCATCATTTCTTTCTTCCATTTTTATTTTTCATTTTCATTTTGCTTTGTTTTATTTTGTTTCTTGTTGGGTACGCCTTTTTTTATTTTATTTGTTACCTTTTTAATTATTTTTTATGTATGTCACCCTCAAATATACGATTAACAAGTTTCCAATACATATTTAATAGTTCTTCTAAAAATTGTCAACATTTTTTAAACTCATTTTAATCATTCTTAATAACATTTTTCTACAAGATTTACATCTTTGTAATACATCGTCGATATTTCCCTATACACACTTAAACAAAATTAGAATCCTTGATTTTTTTTTTTGTAATATGTGGTGAACATTGTTTATATGCACCTTAAACATTTTTTTAAATGCGTCACAAATATTTTCTAAATGCAAGATTTCCGTTTTTTGTACATATGGTCGACATTTTTCTATACACATTCAACATTTATTAAATGCTTGGTTAACATTTTAAAGTACTTTTTCAACATTTTTTAATGCTTCATTAATATTTTTGTCATACATTATGATATTTTTGGTCATTCTTTAATACATGATCCACATTTTATCTATACCAATTTATTATTTTTTGAATGGTTGAACAAATTTTTTCCATTACTTGTTCATCCGTTTCTTCAAATGCTTGATTACAACTTTAATATACATGATTACTTTTTCTTCATCATTTCTGTAAGACTTGGTCAATATTTTTTCTCTATACACATTTAAAATTTTCAAATGCTTGATCAATACTTTTGAAATACTAGTTCAATATTTTTTCAGATGCTTGATTGCCATTTTTATATACATGATAATTTTTTTAATACACGATCAATTTTTTCCCATACAAATTAAACAAATTCCAAATGCTTGATTAACATTTTTCAAATTGTTTTATACATTTTTCATATGAGTGATAAACACTTTTTCTATACACATGTAACATTTTTCAAATGCTTGGTCAGTATTTTTTAGAGTTTTTTAAGGTATATATTTAGAATATTTTAAAGTATATACAAGAGCAAAAAAATAAACCAAAAAAGCAGAAAATAGAAAAAGAAAAGAAAAGGAAGGCTGTGGCCTTGCACGCTCCTGGGCCGGCCCATCTCATTCTCGCCATCAGCGAGGGTTCCTCACAAATGGCAGGTCCAACTAGTGCGCGCAACTAGGTGCCTGCCAAAATGGGCTGGCCAGCACGTGGCAGGCCACTGCCTTATATTTATTGTTCAGTTTTGTTCTCCTTTTTTGCTTTCTTTTTTCACTTTAGTTTGACTTTAAAATATTATATGTATATAAAAAAATACATAAATTATTGGCAAACATAGGAACAAGAAGCTCATCCAACTTGAAAAGGAAGAAGACTGCTAGAGAACTGCAGCCGCTTCCTGTCGGCACCGTTCGGCTCAGGGTCAGCCTGTATGTTGATGACGCGGTCGTATTCGCCAACCCGCAGCGTGAGGAGATGGACAAAATTCTGGAGCTGCTTCAGGGTTTTGGAGACGCCACTGATTTGCAGCTCAACCCCGCAAAATCCTCGGTAGCTCCCATCCGATGCGACGGCATTGATCTGCACCAAGTCCTGCAAAATTTTGGTGGGCGGTTTGTCAGCTTCCCCATTACATACCTTGGCATTCCAATCACACTCGATAGGATCAGGCTAGTGCACCTCCAATTCATCCTGGATAGAATCAGAGCTAGGCTAGCAGGATGGAAGGGCCGCTTGCTGCCCATCGCGAGCCAGCGAGTACTTGTCAGGAGCGTGCTCTCAGCGCTCCCAGCGTTCGCGCTCGAAGTGCTACGCGCCCTGCGTAAATTCTTCAAGGACAGCGACAAGACGCGTAGACTATGGGCGCAAGAGGAGGTTTCAGGAGGGAAATGCAAAGTTGGTTGGCCAGTTGTCACATCGCCGGAGGACCGAGGCGGTCTAGGCATCCCCGACCTTGAGCAGTTCGCGCGTGCGCTCAGGTTGCGCTGGCTCTGGCTCACCTGGAAGCACCTGGACAGGCCATGGGTTGGGCTCGGCACGCCATGCGGCACAAAGGACCAAGCTCTCTTCGCCTCTGCAGTTGCGCGTACGTGGCAACCAGATAAACACACATGCAACTGCAATTAACCATACATGGCAACTATGGTTGGACCATACGTGTCAACTAGGTAAACACACATATGTGGCAAGTAGTTAGGGCCAGTTCTTTTGCTGGCTTCTAAAATAAGCTGAAATAAGCTGCCCCTACCCAGCTTATTCTAGAAGCCCGAACCAATTTTTTTTAGAAGCCTAGTAGTTAAGACTTCACTAGTAGGCTTTTAAAAGGAAAAAAAATAACTTGGGCTTCTAGAATAAGCTGGGTTGGGGGCAGCTTATTCTGGAAGCCCAAAAAAGCCAGCAAAAGAACTGGGCTTAATCACACACGGCAACTATGGTTTTATTACACGCGACAACTATTATAAATTAGATATGGCAACTATAGTTAACTAAAACAGATAGAGTTACCATGCTTTTACTACTACATTTGCCATCCCGAATAACTACATCTGCCATCCCGGATGGCAACTAAATCGTCACCCCGTGTGGTACCTAACGTAGTTGCGGCGGGACGTGTGGCATTTTTGCTTCGTGCCACACACGCGGGGTGGAGATGAGTAGTACTTGTTGGTGAAGGAAATATGCCCTAGAGGCAATAATAAAGTTATTATTTATTTCCTTATATCATGATAAATGTTTATTATTCATGCTAGAATTGTATTAACCGGAAACTTAGTACATGTGTGAACACATAGACAAAACAGAGTGTCCCTAGTATGCCTCTACTAAGACTAGCTCATTGATCAAAGATGGTTATGTTTCCTAACCATAGACATGAGTTGTCATTTGATCAATGGGATAACATCATTAGGAGAATGATGTGATGGACAAGACCCATCCGTTAGCTTAGCACTATGATCGTTTAGTTTTACTGCTATTGCTTTCTTCATGACTTATACATGTTCCTATGACTATGAGATTATGCAACTCCCGAATACCGTAGGAACACCTTGTGTGCTATCAAACGTTACAACGTAACTGGGTGATCATAAAGATGCTCTACAGGTGTCTCCGAAAGTATTCGTGGTGTTGGCATAGATCAAGACTATGATTTGTCACTCCGAGTGCCGGAGAGGTATCTCTCGGCCCTCTCGGTAATACACATCATAATAAGCCTTGCAAGCAAATGACTAATGAGTTAGTCACGAGATGATGTATTACGGAACGAGTAAAGAGACTTGCCGGCAACGAGATTGAACTAGGTATAGAGATACCGACGATCGAACCTCGGGCAAGTAACATACCGATGACAAAAGGAACAACGTATGTTGTCATGCGGTTTGACCGATAAAGATCTTCGTAGAATATGTAGGAGCCAATATGAGCATCTAGGTTCCGCTATTGGTTATTGACCGGAGATGAGTCTCGGTCATTTCTACATAGTTCTCGAACCCGTAGGGTCCGCACGCTTAACGTTTGATGACGATCAGCATTATGAGTTTATGAATTTTGATGTACCGAAGGTAGTTCCGAGTCTTGGATGAGATCACGGACATGATGAGGAGTCTCGGAATGTCCGAGACGTAAAGATTGATATATTGGGCGACTATATTCGGACACCGGAAGTGTTCCGTAAAGTTTTGGAATTTATCGGAGTACCGGGGGGGGGGGGGTTACCGGAACCCCCTGGGGAAGCTATGGGCCTTAATGGGCCGTAGGAGAAAGAGGGAAGGAGGGACTGGACTGGGCCGCACGCCCCCACCCCTTGGTCCGAATTGGACAAGGAAGGAGGGGGGCCGGCGCCCCTTTCCTTCTCCTTCTCCCTCTCCTTCCTTTCCCCCTTCTCCCTTTTGGTAGTTCCTACTAGGAATAGGATTGCAATCCTATTCCTAGTAGGATTGCTCCTCCCAGGCGCGCCAATAGGGGCCGGCTGGCCTCCCCCTTGCTCCTTTATATACGGGGGCAGGGGGGCACCAAAAGACACACAAGTTGAATTGTTTTAGCCGTGTGCGGTGCCCCCCTCCACAGAAACACACCTCGGTCATACTGTCGCAGTGCTTAGGCGAAGCCCTGCGCCGGTAACTTCATCATATCCGTCACCACGCCGTCGTGCTGACGAAACTCTCCCGTGAAGCTCAACTAGATCAAGAGCTCGCAGGACGTCATCAAGCTGAACGTGTGCTGAATGCGGATGTGCCGTACGTTCGGTGCTTGATCGGTTGGATCACGAAGAAGTTCGACTACATCAACCGCGTCACTTGACGCTTCTGCTCCCGGTCTACGAGGGTACGTAGACACACTCTCCCTCTCGTTGCGATGCATCTGGTAGATAGATCTTGCGTGATCGTAGGAAAATTTTAAAATACTACGTTCCCCCAACAGTGGTATCAGAGCCAGGTCTATGCGTAGATGATATGCACGAGTAGAACACAATGAGTTGTGGGCGATACTAGTCATACTGCTTACCAACATGTCATACTTTGCTTCGGCGGTATTGTGAGATGAAGCGGCCCGGACCGACATTACGCGTACGCTTACGCGAGACTGGTTTCACCGTTATGAGCACTCGTTGCTTAAAGGTGACTGGCGGGTGTCTGTCTCTCTCACTTTAGCTGAATCAAGTGTGGCTACGCCCGGTCCTTGTGAAGGTTAAAACAACACATACTTGACGAAACATCGTTGTGGTTTTTTTGTATGCGAGGGTAAGAACGGTTCTTGCTAAGCCCGTAGCAGCCACGTAAAACTTGCAACAACAAAGTAGAGGACGTCTAACTTGTTTTTGCAGGGCATGTTGTGATGTGATATGGTCAAGACATGATGAGTTATACGGTTTTGTATGAGATGATCATGTTTTGTAAAGTTATCGGCTACTGGCAGGAGCCATATGGTTGTCGCTTTATTGTATGAAATGCAATCACCATGTAATTGCTTTACTTTATCACTAAGCGGTAGCGATAGTCGTAGAAGCAATAGTTGGCAAGACGACAACGATGCTACGATGGAGATCAAGGTGTCACGCCGGTGACGAAGGTGATCATGACGATGCTTTGGAGATGGAGATCAAAAGCACAAGATGATCATGGCCATATCATGTCACATATTTTGATTGCATGTGATTATTATCTTATTATGCTTCTTATTTTGCTTAGTACGACGGTAGCATTATAAGATGATCCCTTACAAAATTTCAAGGTATAAGTGTTCTCCGTGAGTATGCACCGTTGTGAAAGTTCGTCGTGCCGAGACACCATGTGATGATCGGGTGTGATAAGCTCTACGTTCAAATACAACGGGTGTAAGCCAGTTTTGCACACGCAGAATACTCAGGTTAAACTTGACGAGCCTAGCATATGCAGATATGGCCTCGGAACACTGGAGACCGAAAGGTCGAGCGTGAATCATATAGTAGATATGATCAACATAAGATGTTCACCATTGAAACTACTCCATCTCACGTGATGATCGAACATGGTTTAGTTGATTTGGATCACGTGATCATTTAGATGACCAGAGGGATGTCTATCTAAGTGGGAGTTCTTAAGTAATATGATTAAATTGAGCTTTAATTTATCATGAACTTAGTCCTGGTAGTATTAGCATACCTATGTTGTAGATCAATAGCTCGCGATGTAGCTCTCCGTTTGTTTTATATGTTCCTAGAGAAAACTAAGTTGAAAGATGTTAGTAGCAATGATGCGGACTTGTTCCGTGATCTGAGGATTTTCCTCATTGCTGCACAGAAGAATTATGTCCTTGATGCACCGCTAGGTGACAGACCTATTGCAGGAGCAGATGCAGACGTTATGAACGTTTTGACAAAAGCTCGGTATGATGACTACTTGATAGTTTAGTGCACCATGCTTTACGGCTTAGAACCGGGACTTCAAAATGTTTTGAACGCCACGGAACATATGAGATGTTCCAGGAGTTGAAATTAGTATTTCATACTCATGCCCGTGTCGAGAGGTATAAGACCTCTGATAGTACATTGCCTACAAGATGGAGGAGAATAGCTCAACTAGTGAGCATGTGCTCAGATTGTCTGGGTACTGCAATTGCTTGAATCAAGTGGGAGTTAATCTTCCAGATAAGATAGTAATTGACAAAGTTCTCTAGTCACTATCACCAGGTTAGTAGAACTTCATGATGAACTATGATATGCAAGGGATGACGAAAGTAATTCCCGAGCTCTTCGGGATACTGAAATCAGCAAAGGTAGAAATCAAGAAAGAGCATCAAGTGTAGATGGTTAACGAGACCACTTGTTTCAAGTAAAGGGCAAAAGGATAGAAATGGAACTTCAAGAAGAATGACAAGCAAGTTGTCACTCCAGTGAAGAAACCCAAAGCTAAACTCAAGCCTGAAACTAAGTGCTTCTACTTCAAAGGAAATGGTCACTAGAAGTGGAACTGCCCTAGATACTTGGTGGATAAAAAGGATGGCAAAGTGAACAAAGGTATATTTGATATACAGATTATTGATGTGTGCTTTACTAGTGTTCATAGCAACCCCTGGGTATTTGATACCGGTTCAGTTGCTAAAATTAGTAACTTGGAACGGGAGTTGCAGAATGAACAGAGACTAGTTAAAGGTGAAGTGACGATGTGTGTTGGAAGTGGTTCCAAGATTGATATGATCATCATCGCACACTCCCCATACTTTCAGGATTAGTGTAGAACCTAAATAAATGTTATTTGGCATTTGCGTTAAGCATGAATATGATTTGATCATGTTTGTTGCGATACGATTATTCATTTAAAGTCATAGAATAATTGTTATTCTGTTTACATGAATAAAGCCTTCGATGGTCATACACCCAATGAAAATAGTTTGTTGGATCTCGATTGTAGTGATACACATATTCATAATATTGAAGCCAAAAGATGCAAGGTTAATAATGATAGTGCAACTTATTTGTGGCACTGCCGTTTAGGTCATATTGGTGTAAAGCGCATGAAGAAACTCCATAGTGATGGACTTTTGGAATCAATTGATTATGAATCACTTGGTGCTTGCGAACCATGCCTCATGGGCAAGATGACTAAAACTCCGTTCTCTGGAACAATGGAGCGAGCAACAGATTTGTCGGAAATCATACATACTGATGTATGCGGACCAATGAGTGTTGAAGCTCGCGACGGGTATCGTTATTTTCTGACCTTCACTGATGATTTAAGCGGATATGGGTATATCTACTTGATGAAGCACAAGTCTGAAACATTTGAAAAGTTCAAAAAATTTCAGAGTGAAGTAGAGAATCATCGTAACAAGAAAATAAAATTTTCTACGATTCGATCGCGGAGGCGAATATTTGAGTTACGAGTTTGATCTTCATTTAAAACAATGTGGAATAGTTTCACAGCTCACGCCACCCGGAACACCACAACGTAATGGTATGCCCGAACGTTGTAACCGTACTTTATTAGATATGGTGCGATCTATGATGTCTCTTACCGATTTACCACTATCGTTTTGGGTTATGCATTAGAGACAGCTGCATTCACGTTAAATAAGGGCACCATCTAAATCCGTTGAGACGACGCCTTATGAACTGTGGTTTGGCAAGAAACCAAAGTTGTTGTTTCTTAAAGTTTGGGGCTGCGATGCTTATGTGAAAAAGCTTCAACCTGATAAGCTCGAACCCAAGTCGGAGAAATGTGTCTTCATAGGATACCCAAAAGAGACTGTTGGGTACACTTTCTATCACAGATCCGAAGGCAAGATATTCGTTGCTAAGAATGGATCCTTTCTAGAGAAGGAGTTTATCTCGAAAGAAGTGAGTGGGAGGAAAGTAGAACTTGATGAGGTAATTGTACCTTCTCTCGAATTGGAAAGTGGAACATCACAGAAACTAGTTCCAGTGATTCCTACACCAATTAGTGAGGAAGCTAATGATGATGATCATTAAACTTCAGATCAAGTTTCTGCTGAACGTCGTAGATCAACCAGAGTACGTTCCGCACCAGAGTGGTACGACAACCTAGTTCTGGAAGTCATGTTACTAGACCATGATGAACCTACGAACTATGAGGAAGCGATGATGAGCCCAGATTCCGCAAAATGGCTTGAGGCCATGAAATCTGAGATGGGATCCATGTATGAGAACAAAGTGTGGACTTTGGTTGACTTGCCCGATGATCGACAAGCCATCGAAAATAAATGGATCTGCAAGAGGAAGACCGACGCAGACGGTAATGTTACTGTTTACAAAGCTCGTCTTGTTGCGAAAGGATTTCGGCAAGTTCAAGGAGTTGACTACGATGAGACTTTCTCACCCGTAGCGACGCTTAAGTCTGTCCGAATCATTTTAGCAATTGCCACATTTTATGATTATGAAATCTGGCAAATGGATGTCAAAACTGCATTCCTGAATGGATATATCAAAGAAGAGTTGTATATGATGCAACCAGAAGGTTTTGTCGATCCAAAAGGTGCTAACAAAGTGTGCAAGCTCCAGTGATCCATCTATGGACTGGTGCAAGCATCTCGGAGTTGGAATATACGCTTTGATGAGGTGATCAAAGCATATGGTTTTATACAGACTTGCGGTGAAGCCTGTATTTACAAGAAAGTGAGTGGGAGCACTACAACATTTCTGATAAGTATATGTGAATGACATATTGTTGATCAGAAATAATGTAGAATATTCTGGAAAGCATAAAGGAGTGTTTGAAAGGAGTTTTTCAAAGAAAGACCTCGGTGAAGCTGCTTACATATTGAGCATCAAGATATATAGAGATAGATCAAGATGCTTGATAAGTTTTTTATTTCAATGAGTACATACCTTGATAAGATTTTGAAATAGTTCAAAATGGATCAGTCAAAGAAAGAGTTCTTGCCTGATTTGTAAATGTATGAAGTTGAGTAAGACTCAAAGCCCGACCTCAGCAGAAGATAGAGAAAGAATGAAGGTCATTCCCTATGCCTCAGCCATAGGTTCTATAAAGTATGCCATGCTGTGTACCAAACCTGTTGTGTACCTTACCATGAGTTTGGCAAGGAGGTACAAAAGTGATCCAGGAGTAGATCACTGGACAGCGGTCAAAATTATCCTTAGTTACTGGATGACTAAGGAAATGTTTTCTCGATTATGGAGGTGATAAAGAGTTCGTCCTAAAGAGTTACACCGATGCAAGCTTTACACTAATCCAGATGACTCTAAGTATCAATCTGGATGCATATTGGAAGTGGGAGCAATTAGCTAGAGTAGCTCCATGCAGAGCATTATAGACATAGAAATTTGCGAAATACATACGGATCTGTATGTAATAGGCCCGTTGACTAAACTTCCCTCACAAGCAAAACATGATCACACCTTATTACTCTTGGGTATTAATCACATAGCGATGTGAAATAGATTATTGACTCTAGTAAACCCTTTGGGTGTTGGTCACATGGCGATGTGAACAATGGGTGTTATTCACATAACGATGTGAACTATCGGTATTAAATCACATGGAGATGTGAACTAGATTATTGACTCTAGTGCAAGTGGGAGACTGAAGGAAATATGCCCTAGAGGCAATAATAAAGTTATTATTTATTTCCTTATATCATGATAACTGTTTATTATTCATGCTAGAATTGTATTAACCGGAAACTTAGTACATGTGTGAATACATAGACAAAACAGAGTGTCCCTAGTATGCCTCTACTAAGACTAGCTCATTGATCAAAGATGGTTATGTTTCCTAACCATAGACATGAGTTGTCATTTGATCAATGAGATCACATCATTAGGAGAATGATGCGATGGACAAGACCCATCCGTTAGCTTAGCACTATGATCGTTTAGTTTTACTGCTATTGCTTTCTTCATGACTTATACATGTTCCTATGACCATGAGATTATGCAACTCCCGAATACCGTAGGAACACCTTGTGTGCTATCAAACGTCACAAAGTAACTGGGTGATCATAAAGATGCTCTACAGGTGTCTCCGAAAGTATTTGTGGTGTTGGCATAGAACAAGACTAGGATTTGTCACTCCGAGTGTCGGAGAGGTATCTCTCGGCCCTCTCGGTAATACACATCATAATAAGCCTTGCAAGCAAATGACTAATGATTTAGTCACGAGATGATGTATTACGGAACGAGTAAAGAGACTTGCCGGTAACGAGATTGAACTAGGTATAGAGATACCGACGATCGAACCTCGGGCAAGTAACATACCGATGACAAAAGGAACAACATATGTTGTTATGCGATTTGACCGATAAAGATCTTCGTAGAATATGTAGGAGCCAATATGAGCATCAAGGTTCCGCTACTGGTTATTGACCGGAGATGAGTCTCAGTCATGTCTACATAGTTCTCGAACCCGTAGGGTCCGCACGCTTAACGTTTGATGACGATCGGCATTATGAGTTTATGAATTTTGATGTACCGAAGGTAGTTCGGAGTCCCGGATGAGATCACGGACATGACGAGGAGTCTCATAATGTCCGAGACGTAAAGATTGATATATTGGACGACTATATTCGGACACCGGAAGTGTTTCGTAAAGTTTCAGAATTTACCGGAGTACCGGGGGG
>LR738714.1:821929254-821944627 GCA_902687465.1 Secale cereale | reverse complement strand
GGGGGGGAGGTTACCGGAACCCCCTGGGGAAGCTATGGGCCTTAATGGACCGTAGGAGAAAGAGGGAAGGAGGGACAGGACTGGGCCGCGCGCCCCCCACCCCTTGGTCTGAATTGGACAAGGAAGGAGGGGGGCCGACGCCCCTTTCCTTCTCCTTCTCCCTCTCCTTCCTTTGCCCCTTCTCCCTTTTGGTAGTTCCTACTAGGAATAGGATTGCAATCCTATTCCTAGTAGGATTGCTCCTCCTAGGCGCGCCAATAGGGCCGGCCGGCCTCCCCTCTTGCTCCTTTATATACGGGGGCAGGGGGCACCCAAAGACACACAAGTTGAATTGTTTTAGCCGTGTGCGGTGCCCCCCTCCACAGAAACACACCTCGGTCATACTGTCGCAGTGCTTAGGCGAAGCCCTGCGCCGGTAACTTCATCATATCCGTCACCACACCGTTGTGCTGATGAAACTCTCCCGTGAAGCTCAACTGGATCAAGATCTCGCGGGACGTCATCAAGATCAACGTGTGCTGAACCCGGAGGTGCCGTACGTTTGGTGCTTGATCGGTTGGATCACGAAGAAGTTCGACTACATCAACCGCGTCACTTGACGCTTCCGCTCCCGGTCTACGAGGGTACGTAGACACACTCTCCCTCTCGTTGCTATGCATATGGTAGATAGATCTTGCGTGATCGTAGGAAAATTTTAAAATACTACGTTCCCCCAATAGTTGGGTCTGTGGCACGAAGTAGCTGCGCCCACACGTGTGGGCAATTCTAATATTCACCCACACACAGCCCATGTGGGCTGCCTTCTGCTCATGCCACATATGGTGTGTCGGCGGATGTCTAGTATGCCACACGTGTGGGCGTTATCGTCGTCCAAACAATAAGGCACCTGGATGGCTTTCCGATAGAAATCCGTAAGAGGTGATGGGAGATAATAAAAGATGATCTGATGCCAATGTTCCATGACCTGTTTAATGGTCATCTTCAATCATTTTAATTTAACTTTGGGACAATTATGTTGTTGACAAAGAAGGAGGAGGCGGTTCGCATTGAGAAGTTCAGACCGATATATTTGCTTAATGTGAGCTTCAAGATTTTTCACAAAAGTTGCGACTAATCGCCTCACTCAAATTGCGCAATCGGTGGTATAGTCGACTCAAACGGCTTTCATACCTGGATGACATATTCAGGTGGGATTGGTTTTCCTACATGAAACCTTACATGAAATTCATTCAAAGAAACTTGATGGAGTTGTCTTTAGTGTGGATTTTGAGAAGGCATGTGATAAAGTCAAACGACCATTTTTACAGCAAGCTTTGCGTTTAAGGGTTTTGATGCGGCCTGGAGGAAGCATGTCGAATCCTTCGTACAGAAGGGCATCATAGGTATTAAGGTTAATGAGGACATAGGTCATTATTTCCAGACGCAAAAAGGATTGAGATAGGGGGATCCAATATCTCCTATCCTTTTTAACATTGTCGCTGATATGTTGGCCGTTCTCATTGGTAGAGCTAAAGAGGACGGCCAGGTAGGTGGTCTCATCCCACATCTTGTGGATCGGGGGGGGGGGGGTGTCCATACTACAATATGCAGATGAAACTATTATTTTCATGGAACATGATTTGGCAAAAGCGAGAAATATGAAGCTAGTACTATGTCTTTTCGAACAATTGTTTGGTGTGAAGATTAACTTTAATAAAAGTGAGTTGTTCTGTTTTGGCCACGCCAAGGAAGAACCAGAAAATGATAGAAAGTTGTTCGGGTGCGAGTTGGTATCCTTACCTTTTAGATATCTGGGAATACCAATTCATCATCGTAGATTAACAAACAAAGAATGGAATGCATTGAAGATCGATTGGAAAAGAAACTAAGCTGCCGGAAGGGCAAGCTTATGTCTTATGGGGGTCGGTTAATCCTTATAATTTCAGTACTAACAAGTATGCCAATGTTTCTTCTATCCTTCTTTGAAATACCGGTGGGGGTACGGAGAAGATTGGATTTCTATCGATCTCGCTCTTTTTGGCAAATAGATGAAAACACAACAAAATACAAACTTGCGAAATGGAATATTGTTTGTAGACCGAGAGACCAGGGAGGTTTAGGAACTGAAAATTGTAAAGTAAAGAATAGGCGCCTTCTCAACAGGGGGGTGGTGTGTGGATACAACTGTTGAGTAAAAATTATTTACATTCCAAAATTCTGCACAAGTCACGACACAACCGACTGATTCTCCTTTTTGGAAGGGACAAATGAGGACAAATGTTGCCTTCTTCAACAGGAATAAATTCGTAGTAGGGAACACAAATAATACTCGATTTTGGGAAGATACCTGGTTGGGAGACTCGCCTCTAGCCTTGCAATATACTTCTCTATATAACATTGTATAGAGAAAAGATGTTTTGGTTAGTACAGTGTTGAGTTATGTTCCTTTCAATATTCAGTTTAGGTGTGTGCTGGTGGGGGAATGATGGGATAGATGGTTGCATCTTGTGCGTAGGTTGATGGAGATTAACCTCTCCGATGCGCCAGATACCTTACACTGAGAGATGTAACCCCTGGGAGCGGGTCGCAAGGGGTACTCACAAACCGGTTTGAATGTTGGTCCAATAATAGGATATATGTTTAGTCATCTTACCCTATTTTCGCCGATTGTAGGACTTTTTCACTTTACTCTGTGGATTGCTTGAGACCTTATTTTGAATCTCGTACTTTTTTTAATAAAGTGGATGTGTGCATCATGCGATACATAGGTCGGGGACATAAGTATATATGTTATTATTCTATAAACAGAGCAATTTTTTTGTGCAAATAGAGCAAATCATATCGCATACGATTAACCTAAAGAACACGTCAGTGATGATTTCAGTAATCACACACAATTGTTTACAAAGCAAACGTTTTCCAACAACACACACAACTTATTAGCAGGAATTGTCTGTATTATTATCGATCTTCCCACACAATTCTGATTACTTACATGTTTGCCGGGTATCACGCACATCTTGTTACGCTGAATCATTTGTGTTCTTCTAGATCATCGCAAATAGTTCATCCGAGTGACCTGTATGTCGTCTATCGCACACATCTGGATCTGGGTAGTCGTTTGTGTTATTTTGGTTTATCACAAACAGTTCGTATGGATCAACTGTATGCCAAGTATCACACACAGAACTTTTATCTGAATTTTAGTTGATGGATCATTCATCGCACATAGTTCATTTTATTGGTGACGATTTTATTACCATACCATTTGCGATTCATGCCTCGCACACAGTTCGGTCGAATGGTCTCCGATACAAGTGTCATATTAAGACCTTCCTGCAGTAGTGGCTTGATCATGATTTAGGGATGGCAGTGACGCCTCTAGGGGAGGAGTGATGATGATGACACATCTTTGTTGTCTCGATGAGTCCCTCTTTAGAGTGGTGTGCATGGGGTATCTTATATGTGCCGCTTAATGATTGTGTTGGTTTTCACCAGTTCTCCATAATAAACGGGACAATCTAGATTTCGCTCAGTTTTTCACAATTGATTGAGCAACTCTTTTCTTCTTAATGAATGCAGGAATCCGCCATTTTGAAAAACTAGCGTGGTTTGGTGCTGCCATGCTTCCATGCGACAACACAATAACTAAAAAGCAACAGTATAAATGAAATAAGCTGATTCTCACAAATTGCAACAACAATGGTACAACTTTTCTAAATTGTATATGATTCACTCATCAAGCAACACAAATACAAATCCTATCTTGGTGTTAACAACACAAATCACACAACTGAATTTGGATCTGGTACCATTTCACAGTTGAAATTTATACATGAGTAAAAATTATAAATTTAGCCTTGAATAATTCCAGTTTTGAATTTTGTTGCGAGCAGTACTTTTTAGCTACGAAGTGGGATAACATGTCATGGTTCCATTCCATTGGAATGGGTCGGTTCCTTTTCCATGTTTGGTTAGAGACAATAGGTGTAATAGAACGGTTACATTTTAATGTTTGGTTGAAGAGATGGAGTAAAATTGATTTGGTTCATTTTGACAACAAACACTCATAAGCATGACAAATAGATAACATTAAACATATCTACAACTATTTTCTCTTGCGCCAACACTTTTCTACAAGCAAGAAGAATCAATTACATGTACGAAAGCAAGAAAAGGAAGATGTTGATGGTCTAATGCACAACATGATGATGCTATATCATCTCCAACTGTAAGCACAAAAGCCACAGTCATACTCCTCAATGGTTAAGGCTAATGAACTAATTGGCTAGTTGCCATTAGCGATCTGCCACCGCCTACATCCAGTAGTTTATTGATGAAAGCATCAGTTCAGATGAGTCAATCAATTGGAGCAAGAACCTGAAGTTAATTTTGCCAGTCTTGGCCGACAAATACCACAACAGGGTACTCTTCCCATATATCCTCTTGTCGCTACCAGCAGGTCAGGTCCCCGACCCCTACAAATCGGCCGACCTCTTACCAGCTAGTCAGGCCACCACCAACCCCAATAGATTAGGCCTCCGGCACTCCCAGTAGTAACATGTCACCGTCGTCCTCAGCAGGCCTGGTCAAGGTGCCCATGAAAAAATGGAGCCCTCCGTAGGCCAAGACACCCTCTAGAGTGGACACTGCCGACAATCACCGACCCCGTTCGTGTGCTACCCAATCCGCTAGCCAGATGGGAGTGTGGTGTCTATGAGAGGGAGAGAGGGAAGACTAGGAGAGGCGATATCCTTTCCTTTCTTTTCCATCACACTATCTTCAAATTTGGAGGTATGAGTGCATTCCGTATCCAGAGGGAATGTTCCTTTTAGAAGAATCAGTGTATTTTGTTCCCTTTCTAACCAAGCATGTGAATATGTCCAGAGTGTAGGTCCAACCCATTACATTATATAGTTGATGCGTTAAACCAAACATAAAACATATCCTTATTATTATGGATGTAACTCATACTAATCAATTCAACGGTTCTGAAAAACTATCAACGTTTGACCCTCTACATAATATTTTTTTATGCATTTGTAAATTTATCCCCCCATATATGATTAATAAATTTACCAAGCTAATCGTCATGTGCCATAGAAAACAGTACGAACTTTAGATCTATCGGGGAAACGTTATTGATCCGTTGGTAATGTTGCCATGTTGAGACTGGGAGTTGACAGAGTGGCACCGTTATAAACATCCAAAGGTGGTAAGATAGGATTAGAGGGGAGTGAGGGAGATTTTAACTTGCAACCTGGGAGAGTTGGGGGGGGGGGGGTAATCCTCAATCCTCACCCCCTTGGATTCTCACCAAACCAAACTATGCCTTTACTCTGTTGTCGCTCCTGCTTGAGAAAAATAACTAGTAAATGGGTAAACATAGAAATGACCAATTCAACCATAACTGGTATGAAGTCTCTAGAGGTTAAGCACGCATGTTTTAGTGAAAACTTTCAATGGCTTGTTCAGTTAATCCCCTTCACAAGGGAGTGGAGAGGATTGGAGGGATTGAGAGCGATTTTGACTTGTAGGGGTTTAATCCCATGGAAGCAAACACGTCATAAGGCATTTTTTATGTTATATAAGGCAACCTTTTATATTACCCCATTACATCCTCTATAAAGAGAAATAGTTATTGAAAACTCCGTGTGGATCCTGAGCTCCATGGAGCCTTGTTTTTTTAAAATTCAAAAAATAAAGGTTTTGAGGCTTCAACAATTTTGAAAAAAATACATACATACATATGGATGTATACTGCTTTGCCAGTAAAACTTCAGGAAGAAATATGTTTTCATGTGAGCTACAAAAACAAGGACAAAATAATGTACTCCCTCCGTCCCAAAATACTTGTCATCAAAATGGACAAAAAGAGATGTATCTAGAAATAAAATACATCTAGATACATCCCCTTTTATTCATTTTGATGACAAGTATTTCCGGACGGAGGGAGTATTTTTTAGCACATGACTGTTCATTATAAAAATACATTAGTTTGTTCTTTTGTACATATCACATCAAAACGTATTTCATAATGAAATTTTACACACGTGTATTTCATCTCTAAGTACTTGTGTATTTATTTTCATTTTTTGAAATTTAAAAGGTCAACTTTTTTTTTAATTTCAGGCTGCATGGAGCCTGAGAGCCAAAAATCCTCTCTCGCTATTCACTATTTTATAAGGACATGCATAATATAGCCGAGGGCTGTTGAACCAAATGGTCAATGGCGACACACGAGATATCTCATGAGCAACACATTTGAAACCGAGACGGTACCATGAGCAAGCCAAGACTCAATTTATTTACCAAGAACAAGCAATACCGACGAACACGACGAGTGGGGTGCATGCCTTCGTGACATTGCCACTAGGAGAAGATGAGATGCCATCAAGGATGGCGTCTCCTCCCCGCGCCTCAATCCTTCCAACGACGTGGCGCTGACGACATGGCTCCCTCCACCCCTTCAGTCTTTTCCCTTCATCCAACACGCCCGTCGATATATAAAAAGCACCGCTCCACATGATTTGTTTAGCCCGACAAAAAACCATTCTTTCAAACAGAGTTTTCATGGATTGGTCAGAAAACCCCTCTCTCGAATGGGGCTAAAATATTTCAATCGTACTAATTAAACAACATGAATTTTTATCTAGTTTATGGGACTGTCTATTTGTCGTTCGACTGAAAATCAATTGGACAACATTCAAATTTTTCGACCAATAACAAAATGACACTTCTATGTCCTTCTTTTTCCTTCTTTCCTGTATATCAACAATCCAAAACCCGCAAAAGCCTGACTTGCCATAATGGGTTTTGCATTGTATGTGGACTGCACAGGACCCGATTTCCTATGGCTGGGCTGGACCAGGTAACAAGTGGACAAAATCTTCTAAAAAAACAATTGGACAAAAGGCCTAAAAGGAGACACTGTAAATATTCTTTCTATTCCACAACAAAAACATGTTAGTTTGTTTATAGGCACTAGAGAAGTATCAACAAACATTATCTAGCATGTACAGTGACAAATAGCAATTCTAATGCACTAGGGGCAAAAGAAACTGAAAATTACAGTTACCAAACTGCTAAAATTACATACTAGAAAATTTTGTGCTCATCAAAATTTCTTACGCAAAGGTAGAATCAATCAACAGTATAGCAATAACTTCTACAGAAAAAGACAAACCCCAAAGGTACAAAGTGCCACTTTAAATTCACTAGATATATAGTATGATTGCTCTAAAGTCCACACTGCAATTACACTCAAATTGCCAGTGTAATTTGAAGGAAATATGTCTTAGAGGCAATAATAAAGTTGTTGTTTTATATTTCCATATATCATGATAAATGCTTATTATTCATGCTAGAATTGTATTAATCGGAAACTTGATACATGTGTGGATACATAGACAAAACATCGTGTCCCTAGTAAGCCTCTACTAGACTAGCTCGTTAATCAAATATGGTTAAGTTTCCTAACTATAGACATGTGTTGTCATTTGATGAACGAGATTATATCATTAGGAGAATGATGTGATGGACAGGACCCATCCGTTAGCTTAGCATATTGATTGTTTAGTTTTATTGCTATTGCTTTTTCATGACTTATACATGTTCCTCAGGCTATAAGATTATGAAACTCCCGAATACCGGAGGAACACCTTGTGTGCTACCAAACGTCACAACGCAACTGGGTGATTATAAAGATGCTTTACAGGTCTCTCCGAAGGTGTTCGTTGAGTTGGCATAGATCGAGAATAGAATTTGTCACTCCGAATGTCGAAGAGGTATCTCTGGGCCCTCTCGGTAATGCACATCATTATAAGCCTGGCAAGCAATGCGACTAATGAGTTAGTTACATAATGATGCATTATAGAATGAGTAAAGAGACTTGCCGGTAACGAGATTGAACTAGGTATGATGATACCGACGATCGAATATCGGGTAAGTAACATACCGATGACAAAGGGAACAACGTATGTTGTTATGCGGTTTGACCGATAAAGATCTTTGTAGAATATGTAGGAGCCAATATGAGCATCCAGGTTCCGCTATTGGTTATTGATCGGAGATGTGTCTCGGTCATGTTTACATAGTTCTCGAACCCGTAGGGTCCGCACGCTTAACGTTCGATGACGAATTGTATTATGAGTTATGTGTTTTGGTGACCGAAGTTTGTTCGGAGTCCCGGATGAGATCACGGACATGACGAGGAGTCTCGAAATAGTCGAGAGGTAAAGATTCATATATTGGAAGGTTATATTCGGACATCAGAATGAGTTCAGAGTGATTCAGGTATTTTTCGTAGTACCGGGGGGTTACCAGAACCCCCCGGGGAGATGATGGGCCTTATTGGGCCATAGGGGAGAAGAGCAGGCAGGCCAAGGGGAGGTGGCGCGGCCCCCCCATGGAGTCCGAATTGGACTAGGGGAAGGGGGCGGCACCCCCTTGCCCTTTCCTACTCCCTCTCTCTTTCCTTCTCTCCTACTCCGGAAAGGAAAGGGAAATCCTACTAGGACTTAGGAGTCCTAGTAGGACTCCCCACACTTGGTGTGCCCCTAGGGGGGTGGTCTCCTCCTCCCCTCCTTTATATACGTGGGCAGGGGGCACCCCAAGGACACACAAGTTTCTTTTAGCCGTGTGCGGTGCCCCCCTCCACAGATTACACCTCAGATCATATTGTCGTAGTGCTTAGGCGAAGCTCTGCGCGGATCACATCACCAACACCGTCACCACACCGTCGTGCTGACGGAACTCTCCCTCGACCCTCTACTGGATCAAGAGCTCGAGGGACGTCATCGAGCTGAATGTGTGCTGAACACGGAGGTGCCGTACGTTTGGTACTTAGATCGGTTGAATCGTGAAGACATTCGACTACATCAACCGTGTTAACATAACGCTTCCGCTTTCGGTCTATGAGGGTACGTGGACACACTCTCCCCGTCTCGTTGCTATGCATCTCCTAGATAGATCTTACGTGAGCGTAGGATTTTTATTTGAAATTGCATGCTACGTTACCAACAGTGGCATCATGAGCCAGGTCTATGCATAGATGATATGCACGAGTAGAACACAAAGAGTTATGGGCGATAATAGTCATACTGCTTACCACCAACGTCTTACTTTGATTCGGTGGTATTGTTGGATGAAGCGGCCCGGACCGACATTACATGACCGCGTTCATGAGACTGGTTCTACCGACGTGCTTTGCACGCAGGTGGCTTGCGGGTGTGTGTTTCTCCAACTTTAGTTGAATCGAGTGTGACTACGGCCGGTCCTTGTTGAAGGTTAAAACATCACACTTGACGAAAAATTGTTGTGGTTTTGATGTGTAGGTAAGAACGGTTCTTGCTAGAAGCCCGTAGCAGCCACGTAAAACTTGCAACAACAAAGTAGAGGACGTCTAACTTGTTTTTGCAGGGAATGTTGTGATGTGATATGGTCAAGACGTGATGAGTTATACGATATTGTATGAGATGATCATGTTTTGTAAATTATCGGCAACCGGCAGGAGCCTTATGGTTTTCTCTTTATTGTATGAATTGCGAACGCCATGTAATTGCTTTATTGTATCACTATGAGTTAGCGATAGTTGTAGAAGCAATAGTTGGCGAGACGACCATGATGCTACGATGAAGATCATGGTGTCAAGCCAGTGACGATGGAGATCATGACGATGCTTTGGAGATGGAGATCAAAAGCACAAGATGATGATGGCAACATACTTGTGGCGCAGCCGTTTAGGTCATATTTGTGTAAAGCGCATGAAGAAACTCCATGCTGATGGACTTTTGAAATCACTTGATTATGAATCATTTGATGCTTGCAAACCATGCCTCATGGGCAAGATGACTAAAACTCCGTTCTCCGAAACAATGGAGCAAGCCAATGACTTATTGGAAATAATACATACAGATGTATGCGGTCTGATGAGTGTTGAGGCTCGCGGTGGGTATCGTTATTCTCTGACCTTCATAGATGATTTGAGCAGATATGGGTATATCTACTTAATGAAACACAAGTCTGAAGCATTTGAAAAGTTCAAAGAATTTCAGAGTGAAGTAGAGAATCATCATAACAAGAAAATAAAGTTTCTACGATCTAATCGCGGAGGCGAATATTTGAGTTACGCGTTTGGTCTTCATTTAAAACAATGTTGAATAGTTTCACAACTCACGCCACCTGGAACACCACAACATAATGGTGTGTCCGAACATCATAAATGTACTTTATTAGATATGGTGTGATCTATGATGTCTCTTACCGATTTACCACTATCGTTTTGGGGTTATGCATTAGAGACAGCTGCATTCACATTAAATAGGGCACCATCTAAATCCGTTGAGACGACACCGTATGAACTATGGTTTGGCAAGAAACCTAAGATGTTGTTTCTTAAAGTTTGGGGTTGCGATGCTTATGTGAAAAAGCTTCATCCTGATAAGCTTGAACCCAAATCAGAGAAATGTGTCTTCATAGGATACCCAAAAGAAACAGTTGGGTACACCTTCTATCACAGATCCAAAGGCAAGATCTTTGTTGCTAAGAATGGATCCTTTCTAGAGAAGGAGTTTCTCTCGAAAGAAGCGAGTGGGAGGAAAGTAAAACTTGATGAGGTAATTGTACCTTCTCTCGAATTGGAAAGTAGCTCATCACAGAAAATCGTTCCTGTGATGCCTACACCAATTAGTGAGGAAGCTAATGATGATGATCATGAAACTTTAGATCAAGTTACTACCGAACCTCGTAGGTCAACCAGAGTATGTTCCGCACCAGAGTGGTAAGGTATTCCTATTCTGGAAGTCATGTTAGTAGACCATGACGAACCTACAAACTATGAGGAAGTGATGATGAGCCCAGATTTCGTGAAATGACTTGAGGCCATGAAATCTGAGATGAGATCCATGTATGAGAACAAAGTGTGGACTTTGGTTGACTTGCCCGATGATCAGCAAGACATAGAGAATAAATGGATCTTCAAGAGGAAGACAAACGCTGATGGTAATGTCACTGTCTACAAAGATCGACTTATCTCAAAAGGTTTTCGACAAGTTCAAGGAATTGCCTACGATGAGACTTTCTCACCCGTAGCGATACTTAAGTCTGTTCGAATCATGTTAGCAATTGTCGCATTTTAGGAAATCTGGAAAATGGATGTCAAAACTACATTCCTTAATGGATTTCTGAAAGAAGAGTTGTATATGATGCAATCAGAAGGTTTTGTCGATCCTAAAGGTGCTAACAAAGTGTGCAAGCTCCAGCTATCCATGTATGGACTGGTGCAAGCATCTCGGAGTTGGAATATATGCTTTGATAAGGTGATCAAAGCATATGGTTTTATATAGATTTACGATGAAGCCTGTATTTACAAGAAAGTGAGTGGGAGCACTACAACATTTCTGATAAGTATATGTGAATGACATATTGTTGATCGAAAATGATGTGGAATTTTCTGGAAAGCATAAAGGATTGTTTAAAATGAGTTTTTCAATAAAATACCACGGTGAAGCTGCTTACATATTGGGCATCAAGATCTATAGAGATAGATCAAGACGCTTGATAAGACTTTCGATGAGTACATACCTTGATATATATATTTTGAAGTAGTTCAAAATGGATCAGTCAAAGAAGGAGTTCTTGCCTGAGTTGTAAGGTATGAAGTTGAGTAAGACTCAAAGCCCGACCACAACAGAAAAATAGAGAGAATGAAAGTCATTCCCTATGCCTTAGCCATAGGTCCCATAAAGTATGCCATGCTGTGTACCAAACCTGTTGTGTACCTTGCCATGAGTTTGGCAAGGAGGTACAATAGTGATCCAGGAGTAGATCACTGGACAGCGGTCAAAATTATCCTTAGTAACTGGAGGACTAAGGAAAAGTTTCTCGATTATGGAGGTGATAAAGAGTTCGTCGTAAAGGGTTATGTCGATGCAAGCTTTGACACTAATCCAGATGACTCTAAGTATCAATCTGGATGCGTATTGAAAGTGGGAGCAATTAGCTAGAGTAGCTTCATGCAGAGCATTATAGACATAGAAATTTGTGAAATACATACGGATCTGAATGTCACAGACCCCTTGACTAAACTTCTCTCACAAAGCAAAACACGATCACACCTTAGTACTCTTTGGGTGTTAATCACATGGCGATGCGAACTAGATTACTGACTCTAGTAAACCCTTTGGGTGTTGGTCACATGGCGATGTGAACCATGGGTGTTAAGCACATCACAATGTGAACTATCGGTGTTAATCACATGGCGATGTGAACTAAATTACAGACTGTAGTAAATCCTTTGGGTGTTGGTCACAAGGCGATGTGAACTATGGGTGTTAATCACATCACGATGTGAACTATCGGTGTTAGATCACATGGCGATGTGAACTAGATTTTTGACTCTAGTGCAAGTGGGAGACTGAAGAAAATATGCCCTAGAGGCAATAATAAAGTTGTTATTTTATATTTCCTTATATCATGATAAATGTTTATTATTCATGCTAGAATTGTATTAATCGAAAACTTGATACATGTGTGGATACATAAACGAAATATCGTGTCCCTAGTAAGCCTCTACTAGACTAGCTCGTTAATCACAGATGGTTAAGTTTCCTAACCATAAACATGTGTTGTCATTTGATGAACGGGATCACATCATTAGTAGAATGATGTGATGGACAAGACCCATCCGTTAGCTTAGCATATTGATCGTTTAGTTTTATTGTTATTGCTTTCTTCATGACTTATACATTTTCCTTAGACTATGAGATTATGCAACTCTCGAATACCGGAGGAACACCTTGTGTGCTATCAAACATCACAACATAACCGGGTAATTATAAAGAAGCTCTACAGGTGTCTCCAAAGGTGTTTGTTGAGTTGGCATAGATAGAGAATATGATTTGTCACTCCGAATGTCGGAGAGGTATCTCTGGGCCCTCTCGGTAATGCACATCATTATAAGCCTTGCAAGCAATGTGAGTAATGAGTTAGTTACGGAATGATGCATTACGGAACGAGTTAAGAGACTTGTCGGTAACGACATTGAACTAGGTATGATGATACCGAGATCAAATCTCGGGCAAGTAACATACCGATGACAAAGGGAACAACGTATGTTGTTATGCGGTTTGATCGATAAAGATCTTCGTAGAATATGTAGGAGCCAATATGAGCATCCAGGTTCCGCTATTGGTTATTGACCGGAGATGTGTCTCGGTCATGTCTACATAGTTCTCGAACCCGTAGGGTCCGCACGCTTAACGTTCGATGACGAATTGTATTACGAGTTATGTGTTTTGGTGACCAAAGTTTGTTCGGATCCCCGGATGAGATCACGGACATGACAAGGAGTCTCGAAATAGTCGAGAGATAAAAATTCATATATTGGAAGGTTATATTCGGGCACCGGAATGGGTCCGGAGTGATTCGGGTATTTTTTGGAGTACCGGGGGGTTACCAGAATTCCCCGGGGAGATGATGGGCCTTATTGGGCTATAGGGGAGAAGAGGATGCAGGCCAAGGGGAGGTGCCCCCCCCCCCCCGTGGAGTCCATATTGGACTAGGGGAAGGGGGCGGCGCCCCCCTTGCCCTTTCCTACTCCCTCTCTCTTTCCTTCTCTCCTACTCCGGAAAGGAAAGGGGAATCCTACTACTAGGCTTTGGGAGTCCTAGTAGGACTCCCCACACTTGGCGCGTCCCTAGGGGGCCGGCCTCCTCCTCCCCTCCTTTATATACGTGGGCAGGGGGCACCCCAAAGACACACAAGTTTCTCTTAGCTGTGTGTGGTGCCCCCCTCCACAGTTTACACCTCAGATCATATTGTCGTAGTGCTTAGGCGAAGCCCTGCGTGGATGACATCACCAACATCGTCACCACGCCGTCGTGCTGACGGAACTCTCCCTCGAACCTCTACTAGATCAAGAGCTCGAGGGACGTCATCGAGCTGAATGGTGCTGAACACGGAGGTGCCGTACGTTCGGTACTTAGATCGGCTGGATTGTGAAGACGTTCGACTACAACAGCCACGTTAACATAACACTTCCGCTTTCGGTCTACGAGGGTACATGGACACACTCTCCCCGTCTCGTTGCTATGCATCTCCTAGATAGCCGTGAGCGTAGGATTTTTTTTGAAATTGCATGCTACGTTACCAACATAATTACAATTAAAAACCCTATAATTCCACTAAAATGCACATTGTAATTACACTAGAGCATAACAGTTTTTTGCATCGGACCCGGTTCTCAACAAGTTCCTAACAAACTAGACCACAAAGGAACTACCCCTCAAAAAAACTAACACAGGAGCTGCCCACGCAAAAGTGCAAGGCACACAACGAGGGGACGGAGGGGCTGGAAAGCAGACTGGGCAAGGGCCACTGCAAGATAAAGAATATGAAAGACGAGGGCATGGAGGACGACATGAAAGAGGTCGAAGATGAAGAAAGGGGATCATCAAGAACCCATCACAAGAGAGATTTGAGAGACATACTTGAAAAGAAGGCGGAGATTGTTTTCAATTGGGGCAGAACCATGGAAGATTATACACGAGAAGAACCACATTACAGAAATTCATTTGAAAACAACCCTTTACAGAGCCGTAATTTCCAAGAATCTGTAAAAACATCACATAAAAATCACATATCACACTATAAACCACACAGTCAAAAGAAACATGTCAGGTACTAGAGGCAAAAAGAAACAGAAAATGCACTGTAACTACATAAGAAAATTATACTGTAATAGCTCTTTGACTTGCATTGTAATTACACTGAAAGTTGCACATGAATTACAGTGTAATTTCCCTAAATTTACATAGTAAATTACACTACTGTAGACCCGCTCAAATTACAGTGTAATTGCACGAAAAGTTGCACACAAAAAATACACTGGATTTACACTATAACTTCCATTAACAGTAAAATATACTAGAATTTACCTAAACTAACAGTGTAATTCTTTGAACTTACACTGCAAGAACCTTGAAATTACACTGTAGTAATAACTATGAAATTAAACTGTTAAATGTCCTGAGAAATATAGTGGAATTGACAGTTAAACACCCTAAATTAACTACACTAAAATTACATTGAAAAAATGCAGTGAAAGAACCATCTACCTACCTGAACACTAATTACATAACACTAAAATGCAGATCACACAAGCTAAATACAATACCAACCTGAATTTCTAAGCTACTAAAATATCAACATCTCACTTCAGCAGCTACTAGTGAACACTACATTGATACACTCAGCATGAACACCCTTATCTGTGAAATACGAAAGTCAGAGGGGAACTAACCACCTACATTCACATGAGAGACCATGAGACTCAAATGCCAGGGGATTGAGCATCTCCAACATCTAAATCAAAAGGGATAGCACAAAATCAAAT
>LR738714.1:821890758-821929218 GCA_902687465.1 Secale cereale | reverse complement strand
GGGGGGGGCTAAAACAAATTAGATGACCAATGGATCAAACAACAAACCACTACAAGGGGATAACCAAAAATCACCTAAAATACACAAAATTAGAAGGGGATCCACCGCTAAAACTATCAAACTCTACATCCGCAACAAAGAAAGACCAGAATAAATGAATCGACCGCCCGCATCTACATCAACTACTAGCGGAATCGAACTACTGCAACTCACATCAAACAACATGGCATTTAAACGTCTGCATCTGTACCTACATGTACATCCACCGTTGCATCCACACAAACACCTACATCTATGACAAACGCCAGGGAATCGAAGCAAACACCACATCTAGAAAGGATTGAGCACAGAAACATGAAATCCAGCGGGGGAAAGGGGGAGGACAACGACAACCAAACGAAACCACGAGGAATTGGAGTGGAAATCAAGCTGAAGAAGACTAAGCAGTCGCCATGAACCGTGAATAAATCGCCTTCTTTGTTCTTGCCTCCTGTGCGGTTGTAGCTTTGCAGGTCTCTCTCCCCTCTCTCTCTATCTCTGTGCCCTTTTTGGAAGTGGAGAAATGAAATTTCAGAAACAAAAGGGAAAAGGCAGTGCACCGAAACAGATGGTAACGGACTCATCGAAAAGAAAAACGGGCCGGCATGACAATATTAGCCCGGAAGCGCCATCTCCCAGCGTGAATCTCCGCGCGAGTTTGGACGGCCACATATTTGAATGAAAGCGAATTGTTTTTCACTGAAAAATAGCAAACTCGTTTATCTATCCCTGCAATTTTTATTTTCTTATTATCTATCCTTGCAGAGAAAGGAAATGTTCTTATCTATCCAAATTCTTGGAAAATCTTTTGAATTTTCTTTCAATCGAAGGAGTCCTGAATCTCAATCTGGAGTGGGCCCAGCAATTTTCCCCCAATTACCCATTCTCGCGCAGCCGAACCCTCGCTTTCCCCACCATCACCGCCGCCGGCCGCCGTTCCCGTCGCACTGCGGCGCCTCCCGAGGCTCGTCGCAGCCATTCTCCGTCGCCGCCGACCCCATCGACACCACCGCCCGCCGCGCTTGTTGAGAGTTAAGCTACCAGCAATGGAGCCCCCCCAGAACCCACGGATCTGGGCGATCTCGATCTCGACCTGCACCCTGGAGAGGGCGGGGGGCGCGCACTTGTTCAGGATCGACGGCTACAGCCTGTCCAAGGGCCTGGGCAAGGGCAACTTCATCCCGTCGGCCACCTTCGCCGTCGGCGGCCACGACTGGCGCCTCCTCTTCTACCCCGACGGCGACACGGAGGCCGGAAACGGCTCCATCTCGGTCCACCTCGAGCTCATGGACGAGGGCGTGGAGGTGAGGGCTCTGTACGAACTGACGCTGTTCAAGCAAGCCGAACCGAAGTCGGGGTGCTTCGTGTGGACAAAACCGACGGAGCCGGTGGTGTTCAGCCGCTCCCCAGGTAAAACCTCGCACCGGGGCCATTCCAATTTTGTGGGGAGGAGCATGCTGCAAGCGTGGTCGTACTTGTACTTCCCCCGCGACGTCCTTATCGTTAAGTGCAAGCTCTGTGTTATCAAGCTGAAGGAAGCACAGATGCCAAAAACCAGAATGAACTTTGAGACCATCCAAGTGCCGCCTTCAGACTTGTCGCATAATCTTGGAAGTTTGCTAGAGGCGGGGGAGGAATCGGATGTGTCTTTCAAGGTCAAAGATGAGGTTTTCACGGCCCATAAGATCATCCTTGCAATGCGGTCGCCGGTCTTCAAGGCGGAGCTCTATGGGCCGATGAGGGACAAGTGCGGGCAGAGCATAGCCATTGAAGACATGGAGCCCGCTGTTTTCAAAGCGCTGCTTCACTTTATCTACACAGATGAGTTGCCGCCCATGGATGACCTTGACGGTGATGATGACAAAGAAGAAATGGTCAAGCATTTGCTCGTGGCTTCGGATAGGTATGCATGGAAAGGATGAAGTTGATGTGCGAGAGAAAACTTTGCAAGTTTCTTGATGCCAAGACTGTGGCGGCCACGTTAGCTCTCGCGGACCAGTATCATTGCAGCAAGCTCAAAGATGCTTGCATTGGATTTATCAACTCTTTGGATAGAATGGATGAAGTGATGACTAGTACAGGGTATCAACACCTGAAAAGAGCATGTCCTACTATCTGTATTGATATATGGGAGAAAGCCGCCAAGGCTCGCAAAATATAGTATGATTGCCACAGGTTAGCTTTGGTGTAGTTACTTCAGTATCCTTTATGTTGCAGTGGAACGTGCCAAAACGTCTTCCTGGGGTCGAAGGAATGCTGGAAACAACTTAGTTTGAACTGAATTTGCTGTATGCACTGAAGTTCTTGGAGATTGTCAAGGGATTGATTGATCAGAAAAATTATTGCTGTTTTGCCTTTGCTTTGATTTCTTCAGTCCAGTTCTTTTTCTTCCTTTTGATGTTGTTTCCCGTGTCTCTGCCGTGTGCAGTGGGGTCGTGTAATCTGTTCAGCTTCAGTGTAGTTACTTCAGTTGAGGCTGTAGCAATCTGAGATTAGTTTCTTTATTTCTTAATTAAGTTATCGCAGATCTGTTAGCTGAGGGTAAGTTAAAAAAAATATGTGCCCATGCTATATATTATTAAGCTATGCTAGATCACTACAAATTCCCTTTTATGCTTTCACATAGCAATGAGCAGCTATCATGACCAAGTCAAATGTGAATTGTGATGAAACATTAGCAAACAACATTACTATAGAAAATTATTTAGCAAAATCATTAAGCAGTGCTGATTTTTATACCGCGGAAGCCCTAATTATATGCGAGTATGTGACTGCAAATAAGTCTTGTCACAAGACCAATATCTTGTTCGCATCAATGTTCCGATGTAAAATGGCTAGCTTGCATTTTGTTACCAGATTTTGTTTGTTTGTTTATTCGGAGGTACGCAGAACTTCGCAAAAGAGAACTTTTGGAACAAAAACCTGTGCAGATTACAAAACCAGTTTAACCAGGCAGCACCCACTGTTCTCTTACGTTTGCTTACCCTGTCATGTTTTATATTCTTCAATTCCGCATTTTGGTTACCCTCTTGTGGAAGGAGAGCATTTCACTTGATAAGCTGTTGAATAGCTACCACTTCAGTTTATTGTTCTAAGTACGAATGGAAAGCTTAACGATTCCTGTTATCGGAGTGATATGCTGACACATCTCATCTGTAAGTAGGCCTTGAACCAGCATGCTATGGTGGCAGGAGACTTCTTTTTCAAGAGAGATTTACTTGGTACAGTATTTATTCCTGTTTAATGGTAACAATTGTTGTTTAATCTATGCTATCTGGCATCAAATTTTTAGTTCTTGCAAAGGCCTCTCCACATTTCCTACTTGGATTTATTCTTGATTAGAATTTTCACATATGCAGAGATTTATAACCTTGAGTTTTAAACAATATAGCTAAGACGCGTATCAACTCTTTAGAACACACCAACAATTGTTAGCTGTGTGCGGCGGCCCCCTCCACAGTTTACGCCTCAAGTCATATTCCTATAGTGCTTAGGCGAAGCCTTGCGCGGATCACTTCACTATCACTGTCACCACGCCGTCGTGCTGACAGAACTCATCTACTTCCTCGACACTTTGCTGGATTAAAAGTTCGAGGAACGACATCGAGCTGAACGTGTGCAGAACTCAGAGGTGCCGTACGTTCGGTGCTTGATCGGTCGGAACGAGAAGAAGTTCGACTACATCAACCGCGTTGTCAAACGCTTCCGCTTCCGCTTACGGTCTGCGAGGGTACATAGACACACTCTCCCCCTCGTTGCTATGCATCTCCATGGATAGATCATTGCGTGTGTGTAGAATTTTTTATGTTTTCCATGCAACGTTTCCCAACACATTGGGCACAGGCCTGTCTGACCTTGTGGTGCACGATGGCATGGTGTCGTGCTTGCTGGTATCATACGTGGCAGTCGTCCCTGTCCCTCGACGCCGAATCGTGGTAAGCGGCATTGTGCGTCGGCGTCGTCCAGTGGCGAGGATGATGGCGTCGGAGCGACGCCGTCGGAATGAAGTTGTGGTCAAGCTCACTTTGTACGTTCGGTTTATTCGGTTTACATGGTTCGGTATATACAGTTTTTTGGTTTGTATGGTATTAATACTTCGGTAAATACGGTATAAAATTAAAATACTATTTGGTTTTGGTATACATCAAATTATTTTGGTACGATTTCGGTATATACCATAAAAACCAAAGTTGACGCCAATTTGAAAATGACGTAATAATAATTTACAAATTTATGACTCAAAACACATACTATTTTACACAAATAGTATATAACTATATATATAAGTGTATATACATGCATTGATTCATCTGTTGATGGTTATGGACGTGTTTAGCATTTTAAAAAGAGAAAAATAACTACTCCCTCCGTTCCAAAATAAGTGTCTCAACTTTGTACTAGCTCTAGTACAAATTTGTACTAAGCTGAAGACACTTATTTTGGAACGGAGGGAGTATGTCGCAAGAAAAATTTATGTGCTTAGTAGTGAATTTTACTCATGTACAAGAAAAATGACAACTTGTATGGTTGTTCATCTCAAGAAATATAAATTTATACTTTACTTCTGTTTATTCGGTTAACCGTTCGGTTTTTCAGTATATACCATAAAAATAGAATTCAAAATGGTATGAAAAGTTCATATCATACCGAAATCAAAAACCACAAAAACCGTAAAATTGGTTCAATTTGATTTATTTTTGGTATGGTTTTTCGGTTCGGTTTTCAAACGCACAGAGTGAGGTTGAGCCGTTGTGAGATGACGACAAACCTCGCGACTGCGACGGTCTTGGACATGTACGTGCTACTCCAGTCTGCTTGGGTTCTTTTGATTCCATCGAATCCATCCGCTGACTGCATGCTGATGTACTTGGTGGTCCAACTTGGGATTGTAGCTAGCTAGCTGCAAGCCTGCAACTTCAATAAAAATTAAAAAGCAAGAGCCGGCCCGGCAGGTCAGCGAGTACTATAGGAGAAGTTGCAGAATGAAGACATTCATGATCTTAAAGTTCGTAAGGCTAAGGCGGTGATATTAAAGCTAGACTTTAAAAAAGCATACGGCTCGGTCAGTTGGCCTTTCTTAAGAAAGGTCCTCCTGGCCAAAGGTTTCGACGGGTCCTATGTGCACATGATCATGCAGTTGGTCTTGGAGGGCCATACTACGGTTTCTGTTAATGGTCGGTTCAGTAAATATTTTGCCAATGACAGGGGCCTACGACGAGGTGACCCTGCTTCTCCTATCATGTTTAATTTTGTTGCGGATGCGCTATCTCGTATTCTCTCTAGAGTGGCTTCTCGTGGTCATATATCTCATGTTATTTCCCAACTCATTCCGGAAGGGGTCACGCATCTTCAATATGCAGATGATACTATCATTATGGTGGAATTAAATGGCTCGTGCATCGCTCACCTCAAGTTCATTCTTCTTTGTTTTGAAGCCTTGTCGGGCCTCAAAATTAACTTCTCTAAGAGCGAGGTCATGGTCATTGGTGTTGACGATACGAAGGCCTTAAGGGTGGCCACCTCTAAACCGTAACCTGGGATCCTTCCCCTTCAAATATTTCGGCCTCCCGATCTCCCCGGATACATTACACGTTAAAGAATTTGCCCCTGCCATCACTAAGGTTGGTAACAGGGTGCTCCCGTGGAGAGGCTGATATAATGCGAGTGCTGGGAAAGTAGCGATGATTAACACTTGCTTATCTTCCTTACCAATGTTCGTCATGGGCTTCTACTCACTATCTGCTGGCACGCACACTGGCTTCGATAAGCATCGGGGTGCTTTCTTCTGGAATGCGGATAATAGACGCAAATACAGGCTAGTTAGGTGGAAACTTATGTGTAAGCCCAAAAAACTCAGATGGCTAGGCATCATCAACGCTGCTGTTATGAATAAATGCCTCTTGATTAAATGGTGGTGGAAAATTATGACCATGGGAGCTGATACTTTGTGGTTTTCTATCCTTAAAGCAAAATACTTCCCTCTATCTAGCCTCATGTTCGCCTCTCCTCGTAGAGGCTCGCAGTTTTGGAAAGATCTTATGGAAGTTCGGCCTTTGTTTCAAGCTCACATCAAGTTTATAGTAGGGGATGGGGCTTCCGTTCGTTTTTGGCTTGACTGGTGGTGTGGAGACTCACCTCTCGCTGTGAGCTTCCCTACGCTGTTTTCTTATCGTCATAACCCGAATATCTCCATCGCGGAGCTCTCGGCTAATAATTGGGACTTAGCCTTTCCGCTCTACTTATCTCCTTTAGAGTTAGAAGAGTGGTAACGGGTTACTGCCTTCTTCCCCGGGCTCTCGGAGACTACGGACACGGTGGTCTGGCCTCATACTTCTTCTGGCCGCTTTTCGATCAAGTCTTCATATTCCAAGCTTATTGGTGGCTCCCCCCACTAACAGATTTAACCCTGTTTGGAGGGCTCGTATTCCCCCTAAAGTGAAGATCTTTCTTTGGCAAGCTTTCAAAGGCCGCCTCCCGCGGCAGATCAAATTCGTAAGAGGAATGACCTAGGCTTGGAGTTTTGTGCTCTTTGTGGTGCCCTGGAGGGCACAAATCATATATTCTTTCATTGTGTTTTGGCAAAGTTGGTCTGGAGCGGTGTCAGATCATGGCTACAGGTGTCCTGGGACCCATCTTCCTTTTCTGAGCTTCGGGCCCTTGTTAATTCTTTGGTGGGTGTCACAAAGAGAGTGTTGTAGGTAGGACTTGGGGCGATTTGCTGGACCTTGTGGACTACCAGAAACAAGTTTACCATCGAGCATGTTTTTCCTACTGAACCTGCTGCTTGCTTATTTAAATCTTGTATGTTCCTGCATCAGTGGAGATTATTGACTAAGTAGGAGGACCGGAATGCTCTCGACCTTCTGATATCCAAAATCCGGGCCTCGACGTCTTCTTTATCCCGGCAGGAGCATGCTTAGTAGTTGCTTTGCGTCTCTTTTGACTAGTTGTTGCCTAGGTCATGTTATCTCTTTCCGGCCTGCGTGCCGTGCTGGTGGCCTGCGTGCCTTACTCTAAACTATGGTTGGGTCCTCGTCTGGGGACGCCGTTATGTTCGCTAGTTGGTCGGTTTGGTTGGTTTGGAACACTGCCTGATGGCTTTATTAATAAAGTCGGACGCATGCCTTTTCTCTAAAAAAAGCAACATGAATACATAAAAAATACGCACACACCTCAAAGCCTTTGTGTGGTGGATGCTTCACCGGTAGCTACCGGTTCCGTTAAAAAGTTCTTTGCGGTCGAGCAACGCGAGTGGTTAGGATTGGGGAGAGGAACTAGGTCGGGCTGGTAGGCTGCGGGATGGTGGCCGGCTGGGCCTTGGCCGGCCCAGTTCAGCTACCTCTCGGTTTTTTATATTCAAAACTTGCTCATTTTAGTATTATATGTTTTACTTAAAAAACTGAATTTTTAAGACAAAAAAAGCAGAAAAATATGGTTTTATTTTGCAATAAATGAGGGCAGTAATTTGAGCAATAAAATAGGGTAGGAAAGAAGGTATGTAAGCTGTAGCATCGATGGCCGAGATCCAAACTTGTGACTCAATATTTTGAACTAAAAAATATTCAATAAAATTCAACCCGTTGCAACGCACGGGCGTTTGTGCTAATGTATAGCAAAATTGTACACTGTGTATGAAAAACAACAAACATCATAATATTTATTTGAAAAAAATATCTTAATCATGTATTGCATGTACTAAAAAATGTCTCTTGACATGTACGAAGAATGTACAATGTGTAGAAGAAATATAGACATGTGTTGAAAAAAGAAAAGAAAAATAAACACAGAAAATCATAAAAAAGACATGAAAGGAAACTGGAGAGAAAAAGGAAACAAGAAAACCAGTAAAAAACAAGAAAAAAGGAAACAAAGAAACAAAGAAACCCCAAAAACGGAGAAAACCCTGAGAAAATAACAAAGAAAACCATAAAAAACCAATCCCTTCATCTCAAAATAAGTCTCTCAACTTTGTACTAGCTCTAATACAAATTTATACTAAGCTCAAGGCATTTATTTTGGGACGGAGTGAGTACAACTTTGTACTATAGTTAGTACTCCCTCCGTCCGGAAATACTTTTCGGAGAAATGGATAAAAGGGGACGTATCTAGATGTATTTTAGTTCAAGATACATCATTTTTTGTCCATTTTGATGACAAGTATTTTCGATCGGAGTGAGTACAAAGTTGAGACACTTATTTTGGGATGGAGGGAGTATTAACCTATGCTAGATCGCTACAAATTCCCTTTTATGCTTATTGCAATGAGTAGCTATCAATATCATGACCATATCTGTCATGAAATGTGATGAAACATTAGCAAATAGCATTATTATCGGCAAGATTAGCAAAATCATCTCTACTTCTAATGGAGCAGTTGGTAGTCTTTGCTCCAGGTTTTTTTTCGTCCCACCTCATCTGGGTTTTTTTCAACCGGTTTTTTTTCGTCACACCATCCCCACCCCCACCCCACCCCACTCACCGCACGCAGTCAGGTTTCGTTTCCCCCATTACGTCCCTGATTCATGCATGACAATCAATTCTATCCCCGATTCTCACCGTTGATTGTCATGCATGAATCGGGGATAGAGATCCACGGTTTATTTTCGTCCCACCACTTTCGTCTGGTTTTTTTCGTCCGGTTTTTTTATCCCCTCCCCCACCCACCGGTTTAGTTTCGCATCCCCCTCTCACACAATGAAAAAAATCTGAACGATCAGAACTTTCCATACTGACGCAAGTTATTTAGTAATATTTTTATGCGAAAGAATCAATCACGATCAATCTCTAAAGATCAAATCAAAATAAATTACCTTAAATCGCTCAATCACATTAATTAGGAAACAAATAACCAATTTTAAGAAATCTCATTATTAAAGCAATTATGTACCTACTTAATTTGTAATGAAATATTATCTCATTACTAAATCGCTCAATCGCATTAATTAGGAAACAAATAATCAATTTAAAAAGATCGCTCAATCACATTAATTAGGAAACAAATAACCTATTTAAACCAACATAGTATCGCCAGTTTAATTAGGAAGCTTCCTATGAGACGTAGTACTCCCTCCGGTCATTTTTACTCTGCACATTGGATTTGCCGAAAGTCAAACTGTGCTAAGTTTGACCAAGTTTATGTTAAAAATTATTAGCATCTATAATATCTAATAAATATAATATGAAAATATATTTCGAGATGAATCTAATGATATTGGTGTTGTTATGTGAATGTCAATAATTTTTTATATAAACTTGGTCAAAGTTGAATGAGATTGACTTCAGAGTTTACATGCATAGTAAAAAGGACCGGAGGGAGTACTAGGAATTATTCCTTCCTTGATGATTTGTTTACATGCATGATGGTAGTAAATTAGGCCAACATATTCACCACTATTTATGGCCGTGATCAATCGTATTCATTCATGCCAGTTTTACCACGCGTCTTCATATCGTACGCGTATGCATATATATATGTACTAACAGATTCTATTTATTTTCCTTGATCGATCAACACACCTGCGTAGGTAGGAAGGAGAGAAAACCTAATAGTACAGTGGGTGAAACGATCGACAGCGAGCTTCATTGTCGCATACGCGTCGGAGTACATGGCCGGCCGGCTGGGGCATCGAGGAGTTGAAGCTAGCGAAGAAGATGTGGGTAATGGTAGAGCTCCGAGAAGCTGCCCGTCATCCTGCCAGCCGTCTTCACCATCGGTCCCCAGGTGACCACCCTAGAACTTGGCGATGCCACCAAGGCGACACGGTCACGGCTGGTTCGTTCCCTCATCGAGCCACCATTTGGACCGGCCAGCCACACCGGCGTCAGCGTGCAGGGGCAGCGGCGAGGTGTGCAGCCTGCGCGGTTGCTGTGGCAAGGTGACGTGTCGTGATTTCCGGATGAAGTCATGTTTCTCTTGTACTTCCTGTTTGTTGGGGAACGTAGTATTTTAAAATTTTCCTACGATCACGCAAGATCTATCTACCAGATGCATAGCAACGAGAGGGGAGAGTGTGTCTACGTACCCTCGTAGACCGGAAGCGGAAGCGTCAAGTGACGCGGTTGATGTTGTCGAACTTCTTCGCGATCCAACCGATCAAGCACCGAACGTACGACACCTCCGCGTTCAGCACACGTTCAGCTTGATGACGTCCCACGAGCTCTTGATCCAGTTGAGCTTCACGGGAGAGTTTCGTCAGCACGACGGCGTGGTGACGGATATGATGTGTTCACCGGCGCAGGGCTTCGCCTAAGCTCCGCGACGGTATGACCGAGGTGTGATTCTGTGGAGGGGGGCACCGCACATGGCTAAAACAATTCAACTTGTTTGTCTTTGGGTGCCCCCTGCCCCCGTATATAAAGGAGCAAGGGAGGAGGGGCCGGCCAACCTCTATGGTGCGGCTAGGGAGGGGACTCCTACTAGGAATAGGATTGCAATCCTATTCCTAGTAGGATTCACCGAAAGGAAGAAGGGGGAAAGGAATAGGAGAGGTGGCGCCCCCCCCCCCCCAATCCTAGTCCTACTAGGATTCCTAGGTGGGGCGCCGGCCAGCCCTATGGGCTGCCTCTCTCTCACCCTTTAGGCCCACTATGGACCATCCCCTCTCGTAGGGGGTTCCGGTAACCCCTTTCGGCATTCCCGATAAATCCGAAACTTTTCCGGTATACTTCCGGTGTCCGAATATAGCCGTCCAATATATCAATCTTTATGTCTCGGACATTCCGAGACTCCTCGTCATGTCCGTGATCTCATCCGGGACTCCGAACTACCTTCGGTACATCAATACTCAAAAACTCATAATACCGATCGTCATCAAACGTTAAGCGTGCGGACCCTACGGGTTCGAGAACTATGTAGACATGACCGAGACTCATCTCTGGTCAATAACCAATAGCGGAACCTAGATGTTCATATTGGATCCTACATATTCTACGAAGATCTTTTATCGGTCAGAACCGCATAACAACATACGTTGTTCCTTTTGTCAAACGGTATGTTACTTGCCCGAGATTCGATCGTCGGTATCTTTATACCTAGTTCAATCTCGTTGCTGGCAAGTCTCTTTACTCGTTCCGTAACACATCATCTCGTGACTAACTCATTAGTCTTTGCTTGCAAGGCTTATTGTGATGTGTGTTACCGAGAGGGGCCAGAGATACCTCTCCGACACTCGGAGTGACAAATCCTAATCTTGATCTATGCCAACACCACGAATACTTTCGGAGACACCTGTAGAGCATCTTTATGATCACCCAGTTACGTTGTGACGTTTGATAGCACACAAGGTGTTCCTACGATATTCGGGAGTTGCATAATTTCATAGTCATAGGAACATGTATAAGTCATGAAGAAAGCAATAGCAGTTAAACTAAACGATCATAGTGCTATGCTAACGGATGGGTCTTGTCCATCACATCATTCTCCTAATGATGTGATCCCGTTGATCAAATGACAACTCATGTCTATGGCTAGGAAACATAACCATCTTTGATCAATGAGCTAGTCTAGTAGAGGCATACTAGGGACATACTGTTTTGTCTATGTATCCACACATGTACTAAGTTTCCGGTTAATACAATTCTAGCATGAATAAAAGACATTTATCATGATATAAGGAAATACAAATAACATCTTTATTATTGCCTCTAGGGCATATTTCCTTCAGTCTCCCACTTGAACTAGAGTCAATAATCTAGATTACAAAGTGATGATCCTCACACCCATGGAGTCTTGGTGCTGATCATGTTTTGCCCGTGGAAGAGGCTTAGTCAAGGGTCTGCAACATTCAGATCCGTATGTATTTTGCAAATCTCTATGTCTCCCTCCTTGACTAGATCGCGGATGGAATTGAAGCGTCTTTTGATGTGCTTTGTTCTCTTGTGAAACCTGGATTCCTTCGCCAAGGCTATGGCTCCAGTGTTGTCACAAAAGATTTTCATTGGACCCGATGCACTAGGTACTACACCTAGATCGGATATGAACTCCTTCATCCAGACTCCTTCATTTGCTGCTTCCGAAGCAGCTATGTATTCCGCTTCACACGTAGATCCCGCCACGACGCTCTGCTTGGAACTGCACCAGCTGACAGCTCCACCGTTCAATAAAAATACATATCCGGTTTGTGACTTAGAGTCATCCGGATCAGTGTCAAAGCTAGAATCGACGTAACCGTTTACGATGAGCTCTTTGTCACCTCCATATACGAGAAACATATCCTTTGTTCTTTTCAGATACTTTAGGATGTTTTTGACCGCTGTCCAGTGATCCACTCCTGGATTACTTTGGTACCTCCCTGCTAGACTTATAGCAAGGCACACATCAGGTCTGGTACACAGCATTGCATACATGATAGATCCTATGGCTGAGGCATAGGGAATGACTTTCATTTTCTCTCTATCTTCTGCAGTGGTCGGGCATTGAGTCTTACTCAACTTCATACCTTGTAAAACAGGCAAGAATCCTTTCTTTGACTGATCCATTTTGAACCTTTTCAAAATCTTATCAAGGTATGTGCTTTGTGAAAGTCCAATTAAGCGTCTTGATCTATCTCTATAGATCTTGATGCCTAATATGTAAGCAGCTTCTCCGAGGTCTTTCATACAAAAACTTTTATTCAAGTATCCTTTTATGCTATCCAGAAATTCTATATCATTTCCAATTAACAATATGTCATCTACATATAATATTAGAAATGCTACAGAGCTCCCACTCACTTTCTTGTAAATACAGGCTTCTCCAAAAGTCTGTATAAAACCATATGCTTTGATCACCTCATCAAAGCGTATATTCCAACTCCGAGATGCTTGCACCAGTCCATAGATGGATCGCTGGAGTTTGCATACTTTGTTAGCACCTTTTGGATCGACAAAACCTTCTGGTTGCATCATATACAACTCTTCTTTGAGATATCCATTTAGGAATGCAGTTTTGACATCCATTTGCCAGATTTCATAATCATAAAATGCGGCAATTGCTAACATGATTCGGACAGACTTAAGCATCGCTACAGGTGAGAAAGTCTCATCGTAGTCAAGTCCTTGAACTTGTCGAAAACCTTTCGCAACAAGTCGAGCTTTGTAAACAGTAATATTACCGTCTGCGTCGGTCTTCCTCTTGAAGATCCATTTATTTTCGATGGCCTGCCGATCATCGGGCAAGTCAACCAAAGTCCATACTTTGTTCTCATACATGGATCCCATCTCAGATTTCATGGCTTCAAGCCATTTTGTGGAATCTGGGCTCATCATCGCTTCCTCATAGTTCGTAGGTTCATCATGGTCTAGTAATATGATTTCCAGAACTGGGTTGCCGTACCACTCTGGTGCGGAACGTACTCTGGTTGATCTACGATGTTCAGTAGAAACTTGATCCGAAGTTTCATGATCATTATCATCAACTTCCTCACTAATTGGTGTAGGAATCACTGGAACAATTTCCTGTGATGTACTACTTTCCAATATGGGAGAAGGTACAATTACCTCATCAAGTTCTACTTTCCTCCCACTCACTTCTTTCGAGAGAAACTCTTTTTCTAGAAAGGATCCGTTCTTAGCAACGAATATTTTGCCTTCGGATCTGTGATAGAAGGTGTACCCAACAGTCTCTTTTGGGTATCCTATGAAGACACATTTTTCCGACTTGGGATCGAGCTTATCAGGTTGAAGTGTTTTCACATAAGCATCGCAGCCCCAAATTTTAAGAAACGACAACTTTGGTTTCTTGCCAAACCATAGTTCATAAGGCGTCGTATCAACGGATTTAGATGGTGCCCTATTTAACGTGAATGCAGCTGTCTCTAAAGCATAACCCCAAAACGATAGTGGTAAATCGGTAAGAGACATCATAGATCGCACCATATCTAATAAAGTACGGTTACGACGTTCGGACACACCATTATGTTGTGGTGTTCCAGGTGGCGTGAGTTGTGAAACTATTCCACATTGTTTCAAATGAAGACCAAACTCGTAACTCAAATATTCTCCTCCACGATCAGATCATAGGAACTTTATTTTCTTGTTACGATGATTCTCTACTTCACTCTGAAATTCTTTGAACTTTTCAAATGTTTCAGACTTGTGTTTCATTAAGTAGATATACCCATATCTGCTCAAATCATCAGTGAAGGTCAGAAAATAACGATACCCGCCGCGAGCATCAACGCTCATTGGTCCACATACATCAGTATGTATGATTTCCAACAAATCTGTTGCTCGCTCCATAGTTCCGGAGAACGGAGTTTTAGTCATCTTGCCCATGAGGCATGGTTCGCAAGCACCAAGTGATTCATAATCAAGTGATTCCAAAAGTCCATCTTTATGGAGTTTCTTCATGCGTTTTACACCAATATGACCCAAACGGCAGTGCCACAAATAAGTTGCACTATCATTATTAACCTTGCATCTTTTGGTTTCAATATTATGAATATGTGTATCACTACAATCGAGATCCAGTAAGAATAGACCACTCTTTAAGGGTGCATGACCATAAAAGAAATTATTCATCAAAATGGAACAACCATTATTCTCTGATTTAAATGAATAACCGTCTCGCAATAAACAAGATCCAGATATAATGTTCATGCTCAACGCTGGCACCAAATAACAATTATTTAGGTCTAAAACTAATCCCGAAGGTAGATGTAGAGGCAGCGTGCCGACGGCGATCACATCGACTTTGGAACCGTTTCCCACGCGCATCGTCACCTCGTCCTTAGCTAATCTTCGTTTAATCCGTAGTCCCTGTTTCGAGTTACAAATATTAGCAACCGAACCGGTATCAAATACCCAGGTACTACTACGAGCATTAGTAAGGTACACATCAATAACATGTATATCACATATACCTTTGTTCATCTTGCCATCCTTCTTATCCGCCAAATACTTGGGGTAGTTCTGCTTCCAGTGTCCAGTCCCCTTGCAGTAGAAGCACTCAGTTTCAGGCTTGGCTCCAGATTTGGGTTTCTTCGTTGAAGTAGCAACTGACTTGCTATTCTTTTTGAAGTTCCCTTTCTTTCCCTTGCCCTTTTTCTTGAAACTAGTGGTCTTGTTAACCATCAACACTTGATGCTCCTTTTTGATTTCTACCTCCGCAGCTTTGAGCATAGCGAAGAGCTCGGGAATTGTCTTTTGCATCCCTTGCATGTTATAGTTCATCACGAAGCCTTTATAGCTTGGTGGCAGTGATTGAAGAACTCTATCAATAACACTATCCTCGTCAACATTGCAACCAAGTTGAGTCATATGATTGTAGTACCCAGACATTCTGAGCAAGTGTTCACTGATAGAACTATTCTCCTCCATTTTGCAGCTGTAGAACTTATTGGAAATCTCATATTTCTCAATTCGGGCATTTGCTTGAAATATTAACTTCAACTCCTGGAACATTTCATATGCTCCATGACGTTCAAAACGTCGTTGAAGTCCCGGTTCTAAGCCGTAAAGCATGGCACACTGAACTATCATGTAGTCATCAGACCGCGACTGCCAGACGTTCAAAGCGTCTGCATTAGCGGAAGGGGGCTTGTCACCTAGCGGTGCTTCAAGGACATAATTCTTCTGTGCAGCAATGAGGATAATCCTCAGGTTACGGACCCAGTCCGTGTAATTGCTACCATCATCTTTCAACTTAGCTTTCTCTAGGAATGCATTAAAATTCAAAGGAACGGTAGCACGGGCCATTGATCTACAGCGACATAGATATGCAAAACTATCAGGACTAAGTTCATGATAAATTAAAGTTCAATTTAATCATATTAATTTAAAGAACTCCCACTTAGATAGACATCCCTCTGGTTATCTAAATGATCCGTGATCCAAATCAACTAAACCATGTCCGATCATCACGTGAGATGGAGTAGTTTTCAATGGTGAACATCTTATGTTGATCATATCTACTATATGATTCACGCTCGACCTTTCGGTCTCCAGTGTTCCGAGGCCATATCTGTATATGCTAGGCTCGTCAAGTTTAACCCGAGTATTCTACGTGTGCAAAACTGGCTTACACCCGTTGTATTTGAACGTAGAGCTTATCACACCCGATCATCACGTGGTGTCTCGGCACGACGAACTTTCGCAACGGTGCATACTCAGGGAGAACACTTATACCTTGAAATTTAGTAAGGGATCATCTTATAATGCTACCGTCGTTCTAAGCAAAATAAGAAGCATAATAAGATAAACATCACATGCAATCAAAATATGTGACATGATATGGCCATCATCATCTTGTGCTTTTGATCTCCATCTCCAAAGCACCGTCATGATCACCTTTGTCACCGGCTTGACACCTTGATCTTCATCGTAGTATCGTTGTCGTCTCGCCAACTATTGCTTCCACGACTATCGCTACCGTTTAGTGATAAAGTAAAGCAATTACATGGCGATTGCATTTCATACAATAAAGCGACAACCATATGGCTCCTGCCAGTTGCTGATAACTTTACAAAACATGATCATCTCATACAAAACCGTATAACTCATCATGTCTTGACCATATCACATCACAACATGCCCTGCAAAAACAAGTTAGACGTCCTCTACTTTGTTTGTTGCAAGTTTTACGTGGCTGCTACGGGCTTAGCAAGAACCGTTCTTACCTACGCATACAAAACCACAACGATGTTTCGTCAAGTATGTGCTGTTTTAACCTTCACAAGGACCGGGCGTAGTCACACTTGATTCAGCTAAAGTGAGAGAGACAGACACCTGCCAGTCACCTTTAAGCAACGAGTGCTCGTAACGGTGAAACCAATCTCGCGTAAGCGTACGCGTAATGTCGGTCCGGGCCGCTTCATCTCACAATACCGCCGAAGCAAATTATGACATGCTGGTAAGCAGTATGACTAGTATCGTCCACAATCTCATTGTGTTCTACTCGTGCATATCATCTACGCATAGACCTGGCTCATGATGCCACTGTTGGGAAACGTAGTATTTTAAAATTTTCCTACGATCACGCAAGATCTATCTACCAGATGCATAGCAACGAGAGGGGAGAGTGTGTCTACGTACCCTCGTAGACCGGGAGCGGAAGCGTCAAGTGACGCGGTTGATGTTGTCGAACTTCTTCGCGATCCAACCGATCAAGCACCGAACGTACGGCACCTCCGCGTTCAGCACACGTTCAGCTTGATGACGTCCCACGAGCTCTTGATCCATTTGAGCTTCACGGGAGAGTTTCGTCAGCACGACGGCGTGGTGACAGATATGATGTGTTCACCGGCGCAGGGCTTCGCCTAAGCTCCGCGACGGTACGACCGAGGTGTGATTCTGTGGAGGGGGGCACCGCACACGGCTAAAACAATTCAACTTGTGTGTCTTTGGGTGCCCCCCTGCCCCCGTATATAAAGGAGCAAGGGAGGAGGGGCCGGCCAACTCTCCTGGTGCGGCTAGGGAAGGGATTCCTACTAGGAATAGGATTGCAATCCTATTCCTAGTAGGACTCACCGAAAGGAAGAAGGGGGAAAGGAATAGGAGAGGTGGCGCCCCCCCAATCCTAGTCCTACTAGGATTCCTAGGTGGGGCGCCGGCCAGCCCTATGGGCTGCCTCTCTCTCACCCTTTAGGCCCACTATGGACCATCCCCTCTCGTAGGGGGTTCCGGTAACCCCTTCCGGCATTCCCGATAAATCCGAAACTTTTCCGGTATACTTCCGGTGTCCGAATATAGCCGTCCAATATATCAATCTTTATGTCTCGGACATTCCGAGTCTCCTCGTCATGTCCGTGATCTCATCCGGGACTCCGAACTACCTTCGGTACATCAATACTCAAAAACTCATAATACCGATCGTCATCAAACGTTAAGCGTGCGGACCCTACGGGTTCGAGAACTATGTAGACATGACCGAGACTCATCTCTGGTCAATAACCAATAGCGGAACCTGGATGTTCATATTGGCTCCTACATATTCTACGAAGATCTTTTATCGGTCAGAACCGCATAACAACATACGTTGTTCCTTTTGTCAAACGGTATGTTACTTGCCCGAGATTCGATCGTCGGTATCTTTATACCTAGTTCAATCTCGTTGCTGGCAAGTCTCTTTACTCGTTCCGTAACACATCATCTCGTGACTAACTCATTAGTCTTTGCTTGCAAGGCTTATTGTGATGTGTGTTACCGAGAGGGCCCAGAGATACCTCTCCGACACTCGGAGTGACAAATCCTAATCTTGATCTATGCCAACACCACGAATACTTTCGGAGACACCTGTAGAGGATCTTTATGATCACCCAGTTACGTTGTGACGTTTGATAGCACACAAGGTGTTCCTACGATATTCGGGAGTTGCATAATTTCATAGTCATAGGAACATGTATAAGTCATGAAGAAAGCAATAGCAGTTAAACTAAACGATCATAGTGCTATGCTAACGGATGGGTCTTGTCCATCACATCATTCTCCTAATGATGTGATCCCGTTGATCAAATGTCAACTCATGTCTATGGCTAGGAAACATAACCATCTTTGATCAATGAGCTAGTCTAGTAGAGGCATACTAGGGACATACTGTTTTGTCTATGTATCCACAAACGTACTAAGTTTCCGGTTAATACAATTCTAGCATGAATAAAAGACATTTATCATGATATAAGGAAATACAAATAACATCTTTATTATTGCCTCTAGGGCATATTTCCTTCACTGTTTCCTGTTCGACTGAATAAAAGTGCAAAAAATGAATGCAGTCATCTCTGCTCCTAATGAAGCAGCTGGTTGTCTCCGCTTCATCCGGATATGTAGGATCTTGCCTCCTCTAATATCTGATGTGTTCATCAAATCTTTTGTTCTGCCTCTGTATTTGTTTGCTTTAGGTATCAGACAATTTGATCAAATTGGAAATTGTAGTACTTAACTGTGAATGATACGAGAAACGAGTTTGGAGAACACTAACTAATAAATGGCTTATGCACATCGGACAAGTGTGGTTAATATATAGCTTAAGAATACTTTGTAATAGACGAGCTCAAGCGTCTACGCAAGTGAACACACAAAGGCGCCCCGAGTCTACATCGTGGTTAAATGACGAATCAGCATAGCAATATCGATCTCGATTCTACATCAAGGTCTATAGCGAGTCTGTAGGGTGATATCGATCTAACCAGCAGTGATGGATCTCTTAGTCTAAGGCAAGGTATAAGACGTGTAGGGTATGCTCATATCAACAAATTTAATTAAGAGATATCGATCTGCTGAGAGGTGCAAGGACATGAAGCAGTTTGAATAGATGGTAGCCCAAGTCAGTGAACATGGGCAAGCGTGACATGTGGTAGACGGCGGTACAAGATTTATCCACCCTCTGTGCCAGTGTTATTTACATTTATTGGGTTCTGGTACTTTTTTTGGCCGGGGAATGGTCTCTAATTATTCTCTAATGGCATGCATCAACTGAGTCTTAGAGTTCAGTTCCATAAAAAATGTATGAACTGACCGACCAATCTATCAAGTCGATTTAAACACATTATTATGTCACCTCCTCATGCATTTTCAGAGCATGTGATGAAGGTGTGCACGTGCAATACGTTGTAGATATGCATTTGAAGGTCAAGACAAAAACTTAATTAACTATATGTGAATCTAATACTCAGATTTTTCATGTGACCGTACATATGTTATTATTGTTGTTCTAAAGTGGTCGACATGAAAAGAAGGCATGGCATTAGGTTGAAGTATATATCTGTCATATATTAATCGTTGCGACTCTCAATACAAATTGTTACAGTGAGGATGAATCTTTTCTTTTAGATATTATATTAACACCGCCAGAAAAGAAGTCCCCACGTATGCCGACATAGGATGATATATTTTCACTCATGGTCGTGCTTCTCGAATAGAATGGTGTAGAATAGTAAATCGAAATGTTTACAATAATACATAGAATATAGACATGTACTTTCTAACTTAACAAAATGAAATCCGGATGAAGAATGTAAACATTTTTTCTATATTAAATTCTGATTTGGATAAGAAACAAAATTTAGTTGGCAATTACTATCTGCATTCTGTATAAAAATCATAAAAGGATATATTTTTTAGAAAATATGTATAATTAGTTGTTGATGATTCATATAACTAATGAAAATATTAAATTACAAGATGATACAAAACAACATGGGCATGATCATCATGAATAAGCTTTCAAAGGGGCGAATGAGAGAGAATATTTAGGCTAAATAGTATCAATAGAAAACAGTAATTAAACATCATAGTAAGAGGAGCATCTCTATGCATATGTTGGTAGGCAGCATTTACCAAGAAAGTGTTGGAGATATGCCCTAGAGGCAATAATAAAAGCATTATTATTATATCTCCTTGTTCATGATAACTGTCTGTTATTCATGCTTGAATTGTATTGTACGGAAACAGCGATACATGTGTGAATACATAGACCACAATGAGTCCCTGGTAGGCCTCTAGTTACCAGTTCGTTGATCAACAGATGGTCACGGTTTCCTGATCATGGACATGAGATGTCGGTGATAACGGGATCACATCATTAGGAGAATGATGTGATGGACAAGACCCAAACTTGAGCATAACACGAGATCGTATAGTTCATAATGCATAAGCTTTTCGGTGTCAAGTATTTATTCCTTAGACCATGAGGTTGTACAACTCCCGGATGCCGTAGGAGTACTTTGGGTGTGCCAACCGTCACAACGTAACTGGGTGGCTATAAAGGTACGCATCGGGTATCTCCGAAAGTGTCTGTTGAGTTGGTACGAACCGAGACTGGGATGTTGTCACTCCATATGACGGAGAGGTACCTCTGGGCCCACTCGGTAATACATCATCATAATGAGCTCAATGTGACTAAGTAGTTAGTCACGGGATGATGGATTACGGATCAAGTAAAGAGACTTGCCATGACGAGATTGAACAAGGTATTGGGAATACCAACGATCGAATCTCGGGCAAGTACCGTACCGATGGACAAAGGGAATAACATACGGGATTGAGTGAATCCTTGACACGGTGGTTCATCCGATGAAGATCATCGAGGAACACGTGGGAACCAACATGGGTATCCAGATCCCGCTGTTGATTATTGACCGGAGAGTGGTCTCGGTCATGTCTACGTGTCTCCCGAACCCGTAGGGTCTACACACTTAAGGTTCGGTAACGCTAGGGTCGTAGAGATAAATGCACGTGGAAACCCGAAAGTTGTTCGGAGTCCCGGATGAGATCCCGGACGTCACGAGGAGTTACGGAATGGTCCGGAGGTAAAGATTGATATATAGGAAGTCCAGTTTCGGCCATCGGGTGATCTCCGGGGGTCACCGGGAGCGTCTCGGGACCACCGGAGGGGCCCCGGGGGTCCACCGGGTGGGGCCACCCATCCTGGTGGGGCCCCTAGGCCGCAAGGGGAAGTGTGCAGCCCCTCTGGGCTGGCGCACCACTAGGGGCCCACCTCCCCATGCGCCTAGGGTTAAAACCCTAACGGGGAGGGGGGCCACCACTTGCCTTGGGGGGCAAGGACTCCCCCCTGGCCGCCGCCCCCCCTGCAGATTGGATCTGCACGGGCCCTGGCGCACCCCCTGGCCCCTATATATAAGTGGGAGGGGAGAGGGCTGATGCACCCTTGCCCTGGCGCCTCTCCCCCTCCCGTCACACCTCCATACTCCCAACGCAGGGCGCCCGGCGAAGCCCTGCTGCGATCTCCACTGCATCCGTCATCACGCCGTCGTGCTGCCGGATCTCTGACGACTTCTACTCCCCCCTTGCTGGATCAAGAAGGAGGTGATGTTGCTGCACCGTACGTGTGTTGAACGCGGAGGTGCCGTCCGTTCGGCGCTAGATCACCGGTGACGAAGAACGCAAAGAGTACGACTACTTCATCCACGCTTCTTCGAAAGCTTCCGCTCGCAATCTCCATAACGGTATGTAGATGCACTCTTACTTGCTCGTTGCTAGATGTCTCCATAGTTGGATCTTGGTGAAAGCGTAGAATTTTTTTGAATTATGCTATGTTCCCCAACAGTGGCATCTGAGCTAGGTTTTATGCGTAGCATCTTGCACGAGTAGAACACAAAGCAGTTGTGGGCGTTTTGATTTTGTTCAACTTTCTTACCGTTACTAGTCAATCTTGATTCGGCGGTATTGTGGGATGAAGCGGCCCGGACCGACTTTACACGTACGCTTACGTGAGACTGGTTCCACCGACAGACATGCACTAGATGCATAAGGTGGCTGGCGGGTGTCTGTCTCTCCTACTTTAGTCGGATCGGATTCGATGAAAAGGGTCCTTATGAAGGGTAAATAGAAGTTGACAAATCACGTTGTGGTTTTGGCGTAGGTAAGAAACGTTCTTGCTAGAAATCCTATAGAAGCCACGTAAAACTTGCAACAACAATTAGAGGACGTCTAACTTGTTTTTGCAGCATGTGCTATGTGACGTGGTATGGCCAAAACGAAGATGTGATGAATGGTATATGTGATGTATGAGATTGATCATGTTTTTGTAATAGGGCATCACGACTTGCATGTCGATGAACTTGACAACCGGCAGGAGCCATAGGAGTTGTCTTAATTATTGTATGACCTGCGTGTCACTGAATAACGCCATGTAATTACTTTACTTCATTGCTAAACGTTAGCCATAGTAGTAGAAGTAATAGTTGGTGTGACGACTCCTTCAAGACACGATGATGGAGATCATGATGATGAAGATCATGGTGTCGAGCCGGTGACAAGATGATCATGGTGCCCCGAAGATGGAGATCCAAGGAGCAAGATGATATTGGCCATATCATGTCACTTTAATTGATTGCATGTGATGTTTATCATGTTTATGCATCTTGTTTACTTAGAACGACGGTAGTAAATAAGATGATCTCTCACTAAAATTTCAAGTATTGTGTTTCCCCTAACTGTGCACCGTTGCTAAAGTTCGTTGCTCCGAAGCACCACGTGATGATCGGGTGTGATAGGTTCTAACGTTCGCATACAACGGGTGTAAGACAGATTTACACACGCGATACACTTAGGGTTCACTTGACGAGCCTAGCATGTACAGACATGGCCTCGGAACACGGAAGGCCGAAAGGCCGAACACGAGTCGTATAGAAGATACGATCAACATGAAGATATTCACCGTTGATGACTAGTCCGTCTCACGTGATGATCGGACACGGATTACTCGATTCGGATCGTGTATCACTTAGATGACTAGAGAGATGTCATTCTGAGTGGGAGTTCATTAAAATTTGATTAAGATGAACTTATTTATCATGAACTTAGTCTAAATTCTTTACAATATCTCTTGTAGATCAAATGAACCCACGCTCAGGTTTCCCTCAACTTCAACGCGTTCCTAGAGAAAACCAAGCTGAAAGACGATGGTAGCAACTATACGGATTGGGTCCGTAACCTGAGGATTATCCTCATAGCTGCCAAGAGATCATATGTCCTAGAAGCACCGCTAGGTGATGCACCTGCTCCCGATGCGGCCCAAGACGTTTTGAACGTCTGGCAGTCGCGTAGTGATGATTACTCCCTGGTTCAGTGCGGCATGCTTTACAGCTTAGAGTCGGGGCTCCAAAAACGTTTTGAGCACCACGGAGCATATGAGATGTTCGAAGAGCTGAAAATGGTTTTCCAAGCTCATGCCCGAGTCGAGAGATATGATGTCTCCGACGCATTCTACAGCTGTAAGATGGAGGAGAACAGTTCTGTCAGTGAGCACATCCTCAAGATTTCAGGATTGCACAACCGCTTGTCTCAGCTGGGAATGAATCTCCCAGATGAAGCGGTCGTTGACAGAATCCTCCAGTCGCTCCCACCAAGCTTCAAGAGCTTCGTGTTAAACTTCAATATGCAGGGGATGGAGAAGTCCATTCCCGAGGTGTATTCGATGCTGAAATCAGCGGAGGTTGACATCAAGAAAGAACATCAAGTGTTGATGGTCAATAAAACCACTAAGTTCAAGAAAGGCAAGGGCAAGAAGTGAAGGAAATATTCCCTAGAGGCAATAATAAAGTTATTATTTATTTCCTTATATCATGATAAATGTTTATTATTCATGCTAGAATTGTATTAACCGGAAACTTAATACATGTGTGAATACATAGACAAAACAATATGTCCCTAGTATGCCTCTACTAGACTAGCTCATTGATCAAAGATGGTTATGTTTCCTAGCTATAGACATGAGTTGTCGTTTGATCAACGGGATCACATCATTAGGAGAATGATGTGATGGACAAGACCCATCCGTTAGCATAGCACTATGATCGTTTAGTTTTACTGCTATTGCTTTCTTCATGACTTATACATGTTCCTATGACTATGAGATTATGCAACTCCCGAATACCGTAGGAACACCTTGTGTGCTATCAAACTTCACAACGTAACTGGGTGATCATAAAGATACTCTACAGGTGTCTCCGAAAGTATTCGTGGTATTGGCATAGATCAAGATTAGGATTTGTCACTCCGAGTGTCGGAGAGGTATCTCTGGGCCCTCTCGGTAACACACATCACAATAAGCCTTGCAAGCAAAAGACTAATGAGTTGGTCACGAGATGATGTGTTACGGAACGAGTAAAGAGACTTGCCGATAACGAGATTGAACTAGGTATAGAGATACCGACGATCGAATCTCGGGCAAGTAACATACCGTTTGACAAAAGGAACAACGTATGTTGTTATGCGGTTCTGACCGATAAAAGATCTTCGTAGAATATGTAGGAGCCAATATGAACATCCAGGTTCCGCTATTGGTTATTGACCGGAGATGAGTCTCGATCATGTCTACATAGTTCTCGAACCCGTAGGGTCCGCACGCTTAACGTTTGATGACGATCGGTATTATGAGTTTTTGAGTATTGATGTACCGAAGGTAGTTCGGAGTCCCGGATGAGATCACGGACATGACGAGGAGTCTCGGAATGTCCGAGACATAAAGATTAATATATTGGACGGCTATATTCGGACACCGGAAGTATACCGGAAAAGTTTCGGATTTATCGGGAATGCCGGAGGGGGTTACCAGAACCCCCTACGAGAGGGGATGGTCCATAGTGGGCCTAAAGGGTGAGAGAGAGGCAGCCCATAGGGCTGGCCGGCGCCCCCACCTAGGAATCCTAGTTGGACTAGGATTGGGGGGGCGCCACCTCTCCTATTCCTTTCCCCCTTCTTCCTTTCGGTGAGTCCTACTAGGAATAGGATTGCAATCCTATTCCTAGTAGGAATCCCTTCCCTAGCCGCACCAGGAGAGTTGGCCGGCCCCTCCTCCCTTGCTCCTTTATATACGGGGGCAGGGGGGCACCCAAAGACACACAAGTTGAATTGTTTTAGCCGTGTGCGGTGCCCCCCTCCACAGAATCACACCTCGGTCGTACCGTCGCGGAGCTTAGGCGAAGCCCTGCGCCGGTGAACACATCATATCCGTCACCACGCCGTCGTGCTGACGAAACTCTCCCATGAAGCTCAAATGGATCAAGAGCTCGTGGGACGTCATCAAGCTGAACGTGTGCTGAACGCGGAGGTGCCGTACGTTCGGTGCTTGATCGGTTGGATCGCGAAGAAGTTCGACAACATCAACCGCGTCACTTGACGCTTCCGCTCCCGGTCTACGAGGGTACGTAGACACACTCTCCCCTCTCGTTGCTATGCATCTGGTAGATAGATCTTGCGTGATCGTAGGAAATTTTTTAAAATACTACGTTTCCCAACAGTGGCATCATGAGCCAGGTCTATGCGTAGATGATATGCACGAGTAGAACACAATGAGATTGTGGACGATACTAGTCATACTGCTTACCAGCATGTCATAATTTGCTTCGGCGGTATTGTGAGATGAAGCGGCCCGGACCGACATTACGCGTACGCTTACGCGAGATTGGTTTCACCGTTACGAGCACTCGTTGCTTAAAGGTGACTGGCGGGTGTCTGTCTCTCTCACTTTAGCTGAATCAAGTGTGACTACGCCCGGTCCTTGTGAAGGTTAAAACAGCACATACTTGACGAAACATCGTTGTGGTTTTGTATGCGTAGGTAAGAACGGTTCTTGCTAAAACCCGTAGCAGCCACGTAAAACTTGCAACAAACAAAGTAGAGGACGTCTAACTTGTTTTTGCAGGGCATGTTGTGATGTGATATGGTCAAGACATGATGAGTAATACGTTTTTGTATGAGATGATCATGTTTTTTGTAAAGTTATCGGCAACTGGCAGGAGCCATATGGTTGTCGCTTTATTGTATGAAATACAATCGCCATGTAATTGCTTTACTTTATCACTAAGCGGTAGCGATAGTCGTAGAAGCAATAGTTGGCGAGACGACAACGATGCTACGATGGAGATCAAGGTGTCGCGCCGGTGACGAAGTTGATCATGACGGTGCTTTGGAGATAGAGATCAAAAGCACAAGATGATGATGGCCATATCATGTCACATATTTTGATTGCATGTGATGTTTATCTTATTATGCTTCTTATTTTGCTTAGAACGACGGTAGCATTATAAGATGATCCCTTACTAAATTTCAAGGTATAAGTGTTCTCCCTGAGTATGCACCGTTGCGAAAGTTCGTCGTGCCGAGACACCACGTGATGATCGGGTGTGATAAGCTCTACGTTCAAATACAACGGGTGTAAGCCAGTTTTGCACACGCAGAATACTCGGGTTAAACTTGACGAGCCTAGCATATACAGATATGGCCTCGGAACACTGGAGACCGAAAGGTCGAGCGTGAATCATATAGTAGATATGATCAACATAAGATGTTCACCATTGAAAACTACTCCATCTCACGTGATGATCGGACATGGTTTAGTTGATTTGGATCACGTGATCATTTAGATGACCGGAGGGATGTCTATCTAAGTGGGAGTTCTTAAGTAATATGATTAATTGAACTTTAATTTATCATGAACTTAGTCCTGGTAGTATTAGCATATCTATGTTGTAGATCAATAGCTCGCGATGTTGCTCCCCGTTTATTTTTCATATGTTCCTAGAGAAAACCAAGTTGAAAGATGTTAGTAGCAATGATGCGGAATTGTTCCGTGATGTGAGGATTATCCTCATTGATGCACAGAAGAATTATGTCCTTGATGCACCGCTAGGTGACAGACCTATTGCAGGAGCAGATGCAGACGTTATGAACGTTTTGACAAAAGCTCGATATGATGACTACTTGATAGTTTAGTGCACCATACTTTACGGCTTAGAATCGGGACTTCAAAAACGTTTTGAACGCCACGGAGCATATAAGATGTTCCAAGAGTTGAAATTAGTATTTCATACTCATGCCCGTGTCGAGAGGTATAAGACCTCTGACAGTACTTTGCCTACAAGATGGAGGAGAATAGCTCAACCAGTGAGCATGTGCTCAGATTGTCTGGGTACTACAATTACTTTAATCAAGTGGGAATTAATCTTCCAGATAAGATAGTAATCGACAAAGTTCTCTAGTCACTATCACCAAGTTAGTAGAACTTCGTGATGAACTATAAATATGCAAGGGATGACGAAAGGAATTCCCAGCTCTTCGCGATACTGAAGTAGGCGAAGGTAGAAATCATGAAAAAGCATCAAGTGTTGATGGTTAACAAGACCACTTGTTTCAAGTAAAGGGCAAAGGGATAAAAAGGGGGACTTCAAGAAGAATGACAAGCAAGTTGTCACTCCCGTGAAGAAACCCAAAGCTAAACGCAAGCCTGAAACAAGTGCTTATACTGCAAAGGAAATGGCCACTAAAAGTGGAACTGCCCTAGATACTTGGCGGATAAGGAGGATGGCAAAGTGAACAAAGGTATATTTGATATACAGATTATTAATGTGTATTTTACTAGTGTTCATAGCAACCCCTCGGTATTTGATATTGGTTCAGTTGCTAAAAAGTAGTAACTCGAAGTGGAAGTTGCATAATGAACATAAACTAGTTAAAGGATGAAGTGACGATGTATATTGGAAGCAGTTCCAAGATTGATATGATCATCATCGCACACTCCCTATACTTTTGGGATTAGTGTTGAACCTAAATAACTGTTATTTGGTGTTTGTGTTGAGCATGAATGTGAATTGATCATGTTTATTGCAATACGGTTATTCATGTAAGTTAGAGAATAATTGTTGTTCTGTTTACATGAATAAAACCTTCTATGGTCATACACCCAATGAAAATAGTTTATTGGATCTCGATCGTGTGATACACATATTCATAGTATTGAAGCCAAAAGATACAAGGTTGATAATGATAGTGCAACTTATTTGTGGCACTGCCGTTTAAGTCATATTGGTGTAAAACGCATGAAGAAACTCCATAATGATGGACTTTTGGAATCACTTGATTATGAATCACTTGGTGCTTGCGAACCATGCCTCATGGGCAAGATGACTAAAAACTCCGTTCTCCGGAACTATGGAGCGAGCAACGTATTTGTTGGAAATCATACATACTGATGTATGCAGACCAATGATTGTTGAAGCTCGCGGCGGGTATCGTTATTTTCTGACCTTCACTGATGATTTGAGCAGATATAGGTATTTCTACTTAATGAAGCACAAGTCTGAAACATTTGAAAAGTTCAAAAGAATTTCAGAGTGAAGTAGAGAATCATCGTAACAAGAAAATAAAGTTTCTACGATCTGATCGTGGAGGAAAATATTTGAGTTACGAGTTTGGTCTTCATTTGAAACAATGTGGAATAGTTTCACAGCTCACGCCACCCGGAACACCACAGCATAATGGTGTGTCCGAACGTCGTAAACCGTACTTTATTGGATATGGTGCGATCTATGATGTCTCTTACCGATTTACCACTATCATTTTGGGTCATGCATTAGAGACAGCTACATTCACGTTAAATAAGGGCCTCATCTGAATCCGTTGAGACAACGCCTTAAGAACTGTGGTTTGGCAAGAAACCAAAGTTGTTGTTTCTTAAAGTTTGGGACTGCGGTGCTTATGTGAAAAAGTTTCAACATGATAAAGCTCGAACCCAAACCGGAGAAGTAAATCTTCATAGGATACCCAAAAGAGACTGTTGGGTAGACCTTCTATCACAGATCCGAAGGCAAGATATTCGTTGCTAAGAACGGATCCTTTCTAGAAAAAGAGTTTCTCTCGAAAGAAGTGAGTGGGAGGAAAGTAGAACTTGATGAGGTAATTGTACCTTCTCCCATATTGGAAAGTAGTACATCACAGGAAATTGTTCCAGTGATTCCTACACCAATTAGTGAGGAAGTTGATGATAATGATCATGAAACTTCGGATCAAGTTTCTGCTGAACGTCATAGATCAACCAGAGTACGTTCCGCACCAGAGTGGTACGGCAACCCAGTTCTAGAAATCATGTTACTAGACCATGATGAACCTACGAACTATGAGGAAGCGATGATGAGCCCAGATTCCACAAAATGGCTTGAAGCCATGAAATCTGAGATGGGATCCATGTATGAGAACAAAGTGTGGACTTTGGTTGACTTGCCCGATGATCGGCAAGCCATCGAAAATAAATGGATCTTCAAGAGGAAGACCGACGCAGACGGTAATATTACTGTTTACAAATCTCGACTTGTTGCGAAAAGTTTTCGACAAGTTCAAGGAGTTGACTACGATGAGACTTTCTCACCTGTAGCGATGCTTAAGTCTGTTCGAATCATGTTAGCAATTGCCGCATTTTATGATTATGAAATCTGGCAAATGGATGTCAAAACTGCATTCCTAAATGGATATCTCAAAGAAGAGTTGTATATGATGCAACCAGAAGGTTTTGTCGATCCAAAAGGTGCTAACAAATTATGCAAGCTCCAGCAATCCATCTATGGACTGGTGCAAGCATCTCGGAGTTGGAATATACGCTTTGATGAGGTGATCAAAGCATATGGTTTTTACAGACTTTTGTAGAAGCCTGTATTTACAAGAAGTGAGTGTGAGCACTACAACCTTTCTGATAAGTATATGTGAATAACATATTGTCGATCGGAAATGATGTAGAATTTTCTGGAAAGCATAAAGGAGTGTTTGAAAAGAGTTTTTTCAAAGAAAGACCTCGGTAAAGCTGCTTACATATTGAGCATCAAGAATCTATATAGATAGATCAAAACGCTTGATAAGACTTTCGATGAGTACATACCTTGATAAGATTTTGAAGTAGTTCAAAATGGATCAGTCAAAGAAGAAGTTCTTGCCTGATTTGTAAGGTGTGAAGTTGAGTAAGACTCAAAGCCAGACCACGGCAGAAAAATATAGAGAGAATGAAAGTCATTCCCTATGTCTCAGCCATAGGTTCTATAAAGTATGCCATGCTGTGTACAAAACACGTTGTGTACCTTGCCAAGAGTTTGACAGGGAGGTACAATAGTGATCCAGGAGTAGGTCACTGTACAGCGGTCAAAATTATCTTTAGTAATTGGATGACTAAGGAAATATTTCTCGATTATGGAGGTGATAAAGAGTTCGTCGTAAAGGGTTACGCCGATGCAAGCTTTGACACTAAATCCAGATGACTCTAAGTATCAATCTGGATGCGTATTGAAAGTGGGAGCAATTAGCTAGAGTAGCTCCATGCAGAGCATTGTAGACATAGAAATTTGCGAGATACATAGGGATCTGTATATGACAGACCCGTTGACTAAACTTCTCTCACAAACAAAACATGTCACACCTTATTACTCTTGGGTATTAATCACATAGCAATGTGAACTAGATTATTGACTCTAGTAAACCCTTTGGGTGTTGGTCACATAGCGATGTGAACTATGGGTGTTAATCACATAACGATGTGAACTATCGGTATTAAATCACATGGCGATGTGAGCTAGATTATTGACTCTAGTGCAAGTGGGAGACTGAAGGAAATATGCCCTAGATGCAATAATAAAGTTATTATTTATTTCCTTATATCATGATAAATGTTTATTATTCATGCTAGAATTGTATTAACCGGAAACTTAATACATGTGTGAATACATAGACAAAACAGTATGTCCCTAGTATGCCTCTACTAGACTAGCTCATTGATCAAAGATGGTTATGTTTCCTAGCCATAGACATGAGTTGTCATTTGATCAACGGGATCACATCATTAGGAGAATGATGTGATGGACAAGAACCATCCGTTAGCATAGCACTATGATCGTTTAGTTTTACTGCTATTGCTTTCTTCATGACTTATACATGTTCCTATGACTATGAGATTATGCAACTCCCGAATACCGTAGGAACACCTTGTGTGCTATCAAACGTCACAACGTAACTGGGTGATCATAAAGATGCTCTACAGGTGTCTCCGAAAGTATTCGTGGTATTGGCATAGATCAAGATTAGGATTTGTCACTCCGAGTGTCGGAGATGTATCTCTGGGCCCTCTCGGTAACACACATCACAATAAGCCTTGCAAGCAAAAGACTAATGAGTTGGTCACGAGATGATGTGTTACGGAACGAGTAAAGAGACTTGCCGATAACGAGATTGAACTAGGTATAGAGATACCGACGATCGAATCTCGGGCAAGTAACATACCGTTTGACAAAAGGAACAACGTATGTTGTTATGCGGTTCTGACCGATAAAAGATCTTCGTAGAATATGTAGGAGCCAATATGAACATCCAGGTTCCTCTATTGGTTATTGACCGGAGATGAGTCTCGATCATGTCTACATAGTTCTCGAACCCGTAGGGTCCGCACGCTTAACGTTTGATGACGATCGGTATTACGAGTTTTTGAGTATTGATGTACCGAAGGTAGTTCGGAGTCCCGGATGAGATCACGGACATGAGGAGGAGTCTCGGAATGTCCGAGACATAAAGATTAATATATTGGACGGCTATATTCGGACACCGGAAGTATACCGGAAAAGTTTCGCATTTATCGGGAATGCCGGAGGGGGTTACCGGAACCCCCTACGAGAGGGGATGGTCCATAGTGGGCCTAAAGGGTGAGAGAGAGGCAGCCCATAGGGCTGGCCGGCGCCCTCACCTAGGAATCCTAGTTGGACTAGGATTGGGGGGGGCGCCACCTCTCCTATTCCTTTCCCCCTTCTTCCTTTCGGTGAATCCTACTAGGAATAGGATTGCAATCCTATTCCTAGTAGGAATCCCTTCCCTAGCCGCACCAGGAGAGTTGGCCGGCCCCTCCTCCCTTGCTCCTTTATATTTGGGGGCAGGGGGGCACCCAAAGACACACAAGTTGAATTGTTTTAGCCGTGTGCGGTGCCCCCCTCCACAGAATCACACCTCGGTCGTACCGTCGCGGAGCTTAGGCGAAGCCTTGTGCCGGTGAACACATCATATCCGTCACCACGCCGTCATGCTGACAAAACTCTCCCGTGAAGCTCAACTGGATCAAGAGCTCGTGGGACGTCATCAAGCTGAACGTGTGCTGAACTCGGAGGTGCCGTACGTTCGGTGCTTGATCGGTTGGATCGCGAAGAAGTTCGACAACATCAACCGCGTCACTTGACGCTTCCGCTCCCGGTCTACGAGGGTACGTAGACACACTCTCCCCTCTTGTTGCTATGCATCTGGTAGATAGATCTTGCGTGATCGTAGGAAAATTTTAAAATACTACGTTCCCCAATAAGAAGAACTTCAAGAAGGACGGCAAGGGAGTTGCCGCGCCCGGCAAGCCTGTTGCCGAGAAGAAGCCAAAGTATGGACCCAAGCCTGAGACAGAGTGTTTTTATTGCAAGGGAACGGGTCACTGGAAGCGGAACTGCCCCAAATACTTAGCAGACAAGAAGGCCGGCAACGTCAAAGGTATATTTGATATACTTGTTATTGATGTGTACCTTACCAGCATAGTAGCTCCTGGGTATTTGATACCGGTGCAGTTGCTCACATTTGTAACTCAAAACAGGAGCTGCGGAATAAACGGAGACTGGCAAAGGATGAGGTGACGATGCGCGTCGGGAATGGTTCCAAGGTCGATGTGATCGCCGTCGGCACGCTACCTCTACATCTACCCTCGGGATTAGTTTTAAACCTCAATAATTGTTATTTAGTACCAGCTTTGAGCATGAACATTGTTTCTGGATCTCGTCTTATGCGAGATGGCTACTCTTTCAAATCGGAGAATAATGGTTGTTCTATTTATTTGAGAGATATGTTTTATGGTCATGCCCCGCTGGTCAATGGTTTATTTTTGATGAATCTCGAACGTAGTGATACACATATTCATATTGTAGATGCCAAAAGATGTAAAGTTGATAATGATAATCCCACATACTTGTGGCATTGCCGCCTTGGTCATATTGGTGTCAAACGTATGAAGAAGCTCCATTCAGATGGACTTCTAGAGTCTCTTGATTATGAATCATTTGACACGTGCGAACCATGCCTCTTGGGCAAGATGACCAAGACTCCGTTCTCCGGAACAATGGAGCGAGCAACCAACTTGTTGGAAATCATACATACCGATGTGTGCGGTCCAATGAGTGTTGAGGCTCGCGGAGGCTACCGTTATGTTCTCACCCTCACGGATGACTTGAGTAGATACGGGTATATCTATTTGATGAAACACAAGTCTGAGACCTTTGAAAAGTTCAAGGAATTTCAGAATGAGGTTGAGAATCAACGTGACAGAAAAATAAAGTTCTTGCGATCGGATCGTGGGGGTGAATATTTAAGTCATGAATTTGGCACACACACCTTAGGAGCTGTGGAATTGTTTCGCAATTGACACCGCCCGGAACACCTCAACGTAACGGTGTGTCCGAACGTCGAAATCGTACTATGTTGGACATGGTGCGATCTATGATGTCCCTCAACGATTTACCGCTATCTTTTTGGGGTTATGCTTTAGAGACTGCCGCATTCACTTTAAATAGGGCTCCGTCGAAATCCATTGAGACGACTCCGTATGAACTTTGGTTTGGCAAGAAGCCGAAGCCGTCGTTTCTAAAAGTTTGGGGTTGCGATGCTTATGTCAAGAAACTTCAACCTGAAAAGCTAGCTCGAACCCAAACCGGAAAAATGCGTCTTCATAGGATACCCAAAGGAAACAATTGGGTACACCTTCTACCATAGATCTGAAGGCAAAGTCTTTGTTGCCAAGAATGGATGCTTTCTGGAGAAAGAGTTTCTCTCGAAAGAAGTGAGTGGGAGGAAAGTAGAACTTGATGAGGTGACAGTCACCCCTCCTATAGCGGAAAGTAGCGCAGCGCAGGAAATTGTTCCTGAGGTGCCTACACCGACAAGGGAGGAAGTTGATGATAATGATCATGAAGAAACAGATCAAGTTACTACTGAACTTCGAAGGTCCACAAGGGCACGTTCCGCACCAGAGTGGTACGGCAACCCTGTACTGGAAATCATGTTGTTAGACAACGGTGAACCTTCGAACTATGAAGAAGCGATGGCGGGCCCGGATTCCAATAAATGGCTTGGAGCCATGAAATCCGACATAGAATCCATGTATGAAAACAAAGTATGGACTTTGGTGGACTTGCCTGTGTTGGGGATCGTAGCAGAAAATCAAAATTTTTCCTACGCATCACCAAGATCTATCTATGGAGTAATCTAGCAACGAGCATAAAGGGGAGTGCATCTACATACCCTTGTAGATCGCGAGCGGAAGCGTTCAAGAGAACGGTGATGATGGAGTCGTACTCGTCGTGATCCAAATCACCGATGATCCTAGCGCCGAACGGACGGCACCTCCGTGTTCAACACACGTACGGAGCGGGGACGTCTCCTCCTTCTTGATCCAGCAAGAGGGGAGGAGAGGTTGATGGAGATCCAGCAGCACGACGGCGTGGTGGTGGAAGTAGCGGGATTCCAGCAGGGCTTCGCCAAGCGCTGCGGGAGGAGGGAGATGTGTCACGGGAGGGAGAGGGAGGCGCCAGGGCTTGGGGTGCGGCTCCCATGCGCCTCCCCACTATATATAGGGGTGGAGGGGGCTGGTTTCTTGCCCTCCAAGTCCATTGGGGCGTTGGCAAAGGTGGGGGAAAGAAATCCCATCATTTCCTTTCCCCACCGATTGTTATCCCCCCTTTTTAGGGATCTTGATCTTATCCCTTCGGGATATGATCTTATTCCTTCTAAGGGGGGGATCTTGGTGCGCCTTGACCAGGGGTGTGGGGCCTTGCCCCCACTACCCACGTTCATGTGGGTCCCCCCATGCAGGTGGGCCCCACTTCGGAACCTTCTAGAACCTTCCCGGTACAATACCGAAAAATCCCGAACTTTTTCCGGTGGCCAAAATAGGACTTCCTATATATAAATCTTTACCTCCGGACCATTCCGGAACTCCTCGTGACGTCCGGGATCTCATCCGGGACTCCGAACAACTTTCGGGTTTCCGCATACTTATATCTCTACAACCCTAGCGTCACCGAACCTTAAGTGTGTAGACCCTACGGGTTCGGGAGACACGCAGACATGACCGAGACGACTCTCCGGTCAATAACCAACAGCGGGATCTGGATACCCATGTTGGCTCCCACATGCTCCACGATGATCTCATCGGATGAACCACGATGTCAAGGATTCAATCAACCCCGTATACAATTCCCTTTGTCTATCGGTACAGTACTTGCCCGAGATTCGATCGTCGGTATACCGATACCTTGCTCAATCTCGTTACCGGCAAGTCTCTTTACTCGTTCCGTAACACATCATCCCGTGATCAACTCCTTGATCACATATTGTGCACATTATGATGATGTCCTACCGAGTGGGCCCAGAGATACCTCTCCGTCATACGGAGTGACAAATCCCAGTCTCGATTCGTGCCAACCCAACAGACACTTTCAGAGATACCTGTAGTGCACCTTTATAGCCACCCAGTTACGTTGTGACGTTTGGTACACCCAAAGCATTCCTACGGTATCCGGGAGTTGTACAATCTCATGGTCTAAGGAAAAGATACTTGACATATAGAAAAGCTTTAGCATACGAACTACACGATCTGTGCTAGGCTTAGGATTGGGTCTTGTCCATCACATCATTCTCCTAATGATGTGATCCCGTTATCAACGACATCCAATGTCCATGGTTAGGAAACCGTAACCATCTATTGATCAACGAGCTAGTCGTCTAGAGGCTCACTAGGGACATGGTGTTTGTCTATGTATCCACACATGTATCTGAGTTTCCTATCAATACAATTCTAGCATGGATAATAAACGATTATCGTGAACAAGGAAATATAATAATAACCAATTTATTATTGCCTCTAGGGCATATTTCCAACAGTCTCCCACTTGCACTAGAGTCAATAATCTAGTTCACATCGCCATGTGATTAACACTCACAGGTCACATCGCCATGTGACTAACATCCAAAGAGTTCACTAGAGTCAGTAATCTAGTTCACATCAATATGTGATTAACACTCAATGAGTTCTGGGTTTGATCATGTTATGCTCGTGAGAGAGGTTGTAGTCAACGGGTCTGCAACATTCAGATCCCTATGTACTTCGCAAAACTTTATGTCATATCGTAGATGCTGCTACCACGTTCCACTTGGAGCTATTCCAAACTGTTGCTCCATTATACGTATCCGGTATCTCCACTTAGAGTTATCCGGATAGGTGTTAAGCTTGCATCGACGTAACTCTTTACGTCGAACTCTTTATCACCTCCATAACCGAGAAACATTTCCTTATTCCTCTAAGGATAATTTTGACCACTATCTAGTAATCCACTCCTGGATCACTTTTGTACCCTCTTGCCAGACATGTGGCAAGGCACACATCAGGTGCGGTACTTAGCATGGCATACCGTATAGAGCCTATGACAAAACCATAGGGGACGACCTTCGTCCTTCCTCTTTCTTCTGCCGTGGTCAAGCTTTGAGTCTTACTCAACTTCACACCTTACAACTCAGGTAAGAACTCCTTCTTTGACTGATCTATTTTGAACTCCTTCAAAATCATGTCAAAGGTGTGTGTTCTTTTGAAAGTATCATCAGGCTTCTTGATCTATCTGTATAGATCTTGATGCTCAATATGTAAGCAGCTTTATCCAGGTCTTCCTTTGAAAAACTCATTTCAAATAACCCTTTATGCTTTCCAGAAATTCTACATCATTTCGGATCAACAATATGTCACTCACATATACTTATCAGAAATGTTGTGATGCTCCCACTCACTTTATTGTAAATACAAGTTTCTAACAAACTTTGTATACCCAAAAACTTTGATCACTCCATCAAAGCATATATTCCGACTCCGAGATGCTTGCTCTAGTCCACAGAAGGATCGCTGGAGCTAGCATATCTTTTAGCATCCTTAGGATCGACAAAACCTTTCTGATTGTATCATATACAACCTTTCCTTACGAAAACTGGTAAGGAAACTTGTTTTGTCATCCATCTGCCAGATTTCATAAATGCAGCTAATGCTAACATGATTCCGACGGACTTAAGCATCGCTACGGGTGAGAAAATCTCATCGTAGTCAACTCCTTGAACTTGTGGAAAACTCTTCGCCACAAGTCGAGCTTCATAGACGGTGACATTACCGTCCACGTCCGTCTTCTTCTTCAAGATCCAGTTATCTCAATGGCTTGCCAATCATCGGGCAAGTCCACCAAAGTCCATACTTTGTTTTGATACATGGATCCTATCTCGGATTTCCCGGCTTCTAACCATTTGTCGGAATACGGGCCCACCATCGCTTCTCCATAGTTCGTAGGTTCATCGTTGTCCAACAACATGACCTCTAAGACAGGATCACCGTACCACTCAGGAGTAGTACATATCCTTGTCGACCTACGAGGTTCGATAGCAACTTGATCTGGAGCTTCATGATCACTATCATTAGTTTCCTCTTCAACTGTCGTAGGTTCCACAGAAACATCTTTCTGTGTTGCACTACTCTCCGGTTGAAGTGAGGGTTCGACAACCTCATCAAGTTCTATCTTCCTCCCACTCAATTCTTTCGAGAGAAACTCCTTCTCGAGAAAGGACCCATTCTTAGCGACAAACATTTTTGTCCTTGGATCTGAGATAGAAGGTACACCCAACTGTTACCTTTGGGTATCCTATGAAGATGTTTTGTCCGCTTTGGGTTCGAGCTTTTCCCGGCTGAAGCCATAAGCCTCGCAGCCCCAAACATTGAGAAACGACAACTACGGTTTCTTGCCAAACCATACGACGTCGTCTCAACGGACTTAGATGGTGCCCTATCTAAAGTGAATGCAGCTGTCTCTAATGCATAACCTCAAAATAACAGCGGTAGATCGGTAAGATACATCATAGATCGCACCATATCTCATAAGGTTCGATTACGATGTCCGGACACCCCATTCCGCTGTGGTGTTCAAGGGGGCTTCAACTGCGAAACAATTCCACAATGTCTTAAGTGATTGCCAAACTCATAATTCAGAAAATATCCCCTTGATCAGATCGTAGGAACATGATCTTCTTGTTATGATGATTCTTAATCTTCACTCTGAAATTGTTTGAACCTTTCAAACGTTTCAGACTTTTGCTTCATTAAGTAAATATACCATATCTACTCAAATC
>LR738714.1:821836289-821890464 GCA_902687465.1 Secale cereale | reverse complement strand
GTATTGCAATGAACATGATCTAATCATATTCATGCTCAACGTAGACACCCGATAACATTTATCTAGGTTCAACACTAATCTCGAAAATAGAGTAAGTGTGCGATGGTGATCTTATCAACCTTGGAAACACTTCCAACACACATCGTCACCTCGCCCTTAGCTAGTCTCCGTTCAGTTCATAGCTTTTGCTTCAAGTCACTAATAATAGCAACTGAACCGGTATCCAATACCCAGGTCCTACAAGGAGCACTACTAAGGTACACATCAATAACACGTATATCAAATATACTTTGTTGAAGTTGCCAGCTATCATATCTACCATGTATTTGGGGTGGTTCCGCTACCATGTGACCGTTCCCCTTACAATAGAAGCACTTAGTCTCGAGGTTTGGGTTCAACCATGGGTTCCTTCATCAGAGCGACAACAGGTTTGCCATTCATGAAGTTTCCCTTCTAGCCCTTACCCCTTTTGAAACCAGTGGTCTTGTTAAACCATCAACACTTGATGCTCCTTCTTGATTTCTACTTTTTGCGGTACTAAGAACCGCTAACAGCACCGGGATCATCTCCATCCTTTGCATGTCATAGTTCATCACGAAGTTCTAGTAGCTTGGTGATAGTGTCTAGAGAATTCCGTCAACCACTATCTCATCTGGAAGATTAACTCCCACTTGGTTCAAGTGATTTTAGCACCCAGACATTCTGAGCACACGCTCACTAGTTGAGCTATTCTCCTCCATCTTTTTGGCAAAGGAACTTGTTAGAGGTATCATACCTCTCAACACGGGCATGAGCCTGAAATCCCAATTTCAGCTCTTAGAACATCTCATATGTTCCATGGCGTTCAAAACGTCATTGGAATCCCGATTCTAAGCCGTAAAGTATGGTGCACTAAACTATCAAGTAGTCATCAGGACGTGTCTCTCAGGTGTTCACAACATCCACAGACAACGTTGTAGGGGTTTGCACATCGAGCGGTGCATCAAAGATGTAAGCTTTCTGTGCAGCAGTGAGGACACTCCTCGGACTACGGACCCAGTCCGCATCCTTGCTTACAATATCTTTCAACTTAGTCTTTCTCTAGGATCGTATTAAACAGGGAGCTACAACGCAGTTATTGGTCTACAACATAATTTGCGAAGACAACTTAGACTATTGTTCATGACAATGAAGTTTATCTAATGAACTCCCACTCAGATAGACATCTCTCTAGTCATCTAAGTGATACATGATCCGAATCGACTAGGCCGTGTCCGATCATCACGTGAGACGGACTAGTCATCAACGGTGAACATCTTCATGTTGATCGTATCTTCTATACGACTCATGTTCGACCTTTCGGTCTTCCGTGTTCCGAGGCCATGTCTGTACATGCTAGGCTCGTCAAGACAACCCTAAGTGTATCGCGTGTGTAAATCTGGCTTACACCCGTTGTATGCGAACGTTAGAACCTATCACACCCGATCATCACGTGGTGCTTCAGAACAACGAACCTTTGCAACGGTGCACAGTTAGGGGGAACACAATTCTTGAAATTTTAGTGAGAGATCATCTTATTCACTACCGTCGTTCTAAGCAAATAAGATGTAAAACATGATAAACATCACATGCAATCAAATAGTGACATGATATGGCCAATATCATTTTGCTCCTTTTGATCTTCATCTTCGGGGCCCCATGATCATCATTGTCACCGGCATGACACCATGATCTCCATCATCATGATCTCCATCATCGTGTCTCCATGAAGTCGTCTCGCCAAACATTACTTCTACTACTATGGCTAACGTTTAGCAATAAAGTAAAGTAATTACATGGCGTTATTCAGTGACACGCAGGTCATACAATAAATAAGACAACTCCTATGGCTCCTGCCGGTTGCCATTCTCATCGACATGCAAGTCGTGATTCCTATTACAAGAACATGATCAATCTCATACATCACATATATATCATTCATCACATCCTTTTGGCCATATCACATCACACGGCACATGCTGCAAGAACAAGTTAGACGTCCTCTAATTGTTGTTGCAAGTTTTTACGTGGCTGCTATAGGTTTCTAGCAAGAACGTTTCTTACCTACGCCAAAACCACAACGTGATATGCCAATTTCTATTTACCCTTCACAAGGACCCTTTTCATCGAATCCGATCCGACTAAAGTGGGAGAGACAGACACCCGCTAGCCACCTTATGCAACTAGTGCATGTCAGTCGGTGGAACCTGTCTCACGTAAGAGTACGTGTAAGGTCGGTCCGGGCCGCTTCATCCCACGATGCCGCCGAATCAAGATAAGACTAGTAACGGCAAGTAAATTGACATGATCTACGCCCACAACTACTTTGTGTTCTACTCGTGCAAGATACTACGCATAGACCTAGCTCATGATGCCACTGTTGGGGATCGTAGCAGAAAATCAAAATTTTTCCTACGCATCACCAAGATCTATCTATGGAGTAATCTAGCAACGAGCATAAAGGGGAGTGCATCTACATACCCTTGTAGATCGCGAGCGGAAGCGTTCAAGAGAACGGGGATGATGGAGTCGTACTCGTCGTGATCCAAATCACCGATGATCCTAGCGCCGAACGGACGGCACCTCCGTGTTCAACACACGTACGGAGCGGGGACGTCTCCTCCTTCTTGATCCAGCAAGGGGGGAGGAGAGGTTGATGGAGATCCAGCAGCACGACGGCGTGGTGGTGGAAGTAGCGGTATTCCAGCAGGGCTTCGCCAAGCGCTGCGGGAGGAGGGAGATGTGTCACGGGAGGGAGAGGGAGGCGCCAGGGCTTGGGGTGTGGCTCCCATGCGCCTCCCCACTATATATAGGGGTGGAGGGGGCTGGTTTCTTGCCCTCCAAGTCCATTGGGGCGTTGGCAAAAGTGGGGGAAAGAAATCCCATCATTTCCTTTCCCCACCGATTGTTATCCCCCCTTTTTAGGGATCTTGATCTTATCCCTTCGGGATATGATCTTATTCCTTCTAAGGGGGGATCTTGGTGCGCCTTGACCAGGGGTGTGGGGCCTTGCCCCCACTACCCACGTTCATGTGGGTCCCCCCATGCAGGTGGGCCCCACTTCGGAACCTTCTAGAACCTTCCCGGTACAATACCGAAAAATCCCGAACATTTTCCGGTGGCCAAAATAGGACTTCCTATATATAAATCTTTACCTCCGGACCATTCCGGAACTCCTCGTGACGTCCGGGATCTCATCCGGGACTCCGAACAACTTTCGGGTTTCCGCATACTTATATCTCTACAACCCTAGCGTCACCGAACCTTAAGTGTGTAGACCCTACGGGTTCGGGAGACACGCAGACATGACCGAGACGACTCTCCGGTCAATAACCAACAGCGGGATCTAGATACCCATGTTGGCTCCCACATGCTCCACGACGATCTCATCGGATGAACCACGATGTCAAGGATTCAATCAACCCTGTATACAATTCCCTTTGTCTATCGGTACAGTACTTGCCCGAGATTCGATCGTCGGTATCCCGATACCTTGTTCAGTCTCGTTACCGGCAAGTCTCTTTACTCGTTCCGTAACACATCATCCCGTGATCAACTCCTTGATCACATTGTGCACATTATGATGATGTCCTACCGAGTGGGCCTAGAGATACCTCTTCGTCACACGGAGTGACAAATCCCAGTCTCGATTCATGCCAACCCAACAGACACTTTCGGAGATACCTGTAGTGCACCTTTATAGCCACCCAGTTACGTTGTGACGTTTGGTACACCCAAAGCATTCCTACGGTATCCGGGAGTTGCACAATCTCATGGTCTAAGGAAAAGATACTTGACATTTAGAAAAGCTTTAGCATACGAACTACACGATCTGTGCTAGGCTTAGGATTGGGTCTTGTCCATCACATCATTCTCCTAATGATGTGATCCCGTTATCAACGACATCCAATGTCCATGGTCAGGAAACCGTGACCATCTGTTGATCAACGAGCTAGTCAACTAGAGGCTTACTAGGGACATGGTGTTTGTCTATGTATCCACACATGTATCTGAGTTTCCTATCAATACAATTCTAGCATGGATAATAAACAATTATCATGAACAAGGAAATATAATAATAACCAATTTATTATTGCCTCTAGGGCATATTTCCAACAGCCTGATGATAGGCACGCCATAGAAAACAAATGGATATTTAAGAAGAAGACAGACGCGGATGGTAATGTGACCATCTATAAGGCTCGGCTTGTCGCTAAGGGTTATCGACAAGTTCAAGGGATTGACTACGACGAGACTTTCTCTCCCGTAGCGATGCTGAAGTCAGTCAGAATCATGTTAGCTATTGCCGCATTCTATGATTATGAGATTTGGCAAATGGACGTCAAAACAGCATTCCTTAACGGCTTCCTCAAGGAAGAGTTGTATATGATGCAACCGGAAGGTTTTTTCGATCCAGAGAACGCTAACAAGGTATGCAAGCTCCAGCGCTCGATTTACGGGCTGGTGCAAGCATCTCGGAGTTGGAATATTCGCTTTGATGAGGTGATCAAAGCGTTTGGACTTATACAAACTTATGGAGAAGCCTGTATTTACAAGAAAGTGAGTGGGAGCTCTGTGGCATTTCTCATATTATATGTGGATGACATATTACTGATGGGAAATGATATAGAATTCTTGGAAAATGTAAATGCCTACTTGAATAAAAGTTTTTCAATGAAGGACCTTGGAGAAGCTGCTTACATATTAGGCATCAAAATCTATAGAGATAGATCGAGACACCTCATTGGTCTTTCACAAAGTACATACCTTGACAAAATATTGAAGAAGTTCAATATGGATCAGTCAAAGAAAGGATTCTTGCCTGTTTTGCAAGGTATGAGATTGAGCAAGGCTCAGTCGCCGACCACGGCAGAAGATAGAGAAAAGATGAGTGTCATTCCCTATGCCTCGGCCATAGGTTCTATCATGTATGACATGCTGTGTACCAGACCTGATGTGAACCTTGCCATAAGTTTGGTAGGGAGGTACCAAAGTGATCCCGGTACGGAACACTGGACAGCGGTCAAGAACATCCTGAAGTACCTGAAAAGGACTAAGGATATGTTTCTCGTTTATGGAGGTGACGAAGAGCTCGTCGTAAAGAGTTACGTCGATGCTAGCTTCGACACAGATTTGGATGACTCTAAGTCTCAAACCGGATACGTGTATATTTTGAACAGAGGGGCAGTCAGCTGGTGCAGTTGCAAGCAAAGCGTCGTGGCAGCATCTACATGTGAAGCGGAGTACATAGCTGCTTCCGAAGCAGCGCAGGAAGGAGTCTGGATGAAGGAGTTCATCACCGTCCTAGGAGTCATTCCAAGCGCGTCAAGCCTGATGACTCTCTTCTGTGACAACACTGGTGCTATTGCTATTACCAAGGATCCCAGGTTTCACAAGAAGACCAAGCACATCAAGCGCCGTTTCAACACCATCCGGAATTATGTTCAGGATGGAGACATAGATATTTGTAAAGTGCATACGGATCTGAATGTAGCAGACCCGTTGACTAAACCTCTTTCACGAGCAAAACATGATCAACACCAGAACTCTATGGGTGTTCGATTCATCACAATGTAACTAGATTATTGACTCTAGTGTAAGTGGGAGACTGTTGGAGATATGCCCTAGAGGCAATAATAAAAGCATTATTATTATATCTCCTTGTTCATGATAACTGTCTGTTATTCATGCTTGAATTGTATTGTACGGAAACAATGATACATGTGTGAATACATAGAGCACAATGAGTCCCTGGTAGGCCTCTAGTTACCAGTTCGTTGATCAACAGATGGTCACGGTTTCCTGACCATGGACATGAGATGTCGATGATAACGGGATCACATCATTAGGAGAATGATGTGATGGACAAGACCCAAACTTGAGCATAACACGAGATCGTATAGTTCGTAATGCATAAGCTTTTCGGTGTCAAGTATTTATTCCTTAGACCATGAGGTTGTACAACTCCCTGATGCCGTAGGAGTACTTTGGGTGTGCCAACCGTCACAACGTAACTGGGTGGCTATAAAGGTACGCATCGGGTATCTCCGAAAGTGTCTGTTGAGTTGGTACGAACCGAGACTGGGATGTTGTCACTCCATATGACGGAGAGGTACCTCTGGGCCCACTCGGTAATACATCATCATAATGAGCTCAATGTGACTAAGTAGTTAGTCACGGGATGATGGATTACGGATCAAGTAAAGAGACTTGCCATGACGAGATTGAACAAGGTATTGGGAATACCGACGATCGAATCTCGGGCAAGTACCGTACCGATGGACAAAGGGAATAACATACGGGATTGAGTGAATCCTTGACACGGTGGTTCATCCGATGAAGATCATCGAGGAACACGTGGGAACCAACATGGGTATACAGATCCCGCTGTTGATTATTGACCGGAGAGTGGTCTCGGTCATGTCTACGTGTCTCCCGAACCCGTAGGGTCTACACACTTAAGGTTCGGTAACGCTAGGGTCGTAGAGATAAATGCACGTGGAAACCCGAAAGTTGTTCGGAGTCCCGGATGAGATCCCGGGCGTCACGAGGAGTTCCGGAATGGTCCGGAGGTAAAGATTGATATATAGGAAGTCCAGTTTCGGCCATCGGGTGATCTCCGGGGGTCACCGGGAGCGTCCCGGGACCACCGGAGGGGCCTCGGGGGTCCACCGGGTGGGACCACCCATCCCGGTGGGGCCCCTAGGCCGCAAGGGGAAGTGTGCAGCCCCTCTGGGCTGGCGCACCACTAGGGGCCCACCTCCCCATGCGCCTAGGGTTAAAACCCTAACGGGGAGGGGGGCCACCACTTGCCTTGGGGGGCAAGGACTCCCCCCTGGCCGCCCCCCTGCAGATTGGATCTGCAGGGGCCCTGGCGCACCCCCTGGCCCCCTATATATATGTGGGAGGGGAGAGGGCTGCCGCACCCTTGCCCTGGCGCCTCTCCCCCTCCCGTCACACCTTCATACTCCCAACGCAGGGCGCCCGGCGAAGCCCTGCTGCGATCTCCACTGCATCCGTCATCACGCCGTCGTGCTGCCGGATCTCTGACGACTTCTCCGCCCCCCTTGCTGGATCAAGAAGGAGGTGACGTTGCTGCACCGTACGTGTGTTGAACGCGGAGGTGCCGTCCGTTCGGCGCTAGATCATCGGTGACGAAGAACGCGAAGAGTACGACTACTTCATCCACGCTTCTTCGAAAGCTTCCGCTCGCAATCTCCATAACGGTATGTAGATGCACTCTTACTTGCTCGTTGCTAGATGTCTCCATAGTTGGATCTTGGTGAAAGCGTAGAAATTTTTTGAATTATGCTACGTTCCCCAACAGAAAGTTAAGTAAGTATGCGGCCAACAATTGATATGGGTGGAAAAGAAAATTTTACATAGGAGCCATTCATGCTTCGATATAATTCTTGGTAAGAAATTACTCCAAAACATATAGACAAATGATACAACATGAGGGGGAAAGATGAGTGGAGCAAAGAGGAAAATCCTAAAAGATTAGCTTGAAATCCCAAATATGGTTTTTCATTGGTGTTCCATCCTCACATACCAAGGAATTTACTATTGAACAACCTAATGCACTTGCATGTTTCATTTGGACATTGACTTCTGTCAAAATGAAATATTACTGGTGATGAATTTAATTGAATAATAGTTGAGTAAGAGATCATATCTTTGGTAAAATATATAATACTAAAGTGTTATCTAGCCGCGCAAATGCGCGGGTAGCCCACCCAGTTGATTTAGAAAGCAAGTAAATTAAATTGATTGATTATCATATAGGAAAGTTTGGTCAAAGCGGTAGTTGGAAGAAAGGTGAAATGGGAACTTTACGTTCTTTTTAAGTAGTAGAGATTAGGGTACACTAATTACAAGTATTATGTGCCTATATTATGTAGTATTCATAGATGAAGTGAGATTGGATCGACGCTGAGGTCCGCGGTGGTCGTGGTGACCGGGGACTGCGACGACGCATGGATGTTCATAGATGAAGTTATACACACTATTAACTTAGATTATATCTGCGAACTTTGCCAGTTTACTTATTATATTTTTAATTTACCTTTGTGATGTCGATGGTGGTTTAATATAGTGGATTAACTGCTGTAAAGAAAAAACTTAAGACCCCCCCCCCAACCCGCTTCGCTCGGCTCGGGTGACCGTCAAACCCATCACCTACTCCCCTCGCTGCCGCCAGTGCTCGCCATCGGGAAATGCCCGTGCTGTGGCGGCGGCAGCGGAGCCTCTCCCCTTGTGCTCCTCACGAGTTGTCGGCGGTGTGTCCAAACATGTAGCGTCGCAGTCGCGTATCTAGCAAACGGCCGACGTCCTGGGAATGGGCTCGGCTAGGCGGGTTGTGGTGGCTAGGCGTGGCGGTGTGCGAGCGGTCTCATGTCGTGGACGCCAGGGCGGTGGCCTCGAATGGGTGGCTTGCGACATGCTGCGCGTTTGGCGCTCGGCTAAGAGGTTGCCGACAGTGATTTAGTCGGTGCGCGTGCCTGCGGCCGGTGGCAGCGGATGCCCTACGCGTCGTGGCGTGGGTGTTCGGCGGCGGCGCTGCCGCAGATGGTGGTCCCAGCATGATACCGGCTGGGCGGGTGGTGTTCTTCTTGGTTTGGGGTGGGGTGGGTGTGTGGCGACGCTATGAAGGCCTGATGTGGAGGGTTTGGCGGATGCCGGGGCGGTGGCCCCGGATAGTGGTTCTTCTCTCGGATATGTGGAGGTGGAAGCTAGGGCATCGGCCTCGGAATGCATCCCATATGTGGATTTATGTGGTGGAGCCATGTCTCGATGTTGTAGGGGTGTCTCGGCAGGCTGCTTTGGTGGCTTGGAAGTCGACCCAATTGGTGCGGCTCTCGTAGTCGGCGGTAGAGATGTTGGGGCGGCGGCCCCGGATCTAGGTGCAACAGTGGTGGGTCTTGGTGGTTCGTCCATCTTGGCCACGCTCACATGGTGGTGGTGTGGGCTGCATTCCGGCTCGTTTGCGGCGGTGGATGTCAGGTGGCGCCCGCGGATGGTGGTGAAGGAAGACCATGCAGGGCGTGGAGGCCAGCTGGATGCCTGGGTGACGGGCCTGGGGTGTTGCGGTTCATCGATGCTTTCAAAGGTTGGGATTGGCGCATGGTTCTTAAGGCGTGCATTGCTTCGTCGTCGTTGTCAAGGAGGCCCGAACCTGTCCTTCTGCGTGGCTTTGGCTTCTCTCTTCAACGGTGATGGCGCTCACGGTGAGGTGGAGCGGTACTTGCGAGGCGTATTTCGTGCTTCACCGAGAGCCTATCATGGTCCTCTCCCCCTCGAGCATGCCATGCCGGATCTGTCTATGCCTGGTGGTGGGTGGCGTGGGGTTCCTCGACGTGGCAAAGATTTTTTCTTGTTAAGCATTTGCTTGCTGTGTGTTGCTGTGTTGTCGTGTGTCTTGGTGGCTTTGACGACCAGTGGGGGCTTTTAACCCTTTGTATCTGGTTTTCGCTCGGCTTTCCCTGATTAACCTGACAACTATTTTCTTCTAAATGAATGCAGGATACCTGCCATTTCAAAAAAATAATAGTGGATTACAATTGGTAGAACTTGTTAATTTTTCCATAATAATTATTTCTTGAGAAATTAAACAACTTTGTACCAAATCAGCGACACTTATTTTGTGACAGAGAAGTAGTTTTCTTTTGTAAATTAGGATCATACTACTCGTTGATATCTGTTATTTGTAATAATATTTATCCTTAGTTTTTTTTTGTGCAGATAGAGGAGAATAAAGAAATGATATCCATGATTGTGCAAATACTAACATTGTATTAAGGGTTCGTGCTAGCTATTTCTATTTGGAGGCAATTCCCTCAGGAACAGATGATTGCACATAAAGTAATGGTATCCATGACTGTACTATAGTAACATCGATAATTATGGGTTTGTGCAAGCTATTTCTATTTTTAAGCAATTCCTTACGAATAGATGATTACACAATATATTTTCTTATAGGAAGCATGGAATAAAAGTCGCAAAACATTTAATCATTCTGTTGTACCGGGCATCATCTGGTTTTAAAGGAGAGGTCTAGCGAGAAACTGGACAGGAAGGAGAGGGGGGAAGGGGAGGGTCTGATAAGAAAAATGAAGATGCATCGTCGAGTGGGGTTTTTCTGTTAGGATTACCTATTGAAGATAACACGACGGAATGTCCGGACAGTTACAATTCTCCCCTGCATAGTCTAGCTCGGACGTATGAGAGAGAGAAATGAGTTTTGACCTTGAAGACGACCTTACTTATCTGTTAAATTTATTTATATGCATTTTAGCCCGTAGCAACACACGAGCATTCTACTAGTTAATAATAGGTGCGGCGCCATTTCGCGGGCGCGGTGACCTGCGGCTCGGGCGTGGCCATGCAGGGTGGCTTGGTGGGTGCGCAGGAGGCTGAGGCGGCGTAGATAGCTTGCTCCAACGTGGTGGAGGCCTGCCGTGATGCTATTGCCCCGGCGGGGTGCGTGTCGGAGGGGCTCGGGCGGCGGATTCGTCCATGAGGGATGCGACAAGTGCGTGGCTGCATGATCTGGCGTCACGTGGACGCCCTTGGTGGTGCACGGTTTGGAGGTCTGAGATGGCGAGGAAGGGTGCCTCCGACGGTGGGTGCTGTATATCTGGCCTTTGGCGGCCGCAGTTGCGCACATGGGGCGCGTCGGCACTTCTAACGATTGGCTACGGTTCTGGATCATGGTAGTTCCTGGCTTCGGGTAGTGCTCCTCTGTCCCTTGTCAGCATGGTGCTTTGCTGGGCACGACGACTTGCGTTGCGTCCAGCGGCTTTGGGTCTCGACGGTCGTCGATGGATCTGGCTCCTCGTTCTGGATTAACCGAACAACTCTTTTCTTCTTAATGAACGCAGAAAATCTGCCATTTCGAAGAAAAAAAAACCCGTGGAACCCAATGTCGGCCCCCTGCAAGTGCTGCCTCGTGAACATACCTGACCTGCCCGAACATAGAGCTGAGCAAAAGGACACTCCAAAACGCGAATTCTCTGAATTCTTCGTTTGATACGCTTTAATCGATACTCATTTTATTTTACCGGTATTGTTCCCATATGTATTCTTATTCATGCCAGCCCTTTGGGAATGACTTTGAAACGAACATTTGTTAAACATGTTGCCCATAGCGTTGCATAACTTTGGAAGCCTCCCACCCGTGTGTTACACTGTTTTCTGCCGCGCGCCCACCTATAGAACGGCCTCGCGCCGGCCATTTTCCGGTGGGCAAACGCAACACATACCGGCCTCGGCCATGGTTCATCGCAAAATCACCACATGCGACAACAACATTGACGGCGGATGGAATCACCGGACAGTTGGTCTCTGCACCAATTGGATTAGAGCAACATGTGTTATCGTGTGACAGCCATACGACCGCGGCACACGGTGATAGACAGGCCCCCTCCATGGTTGTAAACCGTATGAATTAGACTCCCATTATTCAGAATAATTTCGAAGTCCTTGTTCTGAAAATTTTGATATTGGTTTTTGGTTATTTTAGATATTAATTTGCTTATTTATTCATTTCTAGGTGTGTTGCATTTTTTGTAAACTTTTGTACACTAAATCTAATAAGTGGTCCGTAACATTTGAAAGCACCAAAATGAAAACAAATCTTGAACTGTTCAAGAATATGAAATTTGGAACGGGGCCATATTTTCCTTGCATGACATCGATGTAAATGTCTCGCGTGAGTTTGATCCACTATCATGTAATATGAATTCGAAAGCCCCAATCCACTCGCATTTGGTTATATGCTTGTTGCTCTCATTTTCTGTATGTGTATGACGCTTGTGCAAGGGTTTTAAGACGCCCTTTGTGGGTGAATGGAAGGTGCGTATTTGCAACAAAAGGTGCCATGTCTGCATGTATTCTTCATATAGCTTGCTTGCCTTGTTTGTTGTCTGTCTGCCCGGCCGTTGCACGTTGCGTTCCGCCGGGATGGCATGCTTCAGCCTGTCCACCCGACCATGCACATTACGGTCAGCTAGTCTGCCGGCCGTTACATGTTGTCGTCTGTCGGGATGGTATGTTTTGGCCTCTCTGCCTGGCCATCGCACATTGCGGTCTGCCCAGTGGTGTGTTTGGGCCTGCCTGTCAAGCCATTGCACATTGCGGTAGAGAGCCCAGGACTTCGCTGCGCGAGTAAGAGCATCTCCAACAGCCACGCTATACTAGCGCCGCGCCGCAAAAAACGCAATTTTAACACGCGCGCAACGCGCCGGACAGCTCCAGCGGGCGCGCAAAAACCGCGCGCGCGCTAAAACGAGTTGGGCGCGCTGGCGAAAGCCCCATCCCGCGCTGTTGATTTGGGACGTCCACTTCCGCGCGCGGCAGACTCGAGCGCGCGCGCGAACTCTCCTTTCTTCCTCTTCCCACCCGCGCGCGCCGGCGCCCGCGCCCTTCCACCATGGATGCGCACACCGGAACCCCGCTCACCCCGCTGTACAGCCGCGACCCCCCCGCCGCCGCCGCCGCCGAAAACCCTAGCGCGGCGAGCGTTGGCGCTGGCGCCGCCGCCGCCACCGGAGCTCCGCCATCGGTCGGCCTCGCGCGCAGCCTCTTCTTGCCGCCGCGGATGACCACGCCGACGAGTGGCGTCGCGCCGGCGCCGTCCCGTGCTACCGCCGCACCGTCAAAGCTCCCCAATGCGTCGGAGCCGAAGAAAAGAAAAATATCCGCGAAGAAGAAGGCGGCGGACGGCTCCGGCACCTCGAAGAAGAAGAAGCTTGCAGGGCGGCGGACGGCTCCGGTGTCTACCGAAGCGCCGGCGAGCTCAATAGTTGAGCCGGCGGCCGACGCGCACCACGTGCTCGACGAAATGCCCCCAAGGTGAAAAAAATTTCAACTTTTATTTTCTTGTTATTTGTTCAATGCATCATCATATAGATTTCTTTATATTTGCATTTGTAGTCTCAACGATGATGCATACATGTCAACTATGGGTGTTGGGTCCAACAATTCGCATTGGTCTCAAACCAATGAAATCCATTTGGACGACCATGAGTTTGAGGTGGACGAGGAGGGTGAGGGCATTGTCGAGGCGCCGAAAGGAAGAGCGGGCAATTACACCACCAATGATGACAAATTACTATGCAATACTTGGTTGCAAGTGTCGAGGGATCCATCCGTTGGAGGTGATCAAATTAGAGATGCTTATTGGGGGCGAATGAAAGAACACTTTGATGCTCAGAACGTGAGTGGAATTGACCGCTCCGAGAGATCACTTCGGTCCCGATGGTCGACAATCAACTCGGATTGTCAAAAGTGGGCGGCCGCACAAAAGGCAGTTGACAAGCTTAACCCAAGTGGGACAAATGAGGATGATAGAGTAAGTGGCATCTCATACATGTTCATCATACTTTTTTTTGGTGCCCGAAGTGCTAACTTGTTTTGTTTTTCTTGTAGTACAACATTGCACAAAACTTGTTCAGAGAAGAGACGAGGACAACCAAGAAGGGGAAGATCAAGAAAGGAAAGATCTTTACCTTGCCTCATTGCTATGAAGTGTTGAAGGATGATGAGAAATGGAAGAAGCGTGAAGATTTGGATGATTTGCATTTGAGCAACAAACGCAAGCGCACAATTGAGTTCAATGATGATGATGAGGAGGATGATGCATCAAGTGAGGACGGCAAGAGAAGCCCCACACCCAACTCGGTTTCATACTCGAAACCAAAACGACCGGATGGGTGCAAGAAGGACAAAACCGAAAAGAAGAAGAGGAAAGGAGATGATGAGCTCACAAATGCTATGGAAGCTATTGTGAAGGCAAGAAAAGAAGCGAACGAGGTGAGGAAAATGGCAAGGAACCAAGATGCCGCGGCCGAGGAGAGGAGCTTGGCGGCCGAGGAGAGGAGGGTGGCCGCCGAGGAGAGGAAAGTGGCATTGGAGGAGAGGAAGGTGGGCATGAAGGAGCGAACTAAGTTGATGGAATGGGAAAAACACTTGTTCTTCTTGGACACATCTTTGTTCAATGAAGCGCAAATGGAATATGCCAACCTTGCCCGTGAAGAAGTCTTGATTCAAAAAAGAGCCATGATCCACACAATGGGTGGCGGCATGGGTGGCGGTGGCCTCGGCGGCATGGGAGGCATGGGCCTCGGCACCATGGGAGGCTTCGGAGCCATGGGAGGCATGGGTGCACCTCCGGCCGCCATGGGAGGCATGGGTGGCTTTCGCGCACCCTCCAACGCTATGGGAGGCATGGGTGGCTTTGGAGCACCCTCCAACGTTATGGGAGGCATGGGTGGCATGAGTTTTGCTTCTCTCATGGGAGGCATGGGTGCACCTCCGGCCGCCATGGGAGGCATGGGTGCACCTCCGGCCGCCATGGGAGGCATGGGTGCACCTCCGGCCATGAGGAGTGGAATGTCTTTCGATGTGCCTCACACACATACCCATGAAAATGCCGTTGAAGAACTTGCCAAGACCGTTGGAGCTACAAGTGATGCGGTGCGTGATGAAGTTAGGGAGGAAGATTCATCGACGGAAGAAGAGGAAGAATCGTCGGCGGAAGAAGAGGAAGAAGACGAAGAAGACGAGGAAGATGGTTGATGTGTTTATATGTCTTGAACTTTGTTGGATGAACTTGTATTTTGAACTTGGTTTGCATTTGGAACTTGGTTGGATGAACTTGTGGGCCTGACTTTTTATATATTCATCAACTTGTTTGTATTAAATTTCACATGTTAATTGCATTTTGATTGAATGTTTCAAACTATTTTGTGTCCAAATGCCATATTTGGCGCTGCTGTAGCGGCGCGCGCGCTGCATTTTTGCGCGCTGCTGGAGCGGAGCGCGCGCGCTGCATTTTAGAGCTGCCGCTGGAGCCAGCGCTGCGCGGCGCGGCAAACCAGCCGAAGCGCGCGCGGCAAATGCGTTTTTTGGGCGCGGCGCGTAGCGCGGCTGTTGAAGATGCTCTAAAGGAGCAACACGAGGTGAATAAACACAGTAAGCATGCATAATTCATAAAATCTAATCAACATTTATATGTCCGCCACTACATGTCTTTTTGTTGAATTATACATTTTATTCTCTGCCATATTCTTCTCTTCATCTATCTTGTGGTGTTGTGGGATGGGTCCATTACCGTCTGCTAATTCAACTGTGTCTCGTGTGCACATTTGACTTCCCATTGTTTAAACCAAGCTCTTTGTGAAGCGCCTATCTTTAATTATCATGTTTTTGTTGAGTCATTCCCTTCTTGGAACATATCACCGTGGCATAATCTTCCCTTATTGCAGTAGGACACATGCCTGACGGTTAGTAAAAAAATGCATATTGTTTAAACCAAGCTCTTTGTGAAGTGCCTATATCTTTAATTTTCATGTTTATGTCATTCCCTTCTTGGAACCTATCACCCTGGCATGGATCCGCTCTTCGACGGCGACCTCCGATGGCTGGATCCTGCCATTTCGGGTGGTGCCAGCCGATTGGAAGCGTGGGAGGTGGTGTGGCGTGGCTGCGGTGCGGGCGGGGAGGTCCTGCCGTGGATTTGGGGGTGCGAGTGAGGGAGAGGGGAGGCATGGCCGCACGGGGGAGGGATTTTCTACCTGAGAACTGGTGCCACTCAAGTAATTTAAGTGTTTGATGTGGTGATGAGTAGGTTCGGTTTAGGCCCTCAAAACCGATTGGTTTTGGTATCGGCTAGAGATGCTCTTTCCTTTATGTTGCGGTGAAATGTGCCAAGGTGTCTTTCTTTTTTGCCCAAAAGAATGCTCGAAACAATTGAGTTTAAGTTAAACTTGTTTAAAATACACAATTGAGTCTCCTCCTCCTCCTGCAAGAAAGAAAGTTAGGGTTCCCGCCTCTCGCCGGCGCCGGCGCAGGTCTGCCTCGTCTTCGGTGGCCCTAGGGTCATGGAGGCGTGGTGGATCCTGGCAAGGGCCGGCGGGAGGGCTTCGTTTTCAGTCGTTTTTTTTTTTAATTTTGTTAGGGTTTGTGTCCTACTCAGGAAGGCGAGACGGCGGCGGCTCCCTGAAGATGGAATAAAGGTCTCCCCGCCTAGCCCCCGTTCCGGCGGTGCGTCTAGCATCGTTGGTGGGCGTGTGGATGTGTGTCTCCGGCAGATTTATCTTTGGTGGATTTGCTCGAATCTCGTCGTTGTTCGTCTACGTTCGTGTGTCTTCGGTTTGGATCCTTCTGATCTACGTTATTTTTTATCGGCGGCGGTTGTTGTTCTGGGGTGCTGGTCCTATTGTGCCTTAGCACGACGACTTCCCGACTGTCTACTACAACAAGTTGTGCCCGGCTCCGGCGATGGAGGGGCGATTACGGCGGCGCACCTTCGGCTTGCTTCAGTGCTTGTAGTCGTCGCTAGGTGGTCTACGGATTTGGATGTAAATTTTATTTCTGGTGTTCATTGTACTGCCATGATTGAAGATGAATAGATTGGAAGTTTTTTCGCAAAAAAAGAACACAATTGAGTTTAAATTGAAGATCTTTTCCAAAGACAGTTTACTTACGGGGATAGGTACGTGCAAGATCTTTCTTTTTTAGGAGACGTGCAAGATCTTTTTCAAATTTGAGATTCCTTCTCCCGGCCGAACCGTGGATTTCTTTCCACCCATGTATGCGCAGTTGTTGTCTCAAAAAAAAAATGTATGCGCAGTTGTAGGCGTTCCCGAAACCGGATAAAGATTCCGTAAAATTTGAACAGAGATTGTAGAATGCTTTGAATGCCCCGGACAAGATCAATCTCCAGATAGCCCCAACAAAAACAAAGATCTCTTTCCATACAACAGACCGCGCCGGCGTGCCTATATACTCGCACGTAACCGACGCAGTGGCATCCCAATTCCCAAATTCCACCGATGGATAGACGTACGATAGATCGATCTCCCCTGCGCAGTCGCATGAACGGCGCCATGGATCCCCGCCCCCGCATCGACGCCGCGGAGGAAGCGCGCCGCCGGCAGGTGATGAACAGCCTCGACGTGTACGACGCCGACTGGGCGCTGTCCAGGGAGTTGGAGCAGTCCGACGTCCTGGCGGGGCAGAACCGGTTGCTCTTCACCAAGGAGGCTGTGCGGGGTGGCTCCATCCCGGAGGTCTTCCCGGAGCTGGAGGAGCTCCGCGACGACGGCCTGAACGCCGAGATCAGAGTCTCGGTCAAGGTCCTCGACGCGGAGAGCCGTGAGAAGGGTGTGAGTCTCTACTACCTCAACTCGAACAAGGCGTACCGGATCATTGGGCATGAGTGGAGGCGGCTGGTGGACGAGAGCCGCATGTGCAAGGGAGACCGTCTCGATTTCTACACTTGCAGGCGCGGCGATGGCGAACGGTGCCTCTTCTTGTTCAGGAACCAGGGCAGTGGCTCCGGCGATACCTCGTGGAGCAACAGGCGCGGCGGTGGAGGATAGGGAGGTCGCTATCAGGCTTACACAGATAGGACTAGCCATGCTGATAGTTAGCCAATAAAATTCTCCTTTTCCAAAAAAATGCAGATAGTTAGCTGGTTGCTTCGTTTTTTTTCTACCCTAAAAATAGAGCCATTCGTGGAGAGTGTACCATGCATAATTTTGTTGAGTTTTGATACTAGTCTTGTCAAGTATCTACTGCATGTGCTTTGCAACGGACGAAAGTGTAAACCACAAATCAAGATCTTTGACAAGAGAAGCTGAAATTCTCTTAGACCCTCAAACGCCCGCGGACGCGCCGGGCACGTCCACGCAATAGCCGGTTAGTTCTCAAATTTGCTCATCTGTATCCGGAACCTCATACTATAAATATTAAATTCATACAAAAGCATGCAAAAGATAAAATCCACGCACTACATAGATCAACTACCCTAGTCCTCATCGGAGATGTCGACTAACTCCATGCCGCGCTCCAGGTACACGGCTGGCAAACACTGCTCCGGCTCCTCCACACCCGCCTTCACATCCATCTCCGCTTTGACCTCGTCATGATCACTAAGATACTCCCAATCATGATCACTAAGATACTCTACAAGATACTCCCAATCATGATCATATAAGCTAATAAAATGGATTATGTTTCTTATTCTACCATGAGAAAAACTTCATAAAATTTGATAATCAAGCCAAAGAAAAGAATTTATGCTAATGATTATGAAAAAAGCATTTATAACTAGATTCAATTTAGTGTTGAATACTCCCTCTGTTCCTTTATGTAAGGTGTATTATTTACGGCATAGTAATCAAGGCACATAATTAAAGAGAAGTTAGGATGAAATTAACCTTGGAAAATTTGTTCGTTTGTGGCAAATAAATCAGCATGCCCAGAAAATAAGAGATACATGCAATCGAGAGAGATACTTTCAATACTTTCTTTCTTTCACTACAAGAGAGATACAAACAAACGGGAGAGAGATACTTCCCATTTTCCGGACGGTTGAAAAGGAAATTATGAGGAATTAGAAAAAATGCACCATACATTGTGAAATATTATCAAGAAAAATACACCATATAATGGAAAGTTATAAAAAAAAACTTTTATAACTAGATTCAATTCGGTGTTGAATATTAATGATGTTGAATGGGTAAATTTACATGCCATGAAGTTACAGAGGAGAGATAATTTGGTTTGATTAGTAAAAGGATCACAAATAAATATTTAGACGCCAACAAAACTTTCCAATGAAATAAAGTAGAATACTAAAGGACTGATTGTTCCAGAGGCACCTCTGAATGAATGATCTGTTTTTTATTTGATAAATGGTGCTTTTATTATGCAAAATGTAGCATCAACCGGATACAAAGCATTATGAGTAACACTTGGCCTCTGCATAATTTGAATGCACACAACCAGTCACCAAAAGTCTGACAAAAAGAAATGAAACAAAATAGATTTATCGGCAACAGTAGAGGACAGACACTATGTATACGTCGGAAGAGGTGGTGGGTCAATATGTGGGTTATGGTGCCTCCAATGTTCGAAAAGATTCTCCGTAGCCACCTGCGCCAACAGCGTACACTCCACCTTCAATAGTGGTTAACACTTCGTTGTAGCAGAGATCATGTGCGTACAATGAAAAATAACCCGTAGAGGAGAAGCATTTTTTATTAAAACCAAATCATTTCCATATAGCCAAAGCGACCAAAGAAAGTCATAGGCTCTCATCCTTATTAGCGTTTTGAACTTATTTGAAATACTATTCAACCAATGACCAAAAATATTGGCAACACTAGTGGGTGGATACAAATTTGACGCTATTTAGATGACTATCCATGTAGAATGGGCAAACTTGCATTGGAAAAAGAGGTGTTTGATTGTCTCGTCATGAGTACAAAATCAACACTTCTTACTCCATGTCCAATTACGTCGTGCGAGGTTGCCTTTGGTTAGCAAAACTCCTCTACGAAGATACTACATGAAGATTTTAACTTTTAGTGGAATCTTTGACTTCCAGTTATCTTATTATTACTCATCGGTACCTCAGAATGCATGAGCGCGGGGTACATAGATTTTACTGTGAACAACCCCGATGTAATAAGGTTCCAGCAAAGCACATCCTGGCCTTGTGTAAGGTTAACCGAATTCAGTTGGGATAAAGATTATGCCATGGCATTGAAGGAAATATGCCCTAGAAGCAATAATAAAGTTGTTATTTATATTTCCTTATATCATGATAAATGTTTATTATTCATGCTAGAATTGTATTAACCGGAAACTTAGTACATGTGTGAATACATAGACAAAACAGAGTGTCCCTAGTATGCCTCTACTAGACTAGCTCATTGATCAAAGATGGTTATGTTTCCTAACCATAGACATGAGTTGTCATTTGATCAACGGGATCACATCATTAAGAGAATGATGTGATGGACTAGACCCATCCGTTAGCATAGCACTATGATCGTTTAGTTTTACTGCTATTGCTTTCTTCATGACTTATACATGTTCCTATGACTATGAGATTATGCAACTCCCGAATTCCGTAGGAACACCTTGTGTGCTATCAAACGTCACAACGTAACTGGGTGATCATAAAGATGCTCTGCAGGTGTATCCGAAAGTATTCGTGGTGTTGGCATAGATCAAGATTAGGATTTGTCACTCCGAGTGTCGGAGAGGTATCTCTGGGCCCTCTCGGTAACACACATCACAATAAGCCTTGCAAGCAAAAGACTAATGAGTTAGTCACGAGATGATGTGTTACGGAACGAGTAAAGAGACTTGCCGGTAACGAGATTGAACTAGGTATAGAGATACCAACGATCGAATCTCGGGCAAGTAACATACCGATGACAAAAGGAACAACGTATGTTGTTATGCGGTTTTGACCGATAAAAGATCTTCGTAGAATATGTAGGAGCCAATATGAACATCCAGGTTCCGCTATTGGTTATTGACCGGAGATGAGTCTCGGTCATGTCTACATAGTTCTCGAACCCGTAGGGTCCGCACGCTTAACGTTTGATGACGATCGGTATTATGAGTTTATGAGTTTTGATGTACCGAAGGTAGTTCGGAGTCCCGGATGAGATCACGGACATGACAAGGAGTCTTGGAATGTCCGAGACATAAAGATTGATATATTGGACGACTATATTCGGACACCGGAAGTGTTCCGGAAAAGTTTCGGATTTAACGGGATTGCCGGAGGGGGTTACCGGAACCCCCTACGAAGGGGGGTGGTCCATAGTGGGCCTTATGGAAAAGAGAGAGGCAGCCCATAGGGACTGGCCGGCGCCCCACCTAGGGTTCCTAGTTGGACTAGGATTGGGGGGCGCCACCTGTCCCTCCTTTCCTTTCCCTCTCTTCCTTCTTTGGTAGTTCCTACTAGGAATAGGATTGCAATCCTATTCCTAGTAGGATTGCACCCCTAGCCGCACCATAGAAGGGCCGGCCGGCCTCCCCCCTTGCTCCTTTATATACGGGTACAGGGGGGCACCCAAGGACACACAAGTTGAATTGTTCTAGCCGTGTGCGGTGCCCCCCTCCACAGAAACACACCTCGGTCATACCGTTGCAGTGCTTAGGCGAAGCCCTGCGCCGGCGAATACATCATATCCGTCACCACGCCGTCGTGCTGACGAAACTCTCCCATGAAGCTCAACTGGATCAAGAGCTCGTGGGACGTCATCAAGCTGAACGTGTGCTGAACGCGGAGGTGTCGTACGTTCGGTGCTTGATCGGTTGAATCGCGAAGAAGTTTCGACTACATCAACCGCGTCACTTGACGCTTCCGCTTCCGGTCTACAAGGGTATGTAGACACACTCTTCTCTCTCGTTGCTATGCATCTGGTAGATAGATCTTGCGTGATCGTAGGAAAATTTTAAAATACTACGTTCCCCATCAGTGGCATCATGAGCCAGGTCTATGCGTAGATGATATGCACGAGTAGAACACAATGAGTTGTGGGCGATACTAGTCATACTGCTTACCAGCATGTCATATTTTGCTTCGGCGGTATTGTGAGATGAAGCGGCCCGGACCGACATTACGCGTACGCTTACGCGAGACTGGTTTCACAGTTACGAGCACTCGTTGCTTAAAGGTGACTGGCGGGTGTCTGTCTCTCTCACTTTAGCTGAAACAAGTGTGGCTACGCCCGGTCCTTGTGAAGGTTAAAACAGCACATACTTGACGAAACATCGTTGTGGTTTTGTATGCGTAGGTAAGAACGGTTCTTGCTATGCCCGTAGCAGCCACGTAAAACTTGCAACAACAAAGTAGAGGACGTCTAACTTGTTTTTGCAGGGCATGTGATGTGATATGGTCAAGACATGATGAGTTATACGGTTTTGTATGAGATGATCATGTTTTGTAGTGTTATCGGCAACTGGCAGGAGCCATATGGTTGTCGCTTTATTGTATGAAATGCAATCGCCATGTAATTGCTTTACTTTAACACTAAGCGGTAGCGATAGTCGTAGAAGCAATAGTTGGCGAGACGACAACGATACTACGATGGAGATCAAGGTGTCGCGCCGGTGACGAAGGTGATCATGACGGTGCTTTGGAGATGGAGATCAAAAGCACAAGATGATGATGGCCATATCATGTCACATATTTTGATTGCATGTGATGTTTATCTTATTATGCTTCTTATTTTGCTTAGATCGACGGTAGCATTATAAGATGATCCCTTACTAAATTTCAAGGTATAAGTGTTCTCCCTGAGTATGCACCGTTGCGAAAGTTCGTCGTGCCGAGACACCACGTGATGATCGGGTGTGATAAGTTCTACGTTCAAATACAACGGGTGTAAGCCAGTTTTGCACACGCAGAATACTCGGGTTAAACTTGACGAGCCTAGCATATGCAGATATGGCCTCGGAACACTGGAGACCGAAAGGTCGAGCGTGAATCATATAGTATATATGATCAACATAAGATGTTCACCATTGAAACTACTCCATCTCACGTGATGATCGGACATGGTTTAGTTGATTTGGATCACGTGATCATTTAGATGACTAGAGGGATGTCTATCTAAGTGGGAGTTCTTTAGTAATATGATTAAATTGAACTTTAATTTATCATGAACTTAGTCCGGGTAGTATTAGCATATCTATGTTGTAGATCAATAGCTCGCGATGTTGCTCCCCGTTTGTTTTTATATGTTCCTAGAGAAAACTAAGTTGAAAGATGTTAGTAGCAATGATGCGGAATTGTTCCGTGATCTGAGGATTATCCTCATTGCTGCACAGAAGAATTATGTCCTTGATGCACCGCTAGGTGACAGACCTATTGCAGGAGCAGATGTAGACGTTATGAACGTTTTTACAAAAGCTTGGTATGATGACTACTTGATAGTTTAAGTGCACCATGCTTTACGGCTTAGAACCGGGACTTCAAAAACTTTTTGAACGCCACGGAGCATATAAGATGTTCCAAGAGTTGAAATTAGTATTTCATATTCATGCCCGTGTCGAGAGGTATAAGACTTCTGACAGTACTTTGCCTACAAGATGGAGGAGAATAGCTCAACCAGTAAGCATGTGCTCAGATTGTCTGGGTACTACAATTACTTGAACCAAGTGGGAGTTAATCTTCCAGATAAGATAGTAATTGGCAAAGTTCTCTAGTAACCATCACCAAGTTAGTAGAACTTCGTGATGAACTATAATATGCAAGGGATGACGAAAGTAATTCCCGAGCTCTTCGCGATGCTGTAGTCAGCGAAGGTAGAAATCATGAAAGAGCATCAAGTGTTGATGGTTAATAAGACCACTTGTTTCAAGTAAAGGGCAAAGGGATAGAAGGGGAACTTCAAGAAGAATGACAAGCAAGTTGTCACTCCCATGAAGAAACCCAAAGCTAAACTCAAGCCTGAAACTAAGTGCTTCTACTGCAAAGGAAATGGTCACCGGAAGTGGAACTGCCCTAGATACTTGGCGGATAAGAAGGATGGCAAAGTGAACAAAGGTATATTTTGATATACAGATTATTGATGTGTAATTTACTAGTGTTCATAGCAACCCCTGGGTATTTGATACCGGTTCAGTTGCTAAAATTAGTAACTCGAAACGAGAATTGCAGAATGAACAGAAACTAGTTAAAGGTGAAGTGACGATGTGTGTTGGAAGTGGTTCCAAGATTGATATGATCATCATCGCACACTCCCTATACTTTCGGGATTAGTGTAAAACCTAAATAAATGTTATTTGGCATTTGTGTTGAGCATGAATATGATTTGATCATATTTGTAGCAATACGGTTATTCATTTAAAGTCATAGAATAATTGTTATTCTGTTTACATGAATAAAACCTTCGATGGTCATACACCCAATGAAAATAGTTTGTTGGATCTCGATCGTGGTGATACACATATTCATAATATTGAAGCCAAAAGATGCAAGGTTAATAATGATAGTGCAACTTATTTGTGGCACCGCCGTTTAGGTCATAATGGTGTAAAGCGCATGAAGAAACTCCATAGTGATGGACTTTTGGAATCACTTGATTATGTATCACTTGGTGCTTGCGAACCATGCCTCATGGGTAAGATGACTAAAAATCCGTTCTCCAGAACAATGGAGCGAGCAACAGATTTGTTGGAGATCATACATACAGATGTATGTGGACCAATGAGTGTTGAAGCTCGCGGCGGGTATCGTTAATTTCTGACCTTCACTGATGATTTGAGCAGATATGGGTATATCTACTTAATGAAGCACAAGTCTGAAACATTTGAAAAGTTCAAAGAATTTCAGAGTGAAGTGGAGAATCATCGTAACAAGAAAATAAGAGTTTCTACGATATGATCGTAGAGGTAAAATATTTGAGTTAGCGAGTTTGGCCTTCAGTAAAAACAATGTGAAATAGTTTCACTACTCACGCCACCTGGAACACCATAGTGTAATGGAGTGTCTGAACGTCATAATCGTACTTTATTAGATATGGTGTGATCGATGATGTCTCTTATCGATCTACCACTATCGCTTTGGGGTTATGCATTAGAGACAGCTACATTCACGTTAAATAGGGCACCATCTAAATCCGTGGAGATGACACCGTATGAACTATGGTTTGACGAGAAACCTAAGCTATCATTTCTTTAAGTTTGGGACTGTGATGCTTATGTGAAAAAGTTTCAACATGATAAGCTCAAACCCAAATCGGAGAAGTAAATCTTCATAGGATACCCAAAAGAAACTGTTGGGTACACCTTCTATCACAGATCCGAAGGCAAGGTCTTTGTTGCTAAGAGTGGATCCTTTCTAGAGAAGGAGTTTCTCTCGAAAGAAGTGAGTGGGAGGAAAGTAGAACTTGATGAGGTAATTGTACCTTCTCCCGAATTGGAAAGTGGAACATCACAGAAACTAGTTCCAGTGATTTCTACACCAATTAGTGAGGAAGCTAATGATGATGATCATGAAACTTCAGATCAAGTTTCTGCTGAACTTCGTAGATCAACCAGAGTTCGTTCCGCATCAGAGTGGTACGGCAACCCGGTTCTGGAAGTCATGTTACTGGACCATGATGAACCTACGAACTATGAGGAAGCGATGATGAGCCCAGATACCGCAAAATGGCTTGAGGCCATGAAATCTGAGATGGGATCCATGTATGAGAACAAAGTGTGGACTTTGGTTGACTTGCCCGATGATCGGCAAGCCATCGAAAATAAATGGATCTTCAAGAGGAAGACTGACGCTGACGGTAATGTTACTGTTTACAAAGCTCGACTTGTTGCGAAAGTTTTACAACAAGTTCAAGGAGTTGACTACGATGAGACTTTCTCACCCGTAGTGATGCTTAAGTCTGTCCGAATCATGTTAGCAATTGCCGCATTTTATGAAATCTAGCGAATGGATAACAAAACTGCATTCTTTAATGGATTTATTAAAGAAGACTTGTATATGATGCAACCAGAAGGTTTTGTCAATCCTAAAGGTGCTAACAAAATGTGCAAGCTCCAGCGATCCATCTATGGACTGGAGCAAGCATCTCGGAGTTGGAATATACGCTTTGATAAGTTGATCAAAGCATATGGTTTTATACAGACTTTTGGAGAAGCCTGTATTTACAAGAAGTGAGTGGGAGCACTACAAACTTTCTGATAAGTATATGTGAAATTTTGGGGAACGTTGCATGGGAAACAAAAATTTTCCTACGCTCACCAAGATCAATCTAGGAGATGCATCTACGAGGGAAGAGTCGGATCCACATACCCTTGTAGATCGCTAAGCGGAAGCGTTCAAGAACGCGGTTGATGGAGTCGTACTCGCCGCGATTCAAATCGCCGAAGATCCCAGCACCGAACGGACGGTGCCTCCGCGTTCAACACACGTGTAGCTCGGGGACGTCTCCTCCTTCTTGATCCAGCAAGGGGGAAGGAGAAGTTGACGGAGAAACCCAGCAGCACGACGGCGTGGTGGAGATGGTGGTGGAGGAATTCCAGCAGGGCTTCGCCAAGCACTGCAAACTAGACGAAGATATTCGTGGGAGAGAGAGGGCAGCGCCGAGGCACGAACTTGTGTTGCTGCCCTCCCTCTGCCTCTCTTTATATAGGGGGGAGAGAGGGGAGGGGGCGCCCCTAGGGTTCCCCCTAGGGGGCGGCGGCCAAGGCCAGATGGGGCGGCCAAGGGGGGGTGGCGGCCAGGGCTAGGGTTTCCCCCCCCCCAGGCGCCTTGCCCCCCAAGTCCTAGGGGGTGCGGCTGCCCTAGGGGGGCCCAGCCCCCTTAGGCGCAGGTGGAGGGGCCTAGGGGGGGCGCACAGCCCCTGTGTGGGCTGTTGTGTCTCCCCACTTATGGCCCATAGGGCCCGTAACCTTTACCGTGGCCCCCGAAACACCTTTCGGTTCTCCGATTCCTTCCCGATGTTCCCCGGAACAATTCCGGACTCCGTTCACTCTCATCCCATATATCAATCTTCGTCCCCGGACCATTCCGGAGACCCTCATCACGTCCGGGATCTCATCCGGGACTCCGAACAAACTTCGGTTACCATGCACTGTTCTCACTAACAACCCTAGCGTCACCAAACCTTAAGTGTGTAGACCCTGCGGGTTCGGAAACTATGCAGACATGACCGAGACACTCCCAGGTCAATAACCAATAGCGGGATCTGGATACCCATATTGGTTCCCACACGTTCCTCGATGATCTCATCGGATGAACCACGATGTCAAGGATTCAGGCAATCCCGTATACAGTTCCCTTTGTCTCGTCGGTATGTTACTTGCCCGAGATTCGATCGTCGGTATCTCTATACCTAGTTCAATCTCGTTACCGGCAAGTCTCTTTACTCGTTCCGTAATACATAATCCCGTGACTAACTACTTAGTCACTTTGAGCTCATTGAGATGACGTATTACCGAGTGGGCCCGGAGATACCTCTCCGTCACACGGAGTGACAAATCCCAGTCTCGATCCATGTCAACTCAACAGACACCTTCGGAGATACCTGTTGAGTACCTTTATAGTCACCCAGTTACGTTGCGACGTTTGGCACACACAAGGCACTCCTACGGTGTCAGTGAGTTACATGATCTCATGGTCATAGGAACTTATACTTGACATGCAGAAAACTATAGCGATAACTGATACGATCAAAAGCTATGTTTAACGTTTGGGTCTCGTCCATCACATCATTCTCCTAATGATGTGATCCCGTTATCAAATGACAACTCATGTCTATGACCTGGAAACCGCGGTCATCTTTGATCAACGAGCTAGTCCTGAAGAGGCTTACTAGGGACACAAAGTTTGTCTATTTATCCACACATGTATTTAAGTTTCCAATCAATACAATTATAGCATGGATAATAAACGATTATCATGAACAAGGAAATATAATAATAACTCTTTTATTATTGCCTCTAGGGCATATTTCCAACAATCTCCCACTTGCACTAGAGTCAATAATCTAGCATTACAAGGTAATGAATCTAACACCCATAGAGTCTTGGTGTTGATCATGCTTAGCCCGTGGAAGAGGCTTAGTCAACGGATCTGCAATATTCAAATCCGTGTGTACTTTGCAAATGCTTATGTCCTCCTCCTTGACTGAATCGCGGATGGAATTGAAGCGTCGCTTTATGTGTCTGGTCCTCTTGTGAAACCTTGGTTCCTTGGCTAGAGCAATGGCACCAGTGTTGTCACAAAACAGAGTCATTGGGTTCAATGCACTAGGCACAACTCCAAGATCTGTCATGAACTCCTTCATCCAGACACCTTCCTTTGCCGCCTCCGAGGCAGCTATGTACTCCGCTTCGCATGTAGAATCGGCTACCACGCTTTGCTTGGAACTGCACCAGCTTACCGCTCCCCCGTTGAGAATATATACGTACCCGGTTTGAGACTTAGAGTCATCCGGATCAGTGTCAAAGCTTGCATCGACGTAACCCTTTACGACGAGCTCTTGATCACCTCCATAAACGAGAAACATTTCCTTAGTCCTTTTCAGGTACTTCAGGATATTCTTGACCGCTGTCCAGTGATCCATACCAGGATTACTTTGAAACCTTCCGGCCATACTTATGGCAAGGCTGACATCTGGTCTTGTGCACAGCATTGCATACATGATAGAGCCTATGGCTGAAGCATAGGGGATGACACTCATCTTTTCTCTATCTTCCGCAGTTACTGGGCATTGAGTCTTACTCAACTTTGTACCTTGCAATACCGGCAAGAACCCCTTCTTGGATTGATTCATTTTGAACTTCTTCAAAACTTTATCAAGGTATGTACTTTGTGAAAGTCCTATCAGGCATCTCGATCTATCTCTATAGATCTTGATGCCCAATATGAAAGCAGCTTCACCGAGGTCCTTCATCGAAAAACTCTTGTTAAAATACCCCTTCACGCTATCCAAAAGTTCTATATTGTTTCCAATCAGCAATATGTCATCCACATATAATATTAGAAATGCTATAGAGCTCCCACTCACTTTCTTGTAAATACAAGCTTCTCCGTAAACTTGTACAAACCCAAACGCTTTGATCACCTCATCAAAGCGAAGATTCCAACTCCGAGATGCTTGCACCAGCCCATAAATGGAACGCTGGAGTTTGCAAACTTTGTCAGCATTCTCTGGATCGACAAAACCTTCCGGTTGTATCATATACAACTCTTCCTTAAGAAAACCGTTAAGGAACGCTGTTTTGACATCCATCTGCCAAATTTCATAATCGAAATATGCAGCTATTGCTAACATGATTCGGACGGATTTAAGCATCGCTACGGGTGAGAAAGTCTCATCGTAGTCAACTCCTTGAACTTGTGAAAAACCCTTTGCCACAAGTCGAGCTTTATACACGTGTTGGAGAACGTTGCATGGGAAACAAAAATTTTCCTACGCTCACCAAGATCAATCTAGGAGATGCATCTACGAGAGAAGAGTCGGATCCACATACCCTTGTAGATCGCGATGCGGAAGCGTTGCAAGAACGCGGATGAAGGAGTCGTACTCGCTGCGATTCAGATCGCTGTTGATTCCGATCTAAGCGCCGAACAACGGCGCCTCCGCGTTCAACACACGTGCAGCCCGGTGACGTCTCCCATGCCTTGATCCAGCAAGGAGAGAGGGAGAGGTTGGGGAAGACTCCATCCAACAGCAGCACGACGGCGTGGTGGTGGTGGAGGAGCGCGGGACTCCAGCAGGGCTTCGCCAAGCGCTGCAAGAGACGAGGAGGGAGAGGGGTAGGGCTGCGCCAAGAGGGAGACGTTCTCATTTCTCTAGCAGCCCTAAAACCTCACATATATATAGGGGGAAGGGGGGCTGCGCCCCCTTTAGGGTTTCCCACCCCTAGGGGTGCGGCAGCCCCCAAAAACCCATCTAGGGTGCGGCCAAGGGGGGGGGAGAGAGAGGGGGCGCCCTAGGGTGGGCCTTAAGGCCCATCTGGACCTAGGGTTTGCCCCCCTCCACTCTCCATGCGCCTAGGGACTTGGTGGGGGGGCGCACCAGCCCCCTTGGGGCTGGTCCCCTCCCACACTTAGCCCACGCAGCCTTCAGGGGCTGGTGGCCCCACCTGGTGGACCCCCGGGACCCTCCCGGTGGTCCCGGTACATTACCGATATCGCCCGAAACTTTTCCGGTGACCAAAACAGGACTTCCCATATATGAATCTTTACCTCTGGACTATTCCGGAACTCCTCGTGACGTCCGGGATCTCATCTGGGACTCCGAACAACATTCGGTAACCGCGTACATACTTTCCCTATAACCCTAGCGTCATCGAACCTTAAGTGTGTAGACCCTACGGGCTCGGGAACCATGTAGACATGACCGAGACAACTCTCCGACCAATAACCAACAGCGGGATCTGGATACCCATGTTGGCTCCCACATGTTCCACGATGATCTCATCGGATGAACCACGATGTCAAGGATTCAATCAATCCCGTATACGATTCCCTTTGTCTATCGGTATAGCACTTGCCCGAGATTCGATCGTCGGTATACCGATACCTTGCTCAATCTCGTTACCGGCAAGTCTCTTTACTCGTTCCGTAACACATCATCCCGTGATCAACTCCTTGATCACATATTGTGCACATTATGATGATGTCCTACCGAGTGGGCCCAGAGATACCTCTCCTTCATACGGAGTGACAAATCCCAGTCTCGATTCGTGCCAACCCAACAGACACTTTCGGAGATACCTGTAGTGCACCTTTATAGCCACCCAGTTACGTTGTGACGTTTGGTACACCCAAAGCATTCCTACGGTATCCGGGAGTTGCACAATCTCATGGTCTAAGGAAAAGATACTTGACATATAGAAAAGCTTTAGCATACGAACTACACGATCTGTGCTAGGCTTAGGATTGGGTCTTGTCCATCACATCATTCTCCTAATGATGTGATCCCGTTATCAACGACATCCAATGTCCATGGTTAGGAAACCGTAACCATCTATTGATCAACGAGCTAGTCGTCTAGAGGCTTACTAGGGACATGGTGTTTGTCTATGTATCCACACATGTATCTGAGTTTCCTTTCAATACAATTCTAGCATGGATAATAAACGATTATCGTGAACAAGGAAATATAATAATAACGAATTTATTATTGCCTCTAGGGCATATTTCCAACAGTCTCCCACTTGCACTAGAGTCAATAATCTAGTTCACATCGCCATGTGATTAACACTCACAGGTCACATCATCATGTGACCAACATCCAAAGAGTTTACTAGAGTCAGTAATCTAGTTCACATCAATATGTGATTAACACTCAATGAGTTCTGGGTTTGATCATGTTATGCTCGTGAGAGAGGTTGTAGTCAACGGGTCTGCAATATTCAGATCCCTATGTACTTCGCAAAACTTTATGTCATATCGTAGATGCTGCTACCACGTTCCACTTGGAGCTATTCCAAACTGTTGCTCCATTATACGTATCCGGTATCTCCACTTAGAGTTATCCGGATAGGTGTTAAGCTTGCATCGACGTAACTCTTTACGTTGAACTCTTTATCACCTCCATAACCGAGAAACATTTCCTTATTCCTCTAAGGATAATTTTGACCACTATCTAGTGATCCACTCCTAGATCACCTTTGTACCCTCTTGCCAGACATGTGGCAAGGCACACATCAGGTGCGGTACTTAGCATGGCATACCGTATAGAGCCTATGACAAAAGCATAGGGGACGACCTTGTCCTTCCTCCTTCTTCTGTCGTGGTCAAGCTTTGAGTCTTACTCAACTTCACACCTTACAACTCAGGTAAGAACTCCTTCTTTGACTGATCTATTTTGAACTCCTTCAAAATCATGCCAAGGTGTGTGTTCTTTTGAAAGTATCATCAGGCATCTTGATCTATCTGTATAGATCTTGATGCCCAATATGTAAGCAGCTTTATCTAGGTCTTCCTTTGAAAAACTCATTTCAAACAACCCTTTATGCTTTCCATAAATTCTACATCATTTCGGATCAATCATATGTCATTCACATACACTTATCAGAAATGTTGTAGTGCTCCCACTCATTTTATTGTAAATACAAGTTTCTAACAAACTTTGTATACCCAAAAACTTTGATTACTCCATCAAAGCATATATTCCGACTCCGAGATGCTTGCTCTAGTCCATGGAAGGATCGCTGGAGCTAGCATATCTTTTAGCATCCTTAGGATCGACAAAACCTTTCTGATTTTATCATATACAACCTTTCCTTACGAAAACTGGTAAGGAAACTTGTTTTGTCATCCATCTGCCAGATTTCATAAATGCAGCTAATGCTAATCATGATTCCGACGGACTTAAGCATCGCTACGGGTGAGAAAATCTCATCGTAGTCAACTCCTTGAACTTGTGGAAAACTCTTCGCCACAAGTCGAGCTTCATAGACGGTGACATTACCGTCCACGTCCGTCTTAGTCTTAAAGATCCATTTGTCTCAATGGCTTGCCGATCATAGGGCAATTCCACCAAAGTCCATACTTTGTTTTGATACATGGATCCTATCTCGGATTTATCGGCTTCTAACCATTTGTCGGAATATGGGCCCACCATCGCTTCTCCATAGTTCGTAGGTTCATCGTTGTCCAACAACATGACCTCTAAGACAGGATCACCGTACCACTCAGGAATAGTACACATCCTTGTCGACCCACGAGGTTCGATAGCAACTTGATCTGGAGCTTCATGATCACTATCATTAGTATCCTCTTCAACTGTCGTAGGTTCCACAGAAACATCTTTCTGTGTTGCACTACTCTCCGGTTGAAGTGAGGGTTCGACAACCTCATCAAGTTCTATCTTCCTCCCACTCAATTCTTTCGAGAGAAACTCCTTCTCGAGAAAGGACCCATTCTTAGCGACAAACATTTTTGTCCTTGGATCTGAGATAGAAGGTATACCCAACCGTTACCAGTGGGTATTCCATGAAGATGTATTTGTCCGCTTTGGGTTCGAGCTTTTCCTGGCTGAAGCCATAAGCATCGCAGCCCCAAACATTTAAGAAAACGACAACTTTGGTTTCTTGCCAAACCATACGACGTCGTCTCAACGGACTTAGATGGTGTCCTATATAAAGTGAATGCAGCTGTCTCTAATGCATAACCTCAAAATAATAGCGGTAGATCGGTAAGACACACCATAGATTGCACCATATCTCATAAGGTTCGATTACGATGTCCGGACACACCATTACGCTGTGGTGTTCCAGGGGACTTCAACTGCGAAACAATTCCACAATGTCTTAAGTGATTGCCAAACTCATAATTCATATAATATCCCCTTGATCAGATCGTAGGAACATGATCTTCTTGTTATGATGATTCTTAATCTTCACTCTGAAATTTTTGAACCTTTCAAACGTTTCAGACTTTTGCTTCATTAAGTAAATATACCATATCTACTCAAATCGTCAGTGAAGATGAGAAAATAACGATATCCACCACACGCCTTAATTCTCATTGGATCACATACATCAGCATGTATGATTTCCAATAAGTCACTTACCCGTTTCATTGTACCTGAAAACGAGATCTCAGTCATCCTGCCCATGAGGCATGGCTCGCATGTGTCAAGCGATTCAAAATCAAGTGACTCCAAATGTCCATCGGCATGGAGTTTCTTCATGCATTTTATGCCAAAATGACCTAAGCGGCAGTGCCACAGGAAAGTGGTACTATCGTTATTAACTCTACATCTTTTGGCATTAATATTATCATTATGTGTATTACCATGATCGAGATTCAACGAACCATTGGGTGCATGACCATAAAGGTATTATTCATGTAAACAGAATAACCATTATTCTCTAACTTAAATGAATAACCGTATTGCGATGAACATGATCTAATCATTTTCATGCTCAACGTAGACACCTGATAACATTTATCTAGGTTCAACACTAATCTCGAAAATAGAGGAAGTGTGCGACGGTGATCTCATCAACCTTGGAAACACTTCCAACACACATCGTCACCTCGCCCTTAGCTAGTCTCCGTTCAGTCCGTAGCTTTTGCTTCAAGTCACTAATAATAGCAACTGAACCGGTATCCAATACCCAGGTGCTACAAGGAGTACTACTAAGGTACACATCAATAACACGTATATCAAATATACTTTGTTGAAGTTGCCAGCTATCATATCTACCATGTATTTGGGGTGGTTCCGCTACCATGTGACCGTTCCCCTTACAATAGAAGCACTTAGTCTCGAGGTTTGGGTTCAACCATGGGTTCTTTCATCAGAGCGACAACAGGTTTGCCATTCATGAAGTTTCCCTTCTAGCCCTTACCCTTTTGAAACCAGTGGTCTTATTAAACCATCAACACTTGATGCCCCTTCTTGATCTCTACTTTTGCGGTACTAAGAACCGCTGACAGCACCGGGATTATCACCATCCTTTGCATGTCATAGTTCATCACGAAGTTCTAGTAGCTTGGTGATAGTGTCTAGAGAATTCCGTCAACCACTATCTCACCTGGAAGATTAACTTCCACTTGGTTCAAGTGATTTCAGCACCCAGACATTCTGAGCACATGCTCATTAGTTGAGCCATTCTCCTCCATCTTTTTGGCAAAAGAACTTGTCAGAGGTCTCATACCTCTCAACACGGGCATGAGCCTGAAATCCCAATTTCAGCTCTTAGAACATCTCATATGTTCTATGGCGTTCAAAACGTCATTGGAATCCCGATTCTAAGCCGTAAAGTATGGTGCACTAAACTATCAAGTAGTCATCAGGACGTCTCTGTCAGGTGTTCACAACATCCACAGACAATGTTGTAGGGGTTTGCACATCGTGCGGTGCATCAAAGACGTAAGCTTTCTGTGCAGCAGTGAGGACACTCCTCGGACTACGGACCCAATCCGCATCATTGCTTACAATATCTTTCAACTTAGTCTTTCTCTAGGATCGTATTAAACAGGGAGCTACAACGCAGTTATTGGTCTACTACATAATTTGCAAAGACAACTTAGACTATTTTTCATGACAAGTGAGTTTTAACTAATCAAATTACTTATAACTCCCACTCAAATTGACATCCCTCTGGTCATCCGAGCGTGACATGATCCAAATCCACCAACCCAAGTCCGATCATCACGTGAGATGAGGTGGTGTCAATGGTGAACATCTTCATGTTGATCATATCTACTATATGACTCATGCTCGACCTTTCGGTCTTCCGTGTTCCGAGGCCATGTCTGTACATGCTAGGCCCGTCAAGTCTAACCCGAGTGTTCTGCATGTGCAAAACTGGCTTGCACCCGTTGTATGCGAACGTAGAGTCTATCACACCCGATCATCATGTGGTGCTTCGAAACGACGAACCTTCGCAACGGCGCACACTCGGGGGGAACACAATTTTATCTTGAAATTTTAGTGAGGGATCATCTTATAATGCTACCGTCGTCCTAAGCAAAATAAGATGCATAAAAGGATTAACATCACATGCAAATCATAAGTGACATGATATGGCCATCAACTCGTGCTTTTGATCTCCATCTCCAAAGCACCGGCATGATCTCCATCGTCACCGGCGTAACACCATGATCCCCATCATCATGATCTCCATCATCGTGTCGCCATCGGGGTTGTCGCGCGCCCACCATGCTCTTACTACTATTGCTACCGTTTAGCGATAAAGTAAAGCATTACATAGCGCTTAATGATTGACACGCAGGTCATACAAAAATCAAAGACAACCCTATGGCTCCTGCCGGTTGCCGTATACATCGACATGCAAGTCGATATTAACTATTACAACATGATCATCTCATACATCAAATATATCTCATCATGTCATTGGCCATATCATATCACATACATACCCTGCAAAAACAAGTTAGACGTCCTCTAATTTGTTGTTGCATGTTTTACGTGGCTGCTATGGGTATCTAGCAAGAACGCTTCTTACCTACGCAAAGCCACAACGGTGATATACAAGTTGCTATTTAACCTTCTACAAGGACCGCCTTGTTCTATTCCGATTCAACTAAGATAGGAGAGACAGACACCCGCCAGCCATCTTATGCAACAAAAGTCACATGTCTGTCGATGGAACCGGTCTCATGTACGTGGACATGTAAAGTTGGTCCGGGCCGCTTCATCCCATAATACCGCTGAATCAAGAAAGACTAAGGAGGGCAGCAATTTAAACATCAACGCCCACAAACCCTTTTGTGTTCTACTCGTGAAAGCATCTACGCAAGATCCTAGCTCATGATGCCACTGTTGGGGAACGTTGCACGGGAAACAAAAATTTTTCCTACGTTCACCAAGATCAATCTAGGAGATGCATCTACGAGAGGAGAGTTGGATCCACATACCCTTGTAGATCGCTAAGCGGAAGCGTTAAGAACGCGGTTGATGGAGTCGTACTCGCCGCGATTCAGATCGCCGAAGATCCTAGCACCGAAGCAACGGTGCCTCCGCGTTCTTCACACGTACGGCTCGGGGACGTCTCCTCCTTCTTGATCCAGCAAGGAGTGGAGGAGAGGTTGATGGAGAGACCGGCAGCACGACGGCGTGGTGGTGATGGTGGTGGAGGATTCCAGCAGGGCTTCGCCAAGCACCGCGGGAAGACGAAGATGTTATGGGAGAGGGAGGGCAGCACCGAGGCACAAACATGTGTTAGCTGCCCTCCCTCTACCTTTCTATATATAGGGGGAATAGAGGGGAGGGGGGCGCCCTAGGGTTTCCCCTAGGGGGGCCGGCGGCCAGGGCAGAGGGGGGGCGGCGGCCAAGGGCTGCGCCAGGCCCTAGGGTTTCCCCCCCTAGGTGCCTTGCCCCCCAAGCCAGGGGGTGCGGCAGCCCTAGGAGGGGCCAGCCCCCCATGCGCACTAGGAGAGGGCCCAGGGGGGGGGGGGCGCACAGCCCTATGAGGGCTGTTGTGTCCCCCCTTTGTGGCCCATTAGGCCCGAAACCCCTTTCGGTCATCCGCCGATTCCCCGATGCTCCCCGGAACACTTCCGGACTCCGAAACCTTTCATCATATATATCAATCTTTGTCCCCGGACCATTCCGGAGACCCTCGTCACGTCCAGGATCTCATCCGGGACTCCGAACAACCTTCGGCAACCATGCACTGTTCTCACTAACAACCCTAGCGTCACCGAACCTTAAGTGTGTAGACCCTGCGGGTTCGGAAACCATGTAGACATGACCGAGACACTCCCAGGTCAATAACCAATAGCGGGATCTGGATACCCATATTGGTTCCCACACGTTCCTCGATGATCTCATCGGATGAACCACGATGTCAAGGATTCAGGCAATCCCGTATACAGTTCCCTTTGTCTCGTCGGTATGTTACTTGCCCGAGATTCGATCGTCGGTATCTCTATACCTAGTTCAATCTCGTTACCGGCAAGTCTCTTTACTCGTTACCGTAATACATAATCCCGTGACCAACTACTTAGTCACTTTGAGCTCATTGAGATGACGTATTACCGAGTGGGCCCGGAGATACCTCTCCATCACACGGAGTGACAAATCCCAGTCTTGATCCATGTCAACTCAACAGACACCCTCGGAGATACCTGTAGAGTACCTTTATAGTCACCCAGTTACGTTGTGACGTTTGGTACACACAAAGCACTCCTACGGTGTCAGTGAGTTACATGATCTCATGGTCATAGGAACTTATACTTGACATGCAGAAAACTATAGCGATAACTGACACGATCAAAAGCTATGTTAACGTTTGGGTCTCGTCCATCACATCATTCTCCTAATGATGTGATCCCGTTATCAAATGACAACTCATGTCTATGACCTGGAAACTGCGGTCATCTTTGATCAACGAGCTAGTCCTGTAGAGGCTCACTAGGGACACAAAGTCTGTCTATTCATCCACACGTGTATCTGAGTTTCCAATCAATACAATTATAGCATGGATAATAAACGATTATCATGAACAAGGAAATATAATAATAACTCTTTTATTATTGCCTCTAGGGCATATTTCCAACAATTACTTATAACTCCCACTCAAATTGACATCCCTCTGGTCATCTGAGCGTGACATGATCCAAATCCACCAACCCAAGTCCGATCATCACGTGAGATGAGGTGGTGTTAATGGTGAACATCTTCATGTTGATCATATCTACTATATGACTCATGCTCGACCTTTCGGTCTTCCGTGTTCCGAGGCCATGTCTGTACATGCTAGGCTCGTCAAGTCTAACCCGAGTGTTCTGCATGTGCAAAACTGGCTTGCACCCGTTGTATGCGAACGTAGAGTCTATCACACCCGATCATCACGTGGTGCTTCGAAACGACGAACCTTCGCAACGGCGCACACTCGGGGGGAACACAATTTTATCTTGAAATTTTAGTGAGGGATCATCTTATAATGCTACCGTCGTCCTAAGCAAAATAAGATGCATAAAAGGATTAACATCACATGCAAATCATAAGTGACATGATATGGCCATCAACTCGTGCTTTCGATCTCCATCTCCAAAGCACCGGCATGATCTCCATCGTCACCGGCGTAACACCATGATCCCCATCATCATGATCTCCATCATCGTGTCGCCATCGGGGTTGTCGCGCGCCCACCATGCTCTTACTACTATTGCTACCGTTTAGCGATAAAGTAAAGCATTACATAGCGCTTAATGATTGACACGCAGGTCATACAAAAATTAAAGACAACCCTATGGCTCCTGCCGGTTGCCGTATACATCGACATGCAAGTCGATATTAACTATTACAACATGATCATCTCATACATCAAATATATCTCATCATGTCTTTGGCCATATCATATCACATACATACCCTGCAAAAACAAGTTAGACGTCCTCTAATTTGTTGTTGCATGTTTTACGTGGCTGCTATGGGTATCTAGCAAGAACGCTTCTTACCTACGCAAAGCCACAACGGTGATATTTAGGTTGCTATTTAACCTTCTACAAGGACCGCCTTCGTCGAATCCGATTCAACTAAGATAGGAGAGACAGACACCCGCCAGCCATCTTATGCAACAAAAGTCGCATGTCTGTCGATGGAACCGGTCTCATGTACGTGGACATGTAAAGTTGGTCCGGGCCGCTTCATCCCATAATGCCGCTGAATCAAGAAAGACCAAAGAGGGAAGCAATCTAAACATCAACGCCCACAAACCCCTTTGTGTTCTACTCGTGAAAACATCTACGCAAGATCCTAGCTCATGATGCCACTGTTGGAGAACGTTGCATGGGAAACAAAAAATTTCCTACGCTCACCAAGATCAATCTAGGAGATGCATCTACGAGAGAAGAGTCGGATCCACATACCCTTGTAGATCGCGATGCGGAAGCGTTGCAAGAACGCGGATGAAGGAGTCGTACTCGCTGCGATTCAGATCGCGGTTGATTCCGATCTAAGCGCCGAACAACGGCGCCTCCGCGTTCAACACACGTGCAGCCCGGTGACGTCTCCCACGCCTTGATCCAGCAAGGAGAGAGGGAGAGGTTGGGGAAGACTCCATCCAACAGCAGCACGATGGCGTGGTGGTGGTGGAGGAGCGCGGGACTCCAGCAGGGCTTCGCCAAGCGCTGCAAGAGACGAGGAGGGAGAGGGGTAGGGCTGCGCCAAGAGGGAGACGTTCTCATGTCTCTAGCAGCCCTAAAACCTCACATATATATATATAGGGGGAAGGGGGGGGCTGCGCCCCCTTTAGGGTTTCCCACCCCTAGGGGTGCGGCAGCCCCCAAAAACCCATCTAGGGTGCGGCCAAGGGGGGGAGAGAGAGGGGGCACCCTAGGGTGGGCCTTAAGGCCCATCTGGACCTAGGGTTTGCCCCCCTCCACTCTCCATGCGCCTAGGGACTTGGTGGGGGGGGCGCACCAGCCCCCTTGGGGCTGGTCCCCTCCCACACTTAGCCCACGCAGCCTTCAGGGGCTGGTGGCCCCACCTGGTGGACCCCCGGGACCCTCCCGGTGGTCCCGGTACATTACCGATATCGCCCGAAACTTTTCCGGTGACCAAAACAGGACTTCCCATATATGAATCTTTACCTCCGGACTATTCCGGAACTCCTCGTGACGTCCGGGATCTCATCCGGGACTCCGAACAACATTCGGTAACCGCGTACATACTTTCCCTATAACCCTAGCGTCATCGAACCTTAAGTGTGTAGACCCTACGGGCTCGGGAACCATGTAGACATGACCGAGACAACTCTCCGACCAATAACCAACAGCGGGATCTGGATACCCATGTTGGCTCCCACATGTTCCACGATGATCTCATCGGATGAACCACGATGTCAATGATTCAATCAATCCCGTATACGATTCCCTTTGTCTATCGGTATAGCACTTGCCCGAGATTCGATCGTCGGTATACCGATACCTTGCTCAATCTCGTTACCGGCAAGTCTCTTTACTCGTTCCGTAACACATCATCCCGTGATCAACTCCTTGATCACATATTGTGCACATTATGATGATGTCCTACCGAGTGGGCCCAGAGATACCTCTCCGTCATACGGAGTGACAAATCCCAGTCTCGATTCGTGCCAACCCAACAGACACTTTCGGAGATACCTGTAGTGCACCTTTATAGCCACCCAGTTACGTTGTGACGTTTGGTACACCCAAAGCATTCCTACGGTATCCGGGAGTTGCACAATCTCATGGTCTAAGGAAAAGATACTTGACATATAGAAAAGCTTTAGCATACGAACTACACGATCTATGCTAGGCTTAGGATTGGGTCTTGTCCATCACATCATTCTCCTAATGATGTGATCCCGTTATCAACGACATCCAATGTCCATGGTTAGGAAACCGTAACCATCTATTGATCAACGAGCTAGTCGTTTAGAGGCTTACTAGGGACATGGTGTTTGTCTATGTATCCACACATGTATCTGAGTTTCCTTTCAATACAATTCTAGCATGGATAATAAACGAATATCGTGAACAAGGAAATATAATAATAACCAATTTATTATTACCTCTAGGGCATATTTCCAACAACACGGTGACATTGCCGTCAGCGTCCGTCTTCCTCTTAAAAATCCATTTATTCTGAATGGCCTTCCGCCCTTTAGGTAATACTTCCAAAGTCCATACTTTGTTTTCATACATGGATCCCATCTCGGATTTCATGGCCTCTAACCATTTGTCGGAATCCGGGCCCACCATCGCTTCTCCATAGCTCGCAGGTTCACTGTTGTCCAACAACATGACCTCCAAGACAGGGTTACCATACCACTCAGGTGCAGTGCGTACCCTTGTCGACCTACGAGGTTCGGTAGTAACTTGATCAGAAGCTTCTTGATCATCATCATTGGCTTCCTCTTCAACCGTTGCAGGTTCCACAAAAACATCTTTCTGTGCTGCGCTACTCTCTGGTTGAAGCAGAGGTTCAATAACCTCATCAAGTTCTACCTTCCTCCCACTCAATTCTCTCGAGAGAAACTCTTTCTCGAGAAAGGACCCGTTCTTAGCGACAAACACTTTGCCCTCGGATCTGAGATAGAAGGTGTACCCAACCGTCTCTTTTGGGTATCCTATGAAGACACATTTGTCCGCTTTGGGTTCGAGCTTTTCTGGCTGAAGCCTTTTGACATAAGCATCGCAACCCCAAACTTTGAGAAAAGACAACTTAGGTTTCTTACCAAACCACAGTTCATACGGTGTTGTCTCAACGGACTTAGATGGAGCCCTATTTAAAGAGAATGCAGCCGTCTCTAACGCATATCCCCAAAATGATAGTGGCAAATCGGCAAGAGACATCATAGAACGCACCATATCTAATAGGGTTCGATTACGACGTTCGGACACACCATTACGCTGTGGTGTTCCAGGTGGCGTCAACTGTGAAACAATTCCACATTGTCTTAAGTGATTGCCAAACTCATAACTCAGATACTCTCCCCCTCGATCAGATCGTAGGAACTTGATCTTCTTGTTACGATGATTCTCAACTTCACTCTGAAATTGCTTGAACTTTTCAAACGTTTCAGACTTATGCTTCATCAAGTAAATATACCCATATCTACTTAAGTCGTCCGTGAAGGTGAGAAAATAACGATATCCACCGCGGGTCGTGACACTCATCGGGCCACACACATCAGTATGTATGATTTCCAATAAGTCACTTGCCCGTTCCATTGTTCCTGAAAACGGGGTCTTAGTCATCTTGCCCATGAGGCACGGCTCGCATGTGTCAAGTGATTCAAAATCAAGAGACTCCAAAAGTCCATCAGCATGGAGCTTCCTCATGCGTTTCACGCCGATATGACCCAGACGGCAGTGCCACAAGAAAGTGGTACTATTGTTATCAACTCTACATCTTTTGGCATCAATGTTATGAACATGTGTATCATCACTATCGAGATTCAATAAGAATAAACCCCCTACTTCGGGTGCATGACCATAAAAGATATTACCCATATAAATAGAACAACCTTTATTCTCTGATTTAAATGAGTAACCGTCTCACATTAAACAAGATCCAGATATAATGTTCATGCTCAACGCAGGCACTAAATAACAATTATTCAGGTTCATAACTAATCCCGATGGTAATCGAAGAGCGAGCGTGCCGACGGCGATCACATCAACCTTGGAACCATTCCCCATGCGCATCGTCACTTCGTCCTTCGCCAACCTCCGTCTATTCCGTAGTTCCTGTTTAGAGTTGCAAATGTGAGCAACCGAACCGGTATCAAATACCCAGGCACTACAACGAGAGTTGGTAAGGTACACATCAATAACATGTATATCACATATACCTTGCTTGTTGTTGTTGTTGGCCCCCTTCTTGTCTGCCAGATACTTGGGGCAGTTCCGCTTCCAGTGGCCGTTCCCCTTGCAATAGAAACACTCAGTCTCTGGCTTGGGCCCAGCCTTGGGTTTCTTTACTGGATGAGCAACTGCCTTGCCACCCTTCTTAGAGTTACCCTTCTTGCCCTTGCCATTCTTCTTGAAACTGGTAGTTTTATTGACCATCAACACTTGATGCTCCTTCTGGATGTCTGACTCAGCGACTTTCAGCATCGCAAACAGCTCGGCGATGGTTTTGTTCATCCCTTGCATGTTATAATGCTGCACGAAGCTCTTGTAGCTAGGTGGGAGTGACTGGAGAATTCTGTCAATGATAGCCTCCTCCGGGAACACAAGTCCCAGATCAGCTATGCGGGTATAGTACCCAGACATCTTCAGTAAGTGCTCACTGACAGACAAATTCTCCTCCATCTTGCAAGCAAAGAATTTATCGGAGGTCTCATACCTCTCGATCTTGGCATTCTTCTCAAAGATGAACTTCAACTCCTGGAACATCTCATATGCTCCATGACGTTCAAAACGCCTTTGAAGTCCTCCTTCCAAGCTATACAACATGGCACACTGCACTACTGAGTAGTCATCCGCACGCGACTGCCAGGCGTTCATAACGTCCACAGAGGCCGGAGCGGGGGGTTCACCTAGCGGTGCATTTAGGACATAAACCTTTTGGGCAGCTGTGAGGATGATCCTCAGATTGCGGAGCCAGTCCACAAAGTTGCTCCCATCATCTTTCAGCTTAGTTTTCTCTAGGAACGCATTAAAATTCAGGGGAGCTACTGCGGGAGCCATCTACAACAAAAGATTTGCAAAGACATCTTAGACTATTGTTCATGATAAGTGAGTTTTAACTAATCAAATTACTTATAACTCCCACTCAAATTGACATCCCTCTGGTCATCCGAGCGTGACATGATCCAAATCCACCAACCCAAGTCCGATCATCACGTGAGGTGAGGTGGTGTCAATGGTGAACATCTTCATGTTGATCATATGTACTATATGACTCATGCTCGACCTTTCGGTCTTCCGTGTTCCGAGGCCATGTATGTACATGCTAGGCCCGTCAAGTCTAACCCGAGTGTTCTGCATGTGCAAAACTGGCTTGCACCCGTTGTATGCGAACGTAGAGTCTATCACACCCGATCATCACGTGGTGCTTCGAAACGACGAACCTTCGCAACGGCGCACACTCGGGGGGAACACAATTTTATCTTGAAATTTTAGTGAGGGATCATCTTATAATGCTACCGTCGTCCTAAGCAAAATAAGATGCATAAAAGGATTAACATCACATGCAAATCATAAGTGACATGATATGGCCATCAACTCGTGCTTTTGATCTCCATCTCCAAAGCACCGGCATGATCTCCATCGTCACCGGCGTAACACCATGATCCCCATCATCATGATCTCCATCATCGTGTCGCCATCGGGGTTGTCGCGCGCCCACCATGCTCTTACTACTATTGCTACCGTTTAGCGATAAAGTAAAGCATTACATAGCGCTTAATGATTGACACGCAGGTCATACAAAAATTAAAGACAACCCTATGGCTCCTGCCGGTTGCCGTATACATCGACATGCAAGTCGATATTAACTATTACAACATGATCATCTCATACATCAAATATATCTCATCATGTCATTGGCCATATCATATCACATACATACCTTGCAAAACAAGTTAGACGTCCTCTAAATTGTTGTTGCATGTTTTACGTGGCTGCTATGGGTATCTAGCAAGAACGCTTCTTACCTACGCAAAGCCACAACGGTGATATTTAAGTTGCTATTTAACCTTCTACAAGGACCGCCTTCGTCGAATCCGATTCAACTAAGATAGGAGAGACAGACACCCGCCAGCCATCTTATGCAACAAAAGTCGCATGTCTGTCGATGGAACCGGTCTCATGTATGTGGACATGTAAAGTTGGTCCGGGCCGCTTCATCCCATAATGCCGCTGAATCAAGAAAGACCAAAGAGGGAAGCAATCTAAACATCAACGCCCACAAACCCCTTTGTGTTCTACTCGTGAAAGCATCTACGCAAGATCCTAGCTCATGATGCCACGGTTGGGGAACGTTGCATGGGAAACAAAAAATTTCCTACGCTCACCAAGATCAATCTAGGAGATGCATCTACGAGGGAAGAGTCGGATCCACATACCCTTGTAGATCGCTAAGCGGAAGCGTTCAAGAACGCGGTTGATGGAGTCGTACTCGCCGCGATTCAAATCGCCGAAGATCCCAGCACCGAACGGACGGTGCCTCCGCGTTCAACACACGTGCAGCTCGGGGACGTCTCCTCCTTCTTGATCCAGCAAGGGGGAAGGAGAAGTTGACGGAGAAACCCAGCAGCACGACGGCGTGGTGGAGATGGTGGTGGAGGAATTCCAGCAGGGCTTTGCCAAGCACTGCAAACTAGACGAAGATATTCGTGGGAGAGAGAGGGCAGCGCCGAGGCACGAACTTGTGTTGCTGCCCTCCCTCTGCCTCTCTTTATATAGGGGGGAGAGAGGGGAGGGGGCGCCCCTAGGGTTCCCCCTAGGGGGCGGCGGCCAAGGCCAGATGGGGCGGCCAAGGGGGGGTGGCGGCCAGGGCTAGGGTTTCCCCCCCAGGCGCCTTGCCCCCCAAGTCCTAGGGGGTGCGGCTGCCCTAGGGGGGCCCAGCCCCCTTAGGCGCAGGTGGAGGGGCCTAGGGGGGGCGCACAGCCCCTGTGTGGGCTGTTGTGTCTCCCCACTTATGGCCCATAGGGCCCGTAACCTTTACCGTGGCCCCCGAAACACCTTTCGGTTCTCCGATTCCTTCCCGATGTTCCCCGGAACAATTCCGGACTCCGTTCACTCTCATCCCATATATCAATCTTCGTCCCCGGACCATTCCGGAGACCCTCATCACGTCCGGGATCTCATCCGGGACTCCGAACAAACTTCGGTTACCATGCACTGTTCTCACTAACAACCCTAGCGTCACCGAACCTTAAGTGTGTAGACCCTGCGGGTTCGGAAACTATGCAGACATGACCGAGACACTCCCAGGTCAATAACCAATAGCGGGATCTGGATACCCATATTGGTTCCAACACGTTCCTCGATGATCTCATCGGATGAACCACGATGTCAAGGATTCAGGCAATCCCGTATACAGTTCCCTTTGTCTCGTCGGTATGTTACTTGCCCGAGATTCGATCGTCGGTATCTCTATACCTAGTTCAATCTCGTTACAGGCAAGTCTCTTTACTCGTTCCGTAATACATAATCCCGTGACTAACTACTTAGTCACTTTGAGCTCATTGAGATGACGTATTACCGAGTGGGCCCGGAGATACCTCTCCGTCACACGGAGTGACAAATCCCAGTCTCGATCCATGTCAACTCAACAGACACCTTCGGAGATACCTGTAGAGTACCTTTATAGTCACCCAGTTACGTTGCGATGTTTGGCACACACAAGGCACTCCTACGGTGTCAGTGAGTTACATGATCTCATGGTCATAGGAACTTATACTTGACATGCAGAAAACTATAGCGATAACTGATACGATCAAAAGCTATGTTTAACGTTTGGGTCTCGTCCATCACATCATTCTCCTAATGTTGTGATCCCGTTATCAAATGACAACTCATGTCTATGACCTGGAAACCGCGGTCATCTTTGATCAACGAGCTAGTCCTAAAGAGGCTTACTAGGGACACAAAGTTTGTCTATTTATCCACACATGTATTTAAGTTTCCAATCAATACAATTATAGCATGGATAATAAACGATTATCATGAACAAGGAAATATAATAATAACTCTTTTATTATTGCCTCTAGGGCATATTTCCAATAGAATGACATATTGTCGATCGGAAATGATGTAGAATTTTCTGGAAAGCATAAAGGAGTGTTTGAAAGGAGTTTTTCAAAGAAAGACCTTGGTGAAGCTGCTTAAATATAGGGCATCAAGATCTATAGAGATAGATCAAGACGCTTGATAAGACTTTCGATGAGTACATACCTTGATAAGATTTTGAAATAGTTCAAAATGGATCAGTCAAAGAAGGAGTTCTTGCCTGAGTTGTAAGGTGTGAAGTTGAGTAAGACTCAAAGCCAGACCACGGCAGAAAAATATAGAGAGAATGAAAGTCATTCCCTATGCCTCAGCCATAGGTTCTATAAAGTATGCCATGCTGTGTACCAAACATGTTGTGTACCTTGCCATGAGTTTGTCAAGGGGGTACAATAGTGATCCAGTAGTAGATCACTGTACAGCGGTCAAAATTATCCTTATTAACTGGATGACTAAGGAAATGTTTCTCGATTATGGATGTGATAAAGAGTTCGTCGTAAAGGGTTACGCCGATGCAAGCTTTGACACTAAATCCAGATGACTCTAAGTATCAATCTGGATGCGTATTGAAAGTGGGAGCAATTAGCTAGAGTAGCTCTATGTAGAGCATTGTAGACATAGAAATTTGCAAAATACATACGGATCTGAATGTGACAGACCCGTTGACTAAACTTCTCTCACAAGCAAAACATGATCACACCTTATTACTCTTGGGTATTAATCACATAGCGATGTGAACTAGATTATTGACTCTAGTAAACCCTTTGGGTGTTGTTCACATGGCGATGTGAACTATGGGTGTTATTCACATAACGATGTGAACTATCGGTATTAAATCACATGGCGATGTGAGCTAGATTATTGACTATAGTGCAAGTGGGAGACTGAAGGAAATATGCCCTAGAGGCAATAATAAAGTTGTTATTTATATTTCCTTATATCATGATAAATGTTTATTATTCATGCTAGAATTGTATTAACCGGAAACTTAGTACATGTGTGAATACATAGACAAAACAGAGTGTCCCTAGTATGCCTCTACTAGACTAGCTCATTGATGAAAGATGGTTATGTTTCCTAACCATAGACATGAGTTGTCATTTGATCAACGGGATCACATCATTAAGAGAATGATGTGATGGACTAGACCCATCCGTTAGCATAGCACTATGATCGTTTAGTTTTACTGCTATTGCTTTCTTCATGACTTATACATGTTCCTATGACTATGAGATTATGCAACTCCCGAATTCCGTAGGAACACCTTGTGTGCTATCAAACATCACAACGTAACTGGGTGATCATAAAGATGCTCTACAGGTGTATCCGAAAGTATTCGTGGTGTTGGCATAGATCAAGATTAGGATTTGTCACTCCGAGTGTCGGAGAGGTATCTCTGGGCCCTCTCGGTAACACACATCACAATAAGCCTTGCAAGCAAAAGACTAATGAGTTAGTCACGAGATGATGTGTTATGGAACGAGTAAAGAGACTTGCCGGTAACGAGATTGAACTAGGTATAGAGATACCGACGATCGAATCTCGGGCAAGTAACATACCGATGACAAAAGGAACAACGTATGTTGTTATGCGGTTTTGACCGATAAAAGATCTTCGTAGAATATGTAGGAGCCAATATGAACATCCAGGTTCCGCTATTGGTTATTGACCGGAGATGAGTCTCGGTCATGTCTACATAGTTCTCGAACCCGTAGGGTCCGCACGCTTAACGTTTGATGACGATCGGTATTATGAGTTTATGAGTTTTGATGTACCGAAGGTAGTTCGGAGTCCCGGATAAGATCACGGACATGACGAGGAGTCTCGGAATGTCCGAGACATAAAGATTGATATATTGGACGACTATATTCGGACACCGGAAGTGTTCCGGAAAAGTTTCGGATTTAACGGGATTGCCGGAGGGGGTTACCGGAACCCCCTACGAAGGGGGATGGTCCGTAGTGGGCCTTATGGAAAAGAGAGAGGCAGCCCATAGGGATTGGCCGGCGCCCCACCTAGGGTTCCTAGTTGGACTAGGATTGGGGGGCGCCACCTCTCCCTCCTTTCCTTTCCCTCTCTTCCTTCTTTGGTAGTTCCTACTAGGAATAGGATTGCAATCCTATTCCTAGTAGGATTGCACCCCTAGCCGCACCATAGAAGGGCCGGCCGGCCTCCCCCCTTGCTCCTTTATATACGGGTACAGGGGGCACCCAAGGACACACAAGTTGAATTGTTCTAGCCGTGTGCGGTGCCCCCCTCCACAGAAACACACCTCGGTCATACCGTTGCAGTGCTTAGGCGAAGCCCTGCGCCGGCGAATACATCATATCCGTCACCACGCCGTCGTGCTGACGAAACTCTCCCGTGAAGCTCAACTGGATCAAGAGCTCGTGGGACGTCATCAAGCTGAACGTGTGCTGAACGCGGAGGTGCCGTACGTTCGGTGCTTGATCGGTTGAATCACGAAGAAGTTTCGACTACATCAACCGCGTCACTTGACGCTTCCGCTTCCGGTCTACAAGGGTATGTAGACACACTCTTCCCTCTCGTTGCTATGCATCTGGTAGATAGATCTTGCGTGATCGTAGGAAAATTTTAAAATACTACGTTCCCCATCAGGCATAAGTCAGGGGGCCAATCAAATCCCACCTAAACGAGATATTCGGCGGCGATGAACTGAGCACGTGTGCAATAGTAGTATTCTTATTGCGAGCAATGACGTACAAGGCTGAATATTGTTCTTGGAGACTGACATTGCCTATCTTGATGTCTTTCCAAAAATCAATCTCCGACTTATCCTTGATCGCGAAAGACTCGAAGCGAAACTGATGTTTCTTTGCCGCCATTAGGCCAGCCCAAAAGTGCGAGTCACGAGGTTTCCAATATACATGATACACCTTATTTTGGCCTAGATACTTGTTGAGCAATACGGTTTGCCAAACACCATCCTCAGCAAAAAGTTTGGACAACCATTTACTAAGTAGGGCCTCACTCTTGACCTGCACGTCATGAATTTCAAGGCTGCCTTGGTCTTTGGGCCTACAAATCGCGCTCCATCTGGTTAGCCTATATTTTTTATTTTCACCGTCTCATTGACAAAATAATCTGGATCTAAAATAGTTCAGTATTTGCATAACCCTTTTTGGGAGTTGGAAGAAAGAAAGTGATACGTCTGCAACATATCTATAACTCTTTATTGTTAAATGCAATTGTATATCACTTTTGTATGCTTTATATATCATTTTATATTATTTTCTGCATTAATCCATTAATTTAGTGTCCAGTGTCAGTTCCTGTTTTTTTCTTGTGTTTGGTTTCGTGGTAAATCCATACCTAGGAAGGTCCAAACATGAAGGAACTTTTTGACGACTTTTTCTGGACAATAAGAGACCTTAGACGCTTCACCGGGGGGGGGGGTCGAGGGACCCACAAGGCAGCCACATGGCTTGGTAGGCCGGCTACGGGGTGGCCGCGCCACCTGCCCATGCGGGGCCTCTGAGCCTCCGTTTGACCTAATTCTTGGCTTATAAATACCCATATATCCCGAAACCCACATAAGCGAATCCAAAAGAATTTCATCATGGCAGCAAGCCTCTGTTATGAACTGATCCCATCTAGAGCCATGTTCTGGTGCTCTGACGGAGGGGGAAACCACCACTTGAGGCCTCCTCATCAACCTAGTTGCCTCCATGATGATGTGTACCTTTAGGACCTACAAGGCCATAGTGGTAGCTAGATGGCTTAAGCTTCTTCTCTGTGTGTGTGTGTGTGTTTGATCTTCTTAAATATAATGATCTCCTCAGAGATCAATCCGATGTAATTCTTGTAGTGTGTTTGTTGGGATCCGATGATTTGTGGATTTATGATCAGATTATTCATTGAATATAATTGAACCTTTTGAAGTTTATTTGTTGTATAATTGAGTAGCTATGTATGCTTTATGAGTTAATTGTCTTCTCTGGTCAAGATAGATGGGTAATTCTTTAGAGGGAGTGATGCATAGTAGTGGGTTCAACCTCACGGTGATCTTGCCGCGGTGACAGAAAGGGACAAAGGCATATGATGTTTTGTTGCTATCGAGGATATAAAAACGAAGGAGATTTATCTTATTGTTGTCAGGTTTCTTTCAGTCTACATCATGTCACCTTGCTTATTGTGTTACTCTGTTTATTGCCTACTTAATAGCTTAAGATGCATGCTGGATAACGGTTTTGGGGTGGAGTAATAGTAGTACATGCAATATGATTATGGTCTACTTGTTACGGACGTGATGCCTATAGGGGATTACGCCATGAGTGATCATAGTTATGAATGCTACTTATTTGCCAATTGCCCAACAGTAATTTGTTTACCATGCCACTATATGCTTTCGAGAAAATACTATAACTCTTGTAATGCTTTCTCTTCGGAGAAGTCCAACAACTCGTACGGGCACGCCTATGTCTCGTTTCAAGCGATACTATAGGACGTCTCGCTGAAGGTAGCCGCCCAGTTGGGCCGACCCAGTGCGGACACAGACATCTATCACTTTGTTTCATTCAGTTTTTCTTTTCACTTTTTCATATTTAGTTTTTTACGTTTTATTATATTTTGAAATATTCTGAGTCTGTATTACAAAAATACTTTATATGCAAATGTTGAAAATGGTTAATCATGCATAAAAATATTATGTGTGTACACAAGTATATACGAAAATGTACTATGTGTGTGAAAGAATGTAGAAATAAAAAATACTACTCGGAAAAGGGAAAAAACGAGTGGGAAGCATGGGTTTTTCCGGCGGAAGAAACCATGTGCCTTCAAGAAGCAAATTTCTGTTTTCTAATCTTCTTTTAGAAGCACAACTGTGCTCTCACGACAATCAAATTTGTGTGTCCTGCAGAAGCATAAAACAGATTTTTTTTTTTCTTCAAAACAACTTCTTTTTTATATTTTTTCCCAAAACCTATGGAAACCCCGGCAAAAACCAAAAGGCCGAAAAAATCATCTAAACCCAAAAAATGTGTATGAAAGAAATAAAAATGACAAATTCCAAAAGAGCACGCAGCACGCAACATGTGGTGATGGTTGATAGCGCGTCAGGTATTAGTTGCACCTACAAAGGGCTGAACTAGCGAGAGAGCGAGCGACAGCACTAAGGGGCCGGCCCATATATGTGAGGTATTCTGGCTCATATGTGTAAGGTCCAATGGATGCTAGTCTTGGGCGCGCCTATACCTCGCCTTCAGCGAATCTTGCTTCAAACTCGCTGAAGGGGCCAGCTAGCTGGGCCGGCCCACGAGCGCGGGAGGCAACAGCGTCCTTTTCTTGTTTTTTATTAACGTTTTCTGTTTTCCTTATATTTTTGTACTTATGGCATTTTGGAGACCGAGCTCCATGGAGCCTTTTATTTTTAAAAATTTCAAAACTCATAAGTATCAGTTTGAAAAAATTCTAACAAATAGTGCACATGTATGCAAGGATGTAAAGTTTATGTGTGAAAAATTTCAGGATGAAATACCTTGAATTGTGAGCTGTGCAAAAATATAAAAATCATGGACTTTAAAGATGAACATTACATATGCTGAAAAAACCCTTTGTCTTTTCTTGTAGCTCACATTTTAGTGTATTTCGATCTGCAAATTTGCACACATGTACATTATGTATTTAGGTATGTGTGTCTTTATTTTCAGTATTTTTTAAAACCAAAAAGTATGAATTTTGATGTTTTGAAATAAAGGCATCCATGGATCTCGGTCTCTGTTTGGCATTTTGGCTTTAAAATTTTCTTCAAAAACCATTTCAAACCATGTTGAACAAGTATTTAAAAATGTTGAACGTGTATTTCTAAAAAAAAATGAACAAGTATTTAATTTGTTTTAATCAAGTATAAAAAATGTTGAACAAGTATTTAAAAAATTAAATGATCATTTATATAGAAATGTTGAACAAGTATTTAAAAAATGTTGAACAATTATTGGATAAATTTTATTCATGTATATAAAAAGTTGAACAAGTATTTGAAAATGTTGAATAAGTATTTTTAAAATGTCGACCATGTAGACAAAAATGTTGAGAAAGTATTTGGAAAATGTTGAACAAATATTAGAAAAAAATGGTAATCACATATATAAAAATGTAGAACAAATAGTTGAATTTTTTATCATGTATATAAAAATGTAGAATGGAAAAAAAACTAAGAAAAAATGAAAAATGAAATACAAAAATGACAAAATAAACCAAAGGAAAATGAAAATGAAAATGAAAAAATTTGAAGAAAGAAATGAAGAAATGAAAACAGAACAAAACCCGGAGAAGGAAAAAGAAAGGAACAAAGGAAAACAAAAAAAGCATTAAAAATGACGATAAAAAAACGAACAAAAAACAAAATAGGAAACCTGCGAAATTGGAGAAATAAAAAAGAAAAAAACCGAGGAAACCAGTGAAAACTAGCAGGTTATGCCTCAAGTAGGGTGCGCCCACTTTCTCTAACTCGAGTGGAGGTGGGTGGCTAGGGGCGTTGCGCAACACTATAGCACTCTACGAGAGAGCTGCTTCCCGTCCCGCTTAAAATGAGAAATAGCATGATGTGTGTAATCTATACAATTTTTTTTCTTTCGAAAAGAATTACTCCCTCCGTTCCATAATGTAGTGTCTATAGATTTTTAGAAAAGTCAAACCTCACACATTTTGACCAAGTTTGTGGAGAAAAATATTTACATCTAGAGTGTGAAACATATATCACTAGATTCGTCATAAGATGTAGTTTCACATTATATACTTTTGCTATTGTAGATATAAATATTTTTCTCTACAAACTTGGTCAAAGTTTCCAAAGTTTGACTTCTCCAAAAATCTATAGGCACTACATTATGGAACGCAGAGAGTAATGTTTACAGGTGGAATTTCATGTATGACGTGTTAATTTGCTCCAATGTCGCCATGCAAATGCAAGGTATGGAGAGAGATCCAGTGCTGCCTTTTCGCCAAGTTGTTTGGTTACTTACAGAAACAAAGTAGCACGCCTGAAACTTGAGCTACATATATGGGTGCCTCATCTGCATCAGCGGTACAGAAGAAGCCACCCGAATGCTCACCAACTTGCTGCGCCTTCACTTGTTGCGGCTCCTCCAGTCCTCCTCTTCAGATTTGATCCTCTTCTGCTTGCACGAGGAGGGAGAATGTTACTACAAGCTTCAGACACAAGTTTGAAATTCAGGTATCATACTGACCCCGGATCGACAGCGACAGTAGTGGACTCTCTCTTTCTTTCTTTCTTTCTTTCTTACTACCATTAAGATCGTTGGGCATACAAGGACACTTATACTTCAAGTGGCGCTCTGGCGATAGGGCGCTCTGGCGATAGGGCGCCCGTGGAGGGGGACGCGCAACGGCGCGGCCGCCGCCATGCGGCCGGAGCCTTCGCTCGGGCGTGGGAGCCGGTTCTAGGCTCTAGGAACCGCGGACTCCGACGACTCCGACGACTCCGACGCGGACTCCGACGACTCCGGCGGCGGATCTAGGGCGTTATCTCCGACCCCGAGTGACAAGGTGTGCGAGGTCCTTGGGGCCGGGTACACGGAGGAGGAGATCGCTGATTGCGTGGATGGAATCGTGCCCAAGGAGGATCATGCCTGGGTCGGGCTGGCAAGGTCGGACAAAGCGGAAGTTCTCCGGCGAGTGGTTCACCGGCGGACGGCACCGACGGCGATCCGGCCTTGGAAGGGCCCTCTTCCCAAGGTTCGTCTTCCTTCCCTCACTTTTGGAGATTTTCTCGGTTCTTGGAAGGTTGTGCAAGGTCGCCGGAAGAAAGGCAAGCCGCCGGCGGCGGAGGTTCCAGCGAGGTCTGCGCTCGAGATCCGTGAAACGAGGCAGCTTCGTTTGAATTCTCTTTTGGGCCAAGATGGGCTGGCAAGTGCTTCTATGGGCCTAGCGATCGGAGGGACGGGGCAAGTGGCCCACGTAGCGATCCATAGGGATCGACTACGACGTCCTGAGGGAGATCGTACCGTACGTCGGTGGCCTAGGGTTGGAAGATCGTGGAGACCCTCGCTCCAATCGCTAGGTGCTGGTCGTGCTCGTAGGGCTTCCTCCAAGGGCGGAGTTCTTTGCGCGGCTGCGTCTGGAGCCCTAGGCATGGCGGGCAGAGGCGCGGTGCCGCAGGCCAAGGCTGGTTCCGCCGGGCCCGAGGTGCCCCCCCCCCCCCCCGGC
>LR738714.1:821811640-821835792 GCA_902687465.1 Secale cereale | reverse complement strand
GGGCATCGTGCGTTTCGTGGCGGGCGAGGTGGGGGGCGACGCCCTCTTCCACCAAGGCAGCCTATGTTGGAGATATGCCCTAGAGGCAATAATAAAAGTATTATTATTATATCTCCTTGTTCATGATAGTCGTTTGTTATTCATGCTTGAATTGTATTGTACGGAAACAGCGATACATGTGTGAATACATAGATCATAATGAGTCCCTGGTAGGCCTCTAGTAGCCAGCTCGTTGATCAACAGATGGTCACGGTTTCATGACCATGGACATGAGATGTCGGTGATAACGGGATCACATCATTAGGAGAATGATGTGATGGACAAGACCCAAACTTGAGCATAACACGAGATCGTATAGTTCGTAATGCATAAGCTTTTCGGTGTCAAGTATTTATTCCTTAGACCATGAGGTTGTACAACTCCCGGATACCGTAGGAGTGCTTTGGGTGTGCCAACCGTCACAACGTAACTGGGTGGCTATAAAGGTACGCATCGGGTATCTCCGAAAGTGTCTGTTGAGTTGGTACGAACCAAGACTGGGATGTTGTCACTCCATATGACGGAGAGGTACCTCTGGGCCCACTCGGTAAGACATCATCATAATGAGCTCAATGTGACTAAGTGGTTAGTCACGGGATGATGGATTACGGATCGAGTAAAGAGACTTGGCATAACGAGATTGAACAAGGTATCGGGGATACCGACGATCGAATCTCGGGCAAGTACCGTACCGATGGACAAAGGGAATAACATACGGGATTAAGTGAATCCTTGACACAGTGGTTCATCCGATGAAGATCATCGAGGAACACATGGGAACCAACATGGGTATCCAGATCCCGCTGTTGGTTATTGACCGGAGAGTGGTCTCGGTCATGTCTGCGTGTCTCCCGAACCCGTAGGGTCTACACACTTAAGGTTCGGTAGCGCTAGGGTTGTAGAGATATATGCACGTGGAAACCCGAAAGTTGTTCGGAGTCCCGGATGAGATCCCGGACGTCACGAGGAGTTCCGGAATGGTCCGGAGGTAAAGATTGATATATGGGAAGTCCAGTTTCGGCCAACGGGTGATCTCCGGGGGTCACCGGGAGCGTCACGGGACCACCGGAGGGGCCCCGGGGGTCCACCGGGTGGGGCCACCCATCCCGGTGGGGCCCCTAGGCCGCAAGGGGATGCGTGCAGCCCTCTGGGCTGGCGCACCACAAGGGGGCCCCACCTCCCCATGCGCATAGGGATAAAACCCTAAGGGGAGGGGGGCCACCACTTGCCTTGGGGGAGGGGGACTCCTCCCTGGCCGCCGCCCCCCCTTGCAGATTGGATCTGCAAGGGGCTGGCGCCCCCCCTGGCCCCCTATATATATGTGGGGGGGGAGAGGGCAGCCGCACCTCAGCCCTGGCGCCTCTCCCCCTCCCGTCACACCTCCCAACTCCCACGCAGGGCGCCCGGCGAAGCCCTGCTGCGATCTCCACTGCATCCGTCATCACGCCGTCGTGCTGTCGGATCTCTGACGACTTCTCCTCCCCCCTTGCTGGATCAAGAAGGAGGTGACGTTGCTGCACCGTACGTGTGTTGAACGCGGAGGTGCCGTCCGTTCGGCGCTAGATCATCGGTGACGAAGAACGTGAAGAGTACGACTACTTCATCCTTGCTTCGTTGAAAGCTTCCGCACGCAATCTTCATAACGGTATGTAGATGCACTCTTAGTTCCTCGTTGCTAGATGTCTCCATAGTTGGATCTTGGTGAAGACGTAGAAATTTTTGATTTATGCTACGTTCCCCAACAGCCTACGCCGACCGTGGCCATTGGAACTAATGATGTGTCGCTTGTGGCTGCTCAGGCCACCCCTCCCGTGCTCCCTCAAGCGGCGGTTGATGCTATTCAGGCTTTGGCTGCGGTGAGCATACCGGAGGTGAAGGCAGTTGATGGGGGTCCTGACAAGGCTGTAGATAAGCGCAATGGTGACAAACTTTCTAAATGGGCCATTAAGAAGAAGAAGCTGCCTTGCTATCGTTGCGGTGAGGCTGGACATTTTGTGGCTGAGTGTACCACAACGCTTTGTGATTATTGTTGCAGATCTCAGCATGCATCCAGTAACTGTCCGTTGCTTGTGGGCCCTAAGCCGGTCTGTACTATTTATGGCGTGTGTTGCCAGGAGCTGATGTTTTTTGAGTCACCAGATATGGCACCCTCTGCTCAGATGCAGGACAGCTCTTTCCCGGCAGTTGTCAAGGTGGCCAATGGGTGTCTGACAGAGGCTCAGATTGTGCGTCAACTGCAGGATCTGGTTCCAGGTAATCATCAGTGGGACCTTGTAAAGTTGGAGGAACAAACTTACAAGGTAGACTTCCCCACAAAGGAGGATCAAATGTATATGCTCAAGTGGGGTATGTGCAGATATCCTAGCACCAGTATTTACCTCACTTTTGATGAATGGAAGGAGAAAGATCCAGTTGGCACACCGTTGGAGAAGGTTTGGGTCCGTTTTTTTGGGGCACCACGTCAATTCATTAATAATTTTCTGATTGCTTGGAGCTTGGGTTCTCTCATTGGAAAGACCGAGGAAGTGGATATGCCTTTCACTCGGTCTCATGGCGCGGCTCGACTGCTGGTGAGTGTTTTTAGCGTGGAGTATGTACCGGATGTGGTCAAGTGGACGCATGCTGGAGTTACATATGTGCTTGAACTTGAGATTGAGGATACGCCAATTGCTCTGGATGGCGAGGGTGAGGACATAGTGGATATGGATACGACTGAGGGAGGCGAAGGTGCTGGCAGTCAGAATATGAGGTCTGAGGGCTCGCAGCATGATATGGCAAAGGGGCCGCTACCCCCGTCAGACGCGTCGACCAGGACGGCTTCGGGGCCACCTACTGCATCGACCCCTGCCAAATCTCTTCGGATCGGGACTTTTGAGTTGCATTTGGCGCCGAGCCGCCTCTGGAGTGCTAGGATGGAGTCGGATAATCCGGTGGAGTCTGTGCTACCGCCGCTATTGGACACACTTGACTGTGAGGGACAGACAGAGGTTCTCAGTGCGGTGGTCTCGCCTCTCAGGACTGAGGGAGGTGATTTGGGCGAGGGCGGGCAAGTGACCCCCGGCCCTCCTTCCCCGAAGGATAGTTTGGCTATGGTTTGTATGCGCGAGGATGTTGGTGCCAGCCACCTCCGATCTCCGGTGGTGCAGACGGCCCTCGCTCTGGACCGAGTGGAGACGCCACTTGATGTGAGACCGGACCCCCTTGGTGTGGTGGTTGCGGCTAATCCAGGTGTGACAGAGCTGAGGTCTCAGGTTTCGGCGCAAGATGGTGTACTGCTTATGAGCCCGGCGGGAGGTATGGCAGGCGGCCTTGCTCCCAGCGGAGTTTCTCGCGACGAGGTCATCGCTTTTGGTGGGATTCCGGACCCAGTTTCTGCAGGGCGGCGGATGAGCTGTCGCTTGCAGGATCAGCCGGATGTTGATGATATGCAGCTTCGATGCGCCAAGCGGGTGGCCAAGCTTCATAATATTCAGACCACTACTGGTATGTCCGTTAACACTTCCAATTCCATTTTGCACTTCTCTTCGGATGATATTATTAATAATGCCACTCAACTGGGGGTCTCTTTGGGTAGGAATGGCAAAGAGGTAGCTAATTCCGTTAACGATATTTTGGATCTTGAGGCAGATCGTGCTATAGAAATTCTTAGAAACTTAGCAGCTATTCAACCTTTGAACGACTCGGAGGTGGCTAAGTTAGGAATAAACGCCATTGGTAGCCTCTGTGTGGATCTTGATCCTACCTTCCTGGAAACGGAGGATGAGGAGGACTCGTCGTCTCCACGACTGGAGAGGGGGGGCTCGGCCCGGGAGAGGGTGAGTGGAGATGTCGGTAGTGATGGTGGTCGTGAAGTTGGACCGGAGGATAAAGTTAGATCGAAACGTAAGTGGACGCGTAAGATCTACCCAACTTCGGCTGTGCGTAGAAGCGCTAGAATTCGTACTTCTAAAAAATTTCATGATGAAATATGAAAGGCATCTTCTGGAACAGCAGAGGTCTTAAAGACTTGGCTAAAAAAAGGTTCCTTGCTGATGCGTCGATTGAGCGTAAGCTAGATTTCATAGCACTTTCCGAGATGGGACGGGACAATTTTCCCCTCAGTTTCTTAGATCACTTTCGGGAGGGGTGGAGTTTGATTGGCATTGTCTACCACCAAGAGGAAGATCCGGTGGGATTTTACTTGGGGTTAAATGCGATTCTTTGGAAGTAAGAAGTGTCATCATGGGCGACTTTGCTGTTAAATTTCGAGTCAGGTCGAAGGTGGACGGTTTTGATTGGGCGCTCGTGGCAGTATATGGGGCTGCACAGCCAGAGTTAAAGCCGGAATTTCTGGCTGACTTAGTTCGTATTTGTGGGAACGAGCATCTACCTCTCTTGGTTGGGGGCGATTTTAATATTATTCGTCGCCGAGATGAAAAAAAATAATGATAACTTTGACGGCAGATGGCCGTTTTTATTTAACACTATCATAGAAAGCCTGGACCTTCGCGAGATTGAGTTATCGGGTAGGAAATTTACATGGGCCAATAATCTTCCTACTCCTACTTTTGAGAAGTTAGATCGGGTTCTTACGAGTGTTGAGTGGGAACAGAAGTTCCCTCTAGTGACGGTGCAAGCACTTTCGCGTGAAATCTCGGATCACACCCCATTACTAGTTGATTCGGGGGAAGCCACGAATTTTGGTAATAGGCGTCCTTTCTCTTTTGAAACGGCGTGGTTTGATAGAGAAGGGTTTATGGATCTGATTGCTAGGGAATGGGCGAAAGATGTCGGAGGACGATCCAACATCGATCGCTGGCAAAATAAGATTAGGCACCTCCGACGGTTCCTCAGGGGGTGGGCTAAACACAATGAAGGGATCTATAAGGCAGAAAAAGAAAGACTTCTTTTGCTGACTAAACATCTTGACATCAAAGCGGAGCATTCGATCTTAGATGCCAATGAGTTGGAAACTAAGAAACTGCCTGAGTTAAAACTTAAAGAATTGCTTCGTGAAGAGGAATTAAAATGGGCTTTGCGGGCTAAAGTGCGAAAGATCGTCGAGGGAGACGATAACACACAGTTCTTTCACATGATTGCGAATGGCAAACATCGAAAGAAGAAAATCTTCCAACTAGAACAGGATGAAGGCACGATAGTGGGTCAGGATAATCTTAAGACCTACATCACAAATTACTATAAACAATTGTTCGGGCCTCCTGATGATAACTCTGTTTCTTTGGATGAATCGCGGATTCACGATGTGCCTCAGCTGGTTACCGAGGAGAATGAGATTTTGACTGCCCCTTTCTCGGAAAAACAGGTTTTTGATGCAATCTCCCAAATGAAAAACGGTAAAGCTCCGGGTCCGGATGGCTTCCCAGCGGAGTTTTACAAAAAATGCTGGCATATCATCAAGGGGGATTTGCTTCCGATGTTCCAGGACTTCTTCTTGGGACATCTGCAAGTGTTCCACCTGAATTTTGGGACGATTATGTTGCTTCCAAAGAAAACTGAGGCAGTTAGAATTGAGCAATTCAGACCCATCTGTTTGCTGAATGTTAGCTTCAAGATTTTCACAAAAGTTGGAACGAACAGACTTCAACAAATAGCGCATTCAGTGGTACATCCGTCTCAATCAGCGTTCATGCCTGACAGAAACATTCTGGATGGCGTAGTGGCACTACATGAAACGTTCATGAACTCCACACCAAAAAACTTGACGGGGTGGTTTTTAAAGTGGATTTCGAAAAGGCGTATGACAAGGTGAAGTGGCCTTTTCTGCAGCAGGCGCTGCAAATGAAAGGTTTCGATCAATCTTGGAGAGAGCAGATTGCTTCGTTAACACAAAAAGGGAGTGTTGGTATAAGGGTCAATGATGATATAGGACATTATTTTCAAACACACAAAGGTTTGCGACAAGGAGATCTGATGTCGCCAATCTTATTCAATATTGTCATTGACATGTTGACAATTCTCATCGGTAGGGCGAAGGAGGCGGGTCAGATAGGTGGCCTGGTGCCCCATTTAGTGGAAGGGGGTGTTTCCATCTTGCAGTACGCAGATGATACTATCCTTTTCATGGAGCATGATTTGGCAAAAGCTAGGAATATGAAGCTAGTGTTATGTTTGTTTGAGCAATTATCGGGCTTAAAAATTAATTTTCATAAGAGTGAAGTGTTCTGCTTTGGGAGGGCTAAAGAAGAACAACAAGCCTACAAAGAGTTGTTTGGCTGTGACTTGGGGTCTTTGCCATTCACCTATCTGGATATCCGATTCATCACAGAAAGCTCACAAACAGCGAATGGAAAATTATCGAAGATCGGTTTGAAAAAAAAAACTAAGCTGCTGGAAGGGTAAGCTTATGTCATACGGAGGACGATTAATTCTCATTAATTCGGTTTTAACCAGTATGCCTATGTTTCTATTGTCCTTTTTCGAAGTTCCGGTTGGTGTTCGGAAAAGGCTAGACTTTTACCGATCCCGGTTCTTTTGGCAGAGCGATGAATCCAAAAAGAAATATAGGCTAGCTAAGTGGGACATTATTTGCAGACCGAAAGACCAAGGAGGTCTAGGGATTGAAAACTTAGAGGTGAAGAATCGATGCTTACTCAGTAAGTGGTTGTTCAAGTTATCTGGTGACACAGATGCAACATGGGCACAGATTCTCCGCAATAAGTACCTTCAATCAAAAACCTTGTCCCAGGTGACGCTAAGACCGACGGATTCACCCTTTTGGAAGGGGCTGATGAGAGTAAAATCAGCATTTTTCAACAGAGTAAAATTCATTATTGGAGATGGCACGTCCATTAGATTTTGGGAAGACACGTGGCTTGGGGAGACTCCTCTGGCATTTCAATACCCATCACTTTATAATATTATTCAACGGGGAGATGCTTATGTTGCTACAATATTAAATACCACTCCGCTTAATATCTAGTTCCGTAGGACTTTGGTGGGGAATCGTTGGGAGGCTTGGCTACATTTAGTGAGACGGTTGATGGATGTCCAACTGTCTCACAATCCGGACCAGCTGCAATGGAGACTAGCTAAAAATGGGGTCTTCTCAGTGAAATCCATGTACCTGGATATTATTAACACTAGTGTGATTCCTAGCTCGAAGCACGTTTGGAAAGTTAAGGTACCTCTAAAAATCAAAGTGTTTATGTGGTTCGTTCATAAACGAGTTATTCTTACTAAACATAATTTGGCTAGAAGGAATTGGTTAGGATCTAAAAGATGTAGTTTTTGTGATCACGATGAATCTATTAGACACCTATTCCTTGATTGTCCTATGGCCAAAATCTTATGGCGGTCGGTTCAAATAGCCTTCAATATCAATCCCCTTGGTTCGATTAACATGTTATTCGGGACTTGGTTGCATGGGATTGATCCGGTAATAGCAAAACATATCCGAGTGGGAGTATGTGCTTTACTATGGGCAATTTGGAATTGTAGAAATAATTTGGTCTTTAACAGAACAACAAACATCCATTTCTTGCAGGTCATCTTCAGAACCACTACTCTTATCCGTACGTGGTCGCTACTCACTCAGACGGAGGCCAGGGAGCATTTGGTTACTGCGTCTACCCGATTGGAGATGGTAGCTCGGGATATCTACAACCGGTTTGGATGGCGGTCATGTAATAGGATAGGTGTTTAGCAGCTTATCTTACTTTTGCCGGCCGGTTGTGGCGATCCTTCATTTTTACTATTCACAAATTGTTCTCAGATTTTGTAAGACCTTTGTTGGATTGTTTTTCATCTAATAAGATGGCCGTATGCATCATTTTGATGCAGAGGCCGGAGCTCAAGCTCCTTTTCTAAAAAAACAGCAAAACTCTGCTGTGGATTCTTATTGATTCTTAATGAAGTTTGTACAAAAGAGGTATGGCCTTCTTTTTTTATTTTTGTTGGGGAGGAAAGATGGCTTTCAAAATAAAAGGAAAACTAACAAAACAGGACAGAGCTATACATGTTCTGCAAGAAGGCTGGACTCTGAAGTCTGGAGGGGAATATTTTTTTTCGAAATGGAGGCATAAGATTTGCCTCATCTATTAAATAAGGAGAGAATAGAGTTTAGAGAATTACAGCACACCCACACATTCGGCATGACAATTACTCGCACAGAAAAATATTCCCTAATTTCTTTGCACCCGCGGCCATCCAAAGCTTGGCCTCGTCAACAATGGCGATGAGTAGGATGGTCAGTGGCGCACTCTTGTGGCGGAACACCCGTGCATTTCTTTCATTCCAAATGGTCCACGAGACGAGCATGGTGAGGGAGGCCATAGCTTGCTGCTTAGGGTTGCGGTTGTCGGTTCTCTTATTCCACCACTGATAGACGGTGTCGTCCATGAGCCACTCGGATGTATCCATGTGCGCGAGACCTAGTTTCTCAATGAGAGACTTCCATAGCCGAATCGTGTAGCGGCACTTGAAGAAAAGGTGGACTTCCGATTCTTGCTCCCTATTGTAAGGCTTGTAAAGGCCACAATTTGGCCAACCTCGATGCTCCAAGCGATCTGTGGTCCAAATCCTATCTTGTAACGTCAACCAAGCAAAAAACTTAAATTTTGGAGGTGCCCATGCCTTCCAAACCATGCGATCCAAGGGGGAGAGAGTCATGCCTAGGAATTGTGCCTTGTACGCGATGGCCGCCGTGTAGATCCCATCGTTCACATGCTTCCAAACGATGACATCTTCGGTTTACTCATGAAGGTGGACATCATTAAGGAGCATCCAAAGAATGAAGAACTCCCTAATGTCGGCGACGGAGATGACCCTGTCCGTATCATGATTGATCTTGAAGATCCAAGCGTTCCCCGCGTGGGCCTCACGGACCTTCCAATTCTTTCTTCTCGAGGTCGCAAACAAGAGTGACGCAATATCCTTGGGTTTGCGACCAAGAAGCCACGTGGAGCCCCAAACCATGCGATCCAAGGGGGAGAGAGTCATGCCTAGGAATTGTGCCTTGTACGCGGTGGCCGCCGTGTACATCCCATCGTTCGCATGCTTCCAAACGATGACATCTTCGGTTTGCTCATGAAGGTGGATATCATTAAGGAGCATCCAAAGAATGAAGAACTCCCTAATGTGGGCGACGGAGACAACCCTGTCTGTATCATGATTGATCTTGAAGATCCAAGTGTTCCCCGCGAGGGCCTCACGGACCTTCCAATTCTTTCTTCTCGAGGTCGCAAACAAGAGTGACGCAATATTCTTGGGTTTGCGATCAAGAAGCCACGCGGAGCCCCAAAAAGGCGTTTTGGCGCCACCCCCTATAGTGATAGTCGTAGAGGTATAGAAAAACTCGAGGTCCTCCTCCGCTGCACGGGTTTCCAAGGCCAACCCATAATCTGCGGGGCTCAGTCCATTCAAACCAAAGCCATCGGAGCCGCAAAGCACGTGCAAACTTGTCGGTGTCGAGCACCCCGAGGCCATCATATTCTTTTGGTCTACAAACCACCTTCCAGTTGACCTTGCATTTGGCTCCCGTTGTCTTGTCCGAGCCGGACCAAAGGAAAACTCTCTCAATTTTGTTAAGGCTATGGAGAGAGCTCTGAGGCACGATGAGGGGCGTGATGGAGAATACTGCTTGGGAGGTAATGACCGACCTAACAAGTGTCGCACCACCGATGGTAGTGATGTTTTGACCCTCCCAAGTGACCAATTTTACCCGCCGCTTTGCCATCTTCTTTAGTTGCCAAACAAAGAGTGGTAGTCCTAGGTATTTGACCGGAAAAAAGCACGTGCTGCCGGCATACTCTGAAAACAGGGATGTATGGAGTTCTGGACTCCGGAGCCCGGAATGCCGCGTTTTGGTCATCCTATTCCTACGGCTTTCATTATTCATTAACTGGAGAAAGCAGAGGCACGGCGAGCTACCACTATGATCGAGCTACCAATCAGTGGTTATATTAGTATTAGCAGGGCCAGCATGTTCGCCATCACAGCACCGGCCGGACCTAGGTTAGGTAGTACACGTACCATGCAACACCCTGGTCGTGGCAAGAGGAGAGCAGGTACGGACAACGCAAATCAAGAAGGGACCATTCAGTCGTTTGGTTGGCTGGCCTAAACATATTGCCGCTGCGGTGCAACTTGTTCACCTACGCGTGCGGTGCCACTGGACACGCCACACGGGCGCACACGCTGCTGACCGGTGTACTCCATGATGTTGTTTAGGAAAGTCCATCGTATGCTGTGTGAGAAACCGGGGTTTTACAAACACGCCCAAGAGAAGAGAGCAACGGAAGGCGATCGACCGAAAAGTGCTTGCAGCTACCGAGCTCCACTGCTCTTGGTATTTGAAATATTTGAAAAACACACTTTTGTTACTCAAAAAGATCTTAAAACAAATACGTGGATACATACACATATTCCTAAGGCCTGGTAAAAATACGGGAAAGAAATACTTTGTATTTTGGGAAATACAAAAAAGAGAAATTTCTGACATAAATGGCACTTTTTTTATCCTATATACTGTCAGGAATTTATTTATTTTTCTATGGCCTAAAACAAAACGAGATTTCTACCGAAACTTGACGTGTGGAATCGGAATGTGTATATGTATCCCCGGAATAAAATTCACATTTTTTTGAAACTCAAAAATCTGAATTTCAAATTGTTCAAATATAGACAGCAGTGGAGCTCGGTAGCTGCAACGCCTCTCTCGGCGATCGACGCTCTTTTGGTGCTGGAAGAGAGTAAAAAAGAGCTCTACGGAAACGGAAGGAACACATTCTGGCTGCCACTAGCATTTCTTTCTCCCCCTGCTCACCACCGGCGCAGCCGCTTTTGTAGATCGCTGTGCGCACCCGTCGCCAGACGGAAACCCAGAGAGCGAGGCCTCCACTACCGCCTTCTCCTCCAAGCTTACCGTGCCGTGACGTGCTGCTGTATTGCTTGCCTCCTACGCCTTGACTTTTACCCAGCCCTCCTCGGCCATTGACAGTCCCACCTCGGGGTCACCGGTCATCCGCTCGCCTGCACAGTGCCCGGTCGGCGCCCATCCACGTCGCCGTCGCACCGGGTCGGCGTCAAAGCCAGCACACCCCACGCGCCACGCCGTCCTCCCACTGACACCCGGGGCACCCCCCATTACCCCACCGGTAAGCGGCGTGGGTTGTCTAGACTCCAGAGTCACGCGGGGGAGGAGGAGGACGTGGCGGCCCGTGCGGGGCGTCCCGTAGCTGCCGCAGGAGAGTGTAGCGGGGTGGGGCCGGGGGGGCATTCCGCGCTTTTAATTATTCCGGCCATTTAAAAGCATGCCACGCCACGGCGTTGGTTGGCCTCCGCTCCACTCCACGCACGCCCACCTCATTTCCAGTCCACCTTCTTCCCCATCGCCCTGCCTACCTCCTCCCTCTATCTCTCGTCCACAACTCCGGTCGTTCCCCTTCTTCCCTCTGCTTGCCACTCACCGGACGCCATGACGGAGGAGGCCGAGGGATGTGTTGTGGCCGTGGCGGCGGGCATCATCTGCTCGCTCCGCGCGGCCGACCTCGCCGGGTGGACGCCGCCCTGGAAGGCCAGCGGGCCGCCGTCATCCGAAGCCACGGCGAAGGAGGAGGAGGTGGCCTGGCCGATGGTGGCGCGGGGGAAGCGGACGCGGTCGTCGCGCTCCGGCTCCGCGGCCAACAAGAACAAGGGGAAGTGGGCCCACGGCAGCCCGGCGTCTCCGCTCGACTACAGCGGCGTGTCAGGCTCCGGCGCGTCCACCAGCGGCGGCGAGGACGGCGCCTTCTGCTCGCCGCCGGCGACGGTCGCCATCGCCGCCCCAGCTTCTTCTTCCTTGGCCAAGGTACAAGACGTCCGCATCTGCAGTTGCTGGTTTCTTCTTCCCCTCCAAGCAGTCTGTGTGTCTCCTTTCTCGTGGTTGGCTGCCTGCCTGCTTTGCGTGCTTTCGGTTCGGTACAGCGCCTGGGCCTGGTTGCACGGACGAAACTACCCCTCCACCGTGTCACCACCCACGCAGAGAGGGGATGAACAACGGTGGATGACTTCGCGATTAATGAAACATCGCTTTTCCTCCGGCCTCACCGCACCGCACCCGCTTTTTGTTCGCGCGACCTTTTCTCACATCTCATCTTTTCTTCCTTCCCTTTTCTCGCATGTTTCCTTCGGTCGAACTCCAGATACTACCCCGCTTCTTGTTCCACAGATCCATCGTCTTCGCATCACAAGTCCAATTGGGGGGCGTCAGCTCTCAATGTCAGACCACGCCTCCCTACTTAATTCGCCGTAGAAATACATGTCAATGGCTTCTGATTTTCTTTATCACCATGGTCATTCCGTTCCACGGTACTAGTACGTGTCGCGTGCGTGCCTGCAACACTATGCTGCTCCTTCCGTGGCAATTCACGGCGGTTGGTGGCGTGGGGATCCGAATCCTGACCACGAGCCACAGCTGCGGCTTTCACGCCTTTCCCCAAACGAACCACAGTCCTAGTGGGGGGCGGTGTGGTCATTTCGGCCGTCCCTTATCCTTGCGTGCGTTTGGATTTTTCTCCTCGCGCCGCGGTGGCAGCGGCACCGCCCGTGGGGATCGGTGTCAACCCAACACGTCGGCGTTTGCCTGTCGAAGGATCCACGTGGCCGCCGCGATTGGCTCGACCTTGTGCCCCAGGAATGGCCGTGCCGCCGGACACGGAGGCGGGGGCGATGGTGGTAGATACGGCGTGTCCCGGCCACTCGCCTCCCGCCACGTGTCCATTAGGACGGGTCCCGCACGCCAGCAGCACCCACGACACCTTTCGGCTGGTGACGCGCACGGTACACTAGCGCTTTCCCGAACCGTACATGCATGGCCTCGCGCAGGCCCCACATGTCATTGCCCCCGTCCAAAAGAAACCATTTTTCTATATATTATTTCGCTTATTTAAAAAACCAAGTGTGTAGACAGATAGGATGAGAGATGAGCAGGTGGTCGTTGGTGTCCACGCACCGCCGATGGACCGATTCAAAAACTCGAAACCGTAATGCGTTGCACGTGATTCGGCGAATACAAATGCATGCACGCATGCATGCACGAGCGGGGCAGGGCCGGGCCGGTGCGTTGTTGGTTGGGAGTTGGTTTGGCCGGCTCGGCTCATCAATCTCATCATCGTCAACATCATCATTCCTTCCATGCCTTCACCCGGCTTCCTTTCTTTTTTTTACGTATAATATAAAGAACATGTGTCCCCTGCTGTTGCTTTCTTTGCGCTGGTCGTTGGTTGGTTCCACTCTCGCTTTCTTCCTCCTACCATCACCAGCAGCATATCCTAGCTAACGACTGATCTTGCAATTGCTCTCCTGCTGCTGTTGATGCAGGTTGGCTCTGCCGGAGGAGCACGGCGGCCGTTGATCATGCCGGTGCCGCCGCCCCGCACCGCCGGCCAGAGGTCGCGGAAGAAGATGGTAAGTTCGACACTCGCTCTCTAGTCTTTACCATACATTGGAAGCAAGTTTGGCTGGCCGTAGTGCCGTAGTACAAAGGCATGTTTAGATAGCTAGGCAGGCATTTTTCAGCATCTGAATGAAGTTTTGTAGACTTTTACTTAGTCAGGTTTCCATCCTATTCGGCCTATACCGCGTCAGCACTCAGCAGCCACCGTCCACGCAGACGGAGTCAGTCGTAGAAGAACGGAAGCGAGGCTGTTCAAATGGCTGCCATTTTTAATTGTTTTTAGTGCTGCCAAATGGCTGTCATTCTTAATTATTTTTAGTAGTACCAGAAGTAGCTTAGCCTGGTGGAATAAATCGGGTGGTGCAACCACTTGCTGCTGCCATTGGAATCGAAGGGAGTGAGAGGCATGCGGGCAAAAGTGCTCGGTGTCCAAAGGACAGTAAAGGCAACAAAGCTGGCTGCCTCTGCCTGCCCAAAAAGATCCTCACCTCATCAACGCCGGATGGTCGGTCCTGTCCGGCCCTGTCCCAACTCATGACCCATTGCAGCATCAGATTTCCCCTAGAGAATTACAAAAAATATGGAGAGAAAAAAAGGATTATCATCTTCCTTTTTGGGTTGCTTGATCTGGACTGAACTTGTGCTCTGTTCTATTGCAGAGGCTCCCGGAGGTCCAGCAGCTGGTGCAGACCCTGTCGGCAGAGAACGTCGGCCTTCGCCAGGTAATGAACGAGTACTGCTGCCGATCTGTCAAGTTCTTTCTTACATTTCCCATTTGCATAAGTTTCGCAGCTAATTCGATGCAGCTGTATTTTCGTTTTGTTCTTGTATCTTTTTTTCTTCATCTTGTTCTGAAATTTACGCCTTCGCTTGGAACAGGAGATGGAGTCGCTGCAGAGGGCCTGCAGGGCGCTGTCCAAGGAGAACGGCAGACTAGAGGTGAGCGCCACGCACGCGCGCTATCATACCAATCTTAACTTCTCCGTGGCATTAGCATATATAGATAGATGGTTCCAGGTTGGGCGGGACCGGGACGTGCTCCACCCGAGTGGGCAATCATAAGCACCTAGAAAGAAATAAAAATCGGTTGGCATCCTTCCACTTGCATGGTAGCTAGAGCAGCCTTGAAGCACAAGTGGATGAATAAATCGATGGGAAAAGAAGAAGAAAATATGGGCCATTGAGGTTCCGTATAAGTAGTACGATTTTTTGGGTTTCGTTGAGGAATGTGGCTTCGATTCGATGGTCGCGTCGCGTCCCTCTCAACCACCGATTCTTGTTGTTGTTTGTCCTTGGGGGAGAAAACTGAGTGCGACCGGCGCCGTCTGGATAAGCTTTAAGCAGGTTTAGACGTGGGTTTCCGTCGTCGTCGGTCGTCTTCGTCTCGAGGTGGTGTCGCTGTTCGTGGGCCCGGCGAGGTAAGCATGAGAGTACTAGCAGAGAGTTGAAGGACCTGATCGTGGTTGGACTGGAGAGAGTTGAATTCCTACTCCTCACTTATATAGTAATCTAAACTCTTTTATATTTCTTTACGGAGGGAGAACAAGACTCCGTTGGACTGGATGAAGGCTGCTTGTGATATCTGAATGTTTACCAAAAAATGTCTGAACTGAGCACATGCCCATTATCTCTCAAAAATGGAAGCTCCGATCCCCTTGGCCCATGGTTCGAGTGCGTGTACGTACTGTAGGAGTACTACTTGGGTCTACAGTATGTGCAAATAGATGCACAGTACAGGAGTAGTGGTAGAAGTAGAAGAGGTCTTGCTTGGTGCTCACTGGCCGTACATACGTACGCTGTCCAGAACAGAATCCTTTGGCCATAAACAAGGCCAGGTTGCCGCCGATCCCACCTGCAAGCAAATGGATCTGCGCGCACCCACCCGGCCGAGCACGACGACCCCGTGCCCTTCTTCAATGCAGCCCTGCCGCAGTTAATTTAATCGAAGATGCATGGTGTACGTACCATCCTCGCCTCAGCCACCCAGGTCTCCTCTGACAGCTAGTGTTGTGGTACACTAGCAATGCGCTGTGTGTGGCCGTGTGGCGTGTACAGTGTCACCACACACGCAGGTGAACAAGTTGCACTGTGGCCGGGCAAACCCACTGAAATGGTCCCTGCTTGATTTGCTTTGTCCGTGCTCTCCTCTTGTGACCTTGTCTGGCATGCCACGGCCAAGGGTCAGGGGGTTGCATTGCATGCTAGTACTAGCTACGGTCCTGCCAGCGCTGTGATGGCAAACATCCTGGACATGCTAATGTAACTATTGATTGGTAGATAACGCTTTTGATCAGTGGTGGTTGCTATCGATTCGGGTTCGGTTTGCTACCGGAATTTCAAACGCTAGCTGTGTGTGAAGCCTGTACTGGCTTTTTTTTTTGAAACAAATTGTACTGACTTTTCCCTCTGCCCAATATTGCAGACAAGGCTGGAGCATTCGTCCTCCTCGAGCAAGCGGAAGAGGGTCGGACACGAAGAGGAGCGGCGACAAGGGAAGCCCCAGCAAGCCGGTGGCGGCTTCGTGCTCCCCGACCTCAACTTTCCGGCGCAGGATGTCGCCGACGCACCAGCGGCGGCTCCCTGACGGCTCCGGAACCCAGTCCGTCTCCGGTGGCGGCGCCTGACGGCTAATCTGACAACTTCACTAACAGTGTATAGGGAGGAAAGCTAAAGGCGCGATCTCTGACCGTGCGTGCCGTGCTGCCGGGAAGAAGAGGAGCTGGCCGGTCTCATTACCTTAGCTGATATAAACTTTTCTTCTTCTTTTGTTTAGTTCTGAGTTTTTACCGCTCTCTTCTTTCTGTACCAATGTAGCTCAAGTTTCAGGCGTGCTACTTGGTTCCTGTAAACAAACAAACACAAACTGTCGATGCTCTCTTGCTGAATCTGCCAAGCGGCGCTCCACACATGAAGTCCCACTTGAGCCCATTAAATCTTGGTATAATTGTTTATGTGCCCTTAGTTGGGTCACCCTCGACTGATTTGCCCCTAATTTTGGAAAACACGCTGTCTTGCCTAGTTCTGACCGCTCCCCTTGCGTTTTTGCCCTTCTGGCACGTCTCCGTCCAGTCAGCGCCGTTTGACCGCAAACGACGCATTATTTTGGACACCGCTTGCCCCCGTGCTCTCTCACACTCTCATTCCCCATTCTTGCTCTCTCTTTTCCCCTCTGACAAACCCTAAATTGCGGCGCCGAGCGGCGGGCTGCCAGATCCATTGCAAGGTGATGGGGGAGAGTGGAGAAAGCGTCAGCAGTGGCCGCTGGGGTGGTAGGAACAGCACACCTCCACTGCAGCGCGCAGAAGGTGGCTGCGGCGGCACCAACGGCTACAAGGGAAGCTCCTGTGGCGGATCTGCACCAACTGCGAGAAGCGGTGGCGGATCTGCACTATTGGCGACAAGCGGGGGCGGATCTGCACAGCAAATTCCCCCAGGGTTAGTATTGGACCTGATTTGCTCAGTTTTTTCACAGGAGTTTACTTGGATTTAGGGTTTAGTGTAAAGTTTGTGCATTTTCTCGCTGGATATTGTTCCCCCATAGAATGGATCCAGCTACAGCGTTCTTTCTTTTAGTTCGAATGGAGACCACTCTTCTAGTTTCTGCTGGTACAAAAGGAAAAGATTGTGGATTCACATTTCTTTTAGTTGTGGACAGCACTAGTTCATATACTAATTTTAGGGCTGCCATTTATGCCAAGTATCCATGGGGATTATTTGATGATGTGGGGATTAGATATTGGGATAGTTCCAAACTTTGTTGGGTCCCTGTGCAGTGTGATGCAGAGTTAGGTCTAATGTTTGCAAGTAATGCAGCAACTATGTCATGCAATTTGGAAATCATAGTTATACAAAGAACTAGATGTCAGAGATGTGTGAACACATCTAGTTCTAGGCCATCTGCATCCAAAACTAGGGCTAGCAGTAGAACACCAAGTGCTCCTAAAACACAAAGTGCTTATGCAACTGCAAGTGTCCATGAAAGTCAAGAAAACCAAAAGAAGCCACTTGATCCTGTTGTGGAGGAGGCATTGCCTGATGCACCTGCTGTGGAGGATGAGGTTCTATATCCTGGATATGTCCAGCACAATAATGATGAAGGAGATGCAGCATATAAAGAGTACATTCCTGCAGAATTTTCAGATGCAGATGATGATGAGAAGCAAGAGGATGTTGAGATGGGAGTTTTTGAAGATGCAGAAGAGGACAGACCTATAAAGTTCTATGACAGGGAAAATCCATGTATTGATGAAGGTGTGGTATTCCCTAGTGCAGTTGACTGCAGAAATGCAGTTTCAAGCTTCTCAATCAAGTCTGAAACTGAGTTCCTTACTCTGAAAAGTGATCCAACAAGATTTACTGTCAAATGTGCTTATGAGAGATGCAAGTGGAGACTGCATGCCTCTTTAATGAGGAAGAGCACACTGTTTCAGGTATTGTATTTTTGTTTTAGTTTATTTTCAGGTATTGCTATTGTTGTACTAATCTCATTGTTTTTTTGGTTTGTTTCAGATTAAAGTCAACCCATATCAGCATACATGTCCTAGTGTGAATAGATCTCAGAGATTGAGAGCTGCAAAAAGAAGATGGATAGCAGATGCTTCTATGGCATGGATCAGAGCAAATCCAGGAATTGGTCCTAAAGAAATTCAGAGCAAGTTGTTAGAGAAATATGGTGTGGAGGTGCCATATGACAGATGCTACCATGGTAAAGAGGTTGCACTTGACAAACTGTATGGAAAGTATAATGATAGCTTTCAGCTGTTATATACTTTCAAAGCTGAAGTAGAGAGGGCATCACGAGGCAGTATTGTGGAAATTGAGAAGCACACCATTGAGTACAAGCTAAATAACAAGAAGTTCTACAAAGAGTGCTTTAGAAGGGTGTTTGTGTGCTTCAGAGCATGTCAAAAAGGTTTTCTGGAGGGGTGTAGGCCATACCTAGCTATAGATGCTACTGCACTGACTGGTAGGTTCATAGGGCAACTTGTGGCAGCATGTGCCCTAGATGGACACAATTGGTTGTTTCCTCTTGCATATGGTGTTTTGGAAGGGGAGTCAATTGAGAGTTGGACTTGGTTTTTTAGCAACCTAAAGAAAGTAATAGGTCATCCAGAAGGTTTAGTGATACATACTGATGCTTGCAAGGGATTGGAAACTGCTGTTGAGGATGTTTACCCTGGAGTGGAGCACAGAGAGTGCACGAGGCACTTGGCCCAAAATTTTAGCAAGAAATTCAAGAGGAAGTTTTATGATGATAATTTGTGGCCATGCTCACTGACTTGTAGCATCAAGAAACACAACTATCACTTGAACCAGTTGAAAAGCAAGCCTAAAGTAAAGGAATATCTAGAGGAACACCACACAAAAATATGGGCAAGAGCTGATTTCAATGAGATTAGCAAAGCTGACTATGTCAATAACAACCTAGCTGAGTCATTCAACTCCAGAATCAAAAAATACAAGAGCTTGCACATAGTTGATCTGCTAGACAAGATAAGGCAGTATATCATGGATAAATTTGACTTAAGAAACAGAATTGCTTCTGACCATTTCATTGGGCACTACATCATACCAGCAGTAATGAAGGTGTTAATGGAGAAAACAAAAGGTTTGCAAATGAGTATAGTGAGGAGAAGCCCAACAAAGGCAGAGGTGACTGCTACTAACAGTGAGAAGAGAGAATGGAGGTACCCTGTTGACTTAGAGCGCTGGTCTTGCAGTTGCAGACAATGGCAGGTCACTGGTAAACCATGCATCCATGCACTTTTCTTTATCACTGCTTTAAGAGGTGAAGCAAGTGGAATAGATCAATATGTCCACAAATATTACTCAGTTGACATGTTTAGAGCTACTTATGCTGAGAACCTCCTAGCTCTAGAAGGCAAGCAACAGTGGGACATCATAGATCCTGGCTTCAAATTGTGTGCTCCTGTTCAACACAGAGCTCCAGGCAGACCAAGAAAGCAAAGGATTAGAAGTAGCACTGAAGGAAAAGGCCTTGGTCCTAGGAAGCACAAGCGCAAAAGGTGTGGGAGATGTGGACACAAAGCCATGGGCTGCAAACAATCTGTTGATCCAGCCTTTGGAGAAGATGAACATTGGGGAGCAGACAATGCAGATGATCATCCTACAGCCAATGAACCAGCAAAAGCAGAAGTACAAGAGGAGGAGGAGGAGGAGGAGGATGAGACAGCATCAAAGGAGCCCTCACATGATGTTCTTCAGCAGCAGATCCCACCACCAAAGGAGCCCTCACATGATGCATCTACAGGAGCTAGTTGTGCAGTCGGGTATAAGATCTTGGCTTACAAATTGTTACATGTTTTGATCCTACAACTATATAAATCTTTCAAATTGTGAGATGCTTCCACTTGTTTTAGACCTAGGAAAAATTGTTGGGGAACGTAGCAGAATTCAAAAAATTTCCTACGCTTCACCAAGATCAATCTAAGTAGTCATCTAGCAACGAGCATAAAGGAGTGCATCTACATACCCTTTGTAGATCGCGCGCGGAAGCGTTCGAAGGAACGTGGATGATGGAGTCGTACTCTTCGTGATCCTCGTCACCGATGATCCCAGCGCCGAACGGACGGCACCTCCGCGTTCAACACACGTACGGTACAACGACGTCTCCTCCTTCTTGATCCAGCAAGGGCGGAGGAGAGGTTGACGGAGATCCAGCAGCACGACGGCGTGGTGCTGGATGCAACAGGAAAAGCTGCAGGGCTTCGCCGACGCCCTGCGAGAGGAGTTGGAGGTGTGACGGGAGGGGGGAGAGGCGCCAGAGGCTTGGGGTTCGGCTGCCCTCTCCCCCCCACTATATATAGGGGCCAGGGGGGCGCCGACCCTAGGAGATGCAATCTCCTAGGGGGGCGGCGGCCAGGGGGGGAACTTGCCCCCTAAGGCATAGGAGACGCCCCCACCCCTAGGGTTTCAACCCTAGGCGCATGGAGGGGGGCCCATGTGGGTGCGCCAGCCCACCAGGGGCTGGCCCCCTTCCCCTTGCGGCCTATGGGACCCTTCGGGATGGGTGGCCCCACCCGGTGGACCACGGGGACCCCTCCAGTGGTCCCGGGACACTCCCGGCGACGCTCGGAATTCTCCCGATGGCCGAAACTGGACTTCCTATATATCATTCTTTACCTCCGGACCCTTCCGGAACTCCTCGTGACGTCCGGGATCTCATCCGGGACTCCGAACAACATTCGGATTTCCATGTGCATGTATCTCTACAACCCTAACGTCACCGAACCTTAAGTGTGTAGACCCTACGGGTTCGGGAGACACGCAGACATGACCGAGATGACTCTCCGGTCAATAACCAACAGCGGGATCTGGATACCCATGTTGGTTCCCACGTGTTCCTCGATGATCTCATCGGATGAACCACTGTGTCAAGGATTCACTCAATCCCGTATGTTATTCCCTTTGTCTATCGGTACGGTACTTGCCCGAGATTCGATCGTCGGTATGCCCGATACCTTGTTCAATCTCGTCATGGAAAGTCTCTTTACTCGATCCGTAATCCATCATCCCGTGACTAACTCCTTAGTCACTTTGAGCTCATAATGATGATGTCTTACCGAGAGGGCCCAGAGGTACCTCTCCGTCATACGGAGTGACAATATCCCAGTCTCGGTTCGTACCAACCCAAGAGACACTTTCGGAGATACCCGTTGCGTACCTTTATAGTCACCCAGTTACGTTGTGACGTTTGGCACACCCAAAGTATTCCTACGGTATTTGGGAGTTGCACAACCTCATGGTCCAAGGAATAAATATTGACACTGGAAAAGCTTAAGCGTTACGAACTATACGATCTCGTGCTAGGCTCGGGATTGGGTCTCGTCCATCACATCATTCTCCTAATGATGTGATCCCGTTATCAATGACATCCTATGTCCATGGTCAGGAAACCGTAACCATCTGTTGATCAACGAACTAGTAACTAGAGGCTTACCAGGGACACGTTGTGGTCTATGTATTCACACATGTATCGCTGTTTCCGTACAATACAATTCAAGCATGAATAACAGACAATTATCATGAACAAGGAAATATAATAATAATCCTTTTATTATTGCCTCTGGCCGGCGCGGTGGGGTGGCGGCGTTGGTCTGTCCGACCCGGGTCGGACACGTCCGCCCGGCGCGGATTGCGAGGCGGAGGCTGGAGGAGGAAGAAGGCTAGGGTTTTGGACGAAAATGGCAAGGGGGACGTTTTTATAGGCACAAGGAGCTAGGAGACTCCAAATGGGGAGCGGTTTTCGGCCACGCGATCACAATTCAACGACCGAGATGATGGGAAGGGTTGTGCTGGGTTGGTGGGCTGTTGTGGAGGGGGTCTTGGGCCTCAAAGAGGAGGTACTTTTAGCCCACGAGGTTAACTGTTGGAGTACCAAACGAACTCCAAACGCGACGAAACTTGACAGGTGGCCTACACGTATCAAGACAACATCGCACGATAAGTCTCACGCCATTCCGGAAACTTTACACGGCCAAACATGAAAGAAGGACTCGGGGATGCCACGGGCACGTGTGAGAGCGTCGGAACTCGAAACGGACAACGGGAAGAGACGAGTGGGACCGGATGCAAAAGACAACACAAATGCAATGCAATGCACATGACAACAAGACATGGATGAAATGCACACACGCACACGACAAAACGATGAAAAACCCGAAAAGACGAAGAACCCGGAATGGAACTGATGAAGCAAAAGTTTATATATTGCCAAATAGGGAAAGTGTTACATCGGGGGCATTACATGGTTCTTACGCCATTGGACAAAATGGTTTGGAAGGCTTGGGCTCCCCCAAAAGTCAAGTTCTTCGCTTGGTTGGCACTACAATACAAAATTTGGATTGCCGATCGTTTGACAAAACATGGGTGGCCAACTGTGATCTCTGTCCTCTCTGCATGAGAGTGCAGGAATGTGGGCCTCATCTCTTCTACAAATGCCGCTACGCACAAAGGCTTCGGTCTTTGATCGTTGACAAATACCACATTCTCGGTCTTGACACCAACGATTGGCCCCTGTTTGACTCGGTTGAGGTTTGGTGGGCAAGTACCTGCGACAACGCCACGCCAAACCGCGAAGCCAACGCGTCCCTCACCATGGTGCGCTCATCCAACTATATTGCTTGCCTCTATCAAGACCGAGGCCAACCTTTGGGTCATCGCCGGTGCCAAAAAATGAGGGTCCATTATTTTGCGAGAGTGATCTCATGCCGCGTATTGAGTGACTTGTAACAAACTCTATTCTCTCTTATTTAATGGACGAGGCAAAGCTTTTTCCTTCGTTTAAGAAAAAAAGTGCTTTGCGTTGGACATGCCCTTAACCCTGTCTTTTTCATCTTAAAAAGTGCTAAACATTTCATCTTCCTCTATAATCCTCTTGGGCGATTTACCCACTTTTTTATCGGAGATCGCACCCTTGCGAATACCCTGTAAACTGTGCTCGCTACCTATCTTAATACAAAGCCAACGTTGCTAAACATAGGAAGAAGAAAAAAAACTAAGGTAACAAGACTGGTTCCTCTGCCTCCCTGCCAGCAGGCACGATCAGAGATCGTGCCTTCCAGCCCCAGATTCAGCTTCTTCCTCTATACACTGTTAATGAACTTATCAGGTTAGCCGTCAGGCGCCACCACCGGAGATAGACTGGATTCCCGAGCCATCAGGGAGCCGCTGGTGCGTCGGCGACATCCTGCGCCGGAAAGTTGAGGTCGGGTAGCACGAAGTCGCCACCGGCTTGCTGCGGCTTCCTTTGTTGCCGCTCCTCCTCTTCGGTCTCGGCTCTCTTTCGCTTGCTTGACGACGAAGAATGCTCCAGCCTTGTCTGTAAAATTGTCCAGAAGGAAAGTGTTAGTACAAGCTAAACACACAGCCAACGTTTGAAGTCCAGTTAGCAAACCGACCCCGGATCGACCGGGACAGACTGAACTGTGAAGTCTAGAGGGAAATCCAGGTCCGGAGTCCGGAGTGCGGCATTTTACTCATCCTACCGCTATCTTTAACTTGGGAGGGCAGAGGAACTGCAAGCGGACACTGTGATCAAACGCTGTCACGTACTCCCTCCCTCCGTTCCGAACTAAAATCATGACGAGTAAATCGGAACGGAAGGAGTATCATCTAATCAGCGGCTGTAATTAACAGGTCCAGCATGTTTGCCATCACAGCACTGGCTGGAAAAAGCAAATCCCCTGATCGTGCGATGCCATGCCAGACAAGAGGAGAGCACGGAGAAAGCAAATGAAGCAGGGACCATCCAGCTGGTTGGCTTGGTCCGGCCAAAACCTATTGCCACCACAGTGCAACTTGCTCATTCAGTTGCGCGTGTGGTGACACTGTACACCTCGATTATAGTAATGGCGGCAGCGCTGCTGCAGGGCTGCATTAAAGAAGGGCACGGGGTCGGGCAAATTTGACTATTTTGACCTGTCGTGGCAACAAATTCACAAAATGAACCGCTCGCGAAACTATTTCACTCCCGTAACCCTTTTGTGCAGCGCCCGCCACGACGGCGCTGCACCCTACGGTGCAGCGCCTAGCTCGGGGGCGTTGCACGCCTAGCCAGCGTCGCATCCGGGTGATCCGAAAAATTACTAAGTCAGTGTGCAACGCCTGAGAGCTAGGCGTCACACTATACAGTGTAGCGCCTAGCTCCTAGGCGTTGCACTAGTGGTTGCACTACAAAATGAAGCAACCACTAGTGCAACGCCTAGGAGCTAGGCGCTAC
>LR738714.1:821791761-821802973 GCA_902687465.1 Secale cereale | reverse complement strand
GGCCGGCTGCGCGCGTACCACGTCCGCCAGGTGTTCAGTGATTTGTCTGCTCGGCGATGGACTGGGACGACGAGGAGGCGTTCGCGGCGCTGCTGGAGGAGGAAGCCAATGCTGATGCCCAGGAGGAAGAGCGTCTCATGGTCCTCGCCGCTCTGGCCGGCCTGTTCGCGAGCAATGCAAAGCCGCGGCGAGGTGGCTCGGCACCGGGCTGGTTGAAGGCAAAGCAAAGACATCGATTGGAAGGCTACTGCTTGCTCTACGCCAACTACTTCGCAGACGCTCCACTGCACGACGACAAAGTATTTCAGCGCTGCTATCAGATGGGCCGAAAGCGCTTCCTCAGGATTGTGAACTCTATCCGTGAGTTCGACATATACTTCAAGTGCAAGAAGGATTGCACCGGCACACTTGGATTCACCTCACTCCAGAGGATGCTTGCATACAGAGCTCCCGGTGATTCAATGGAAGACTAGGGACGCATGGCCAAGTCCACGACCATTGAGTGTATGTACGAGTTCTGCAGGGCGTGGTTGCAGTGTTTGGACCTCAATACTTGCGATCATCCAATGCTGAAGACACTCCTCGGATCCTAGCACAGAATGCACCTATGGAGGCTCATGGGCAACACCTAGCTTGACGTGTGATGAAATTTGAGTTTTATTTGTTGAACTATTTGATTTGTATTGATTTGTTGAACTATTTGATCTGTTTGATTTTATGCGATAAATGATAAAAAATAGCTTCTGTTGAATTTGTGCCGAAGTACGCCGAATATGAGCCGAAATTGGTTCAGTTACACCAAAGTGGGCCAAAAGTGGGCCAATTTGCGTCGAAACTGGGCCAAAATCGGCGCCTGGGGGCAACCCTAGGGCGGCGGCTGGGAACCCGAGATGCTCTAAGGCAAACCGAAATTTCACCCGGTGTCATGTGACACCGGTTGGACCAACGTGGGTCCGTTCCCGATTGACAGTTGTAATCCTGATCGGTCGATGACTTTGTTAATTTAAAGATGGGCTCAACTTGAGCCTTTGTTTTAAAAAATACCCCATGCATGTGCAGTTGTGCTCTTTAGCCGTCGAACTACCAACTGCACAAGTCTAGCGGGCAAATACAACTCATGAGAGTGAAACCTCTTTCACAGAGAGAGTAGAGTGTACAATATTGCTTACCACTACATAATCTACATTGGTTCGTATGATAACCAGCACTTGTATGATAATTTGGGGATTCCCTTCATTGGGGGCATTTTTTTATCTATCAATAAGTGTTGTTGCTCCACTTGAAGCGGCGGAAGAGGGAAGATGCATTCGACGAGAAAAGGCTAGGTGCGTTAGGCTCACCTAATTCTTCTTTGTTGCCGAACATTTTTTTTAGAAGAGGAGGATGTATCCCGGCCTCTGCATCTAGACGATGCATGCAGCCATATTATTAATTATCCACAAAGACCATACAAGGAGATACATCAACAAGCCTGAAGCCATCATCTTGGCAACACCGTTGCTACTCATATCCCTTCGATGAAGGCGTGCCGAATGTCCGGGCCTAATACCAAACAGACATCGCACTAAAGCCTAACATCTAAAGCCGGGTGTCCCCTCCAAGCCACTACCTGGATTGGGTCCCACACCGGTTCAAGCACACTCCCAGTGAGCACCGCACGCTGCAAGGGCCGACACCTCCATCATCCCTCGGTCCATCCTCAGAGCAAAATTGTTGCACCGACCTTGCCAGGCCTCTCTGCCATCAACGCCACCATGACGCTAGACAACTTCATCCTCCTGCGCGAGTCCATCTCCAGACGCGCCCATCGCCGAACCTCCGCGGCGCCATGCCGCCAGGATCCGCCGTCGGCCTCGCGGTAGATGTAACACCGCTCCTCCTCTTGTCCCCTCCACCCAGCACGTGCTCCAAAACGATGCCCCCAGGAGGGACGACATCGAAGGTGCCATCATCGTCAGATCCGGTAGACCCAGATCAAGGGTTTCCCTTGGTGCTCACGCCGTCGCCACTGCTGGAGCTACGCAGCACCCAACACCCATATCATCTCTTGCCCGACCATCTGAGCCGCCCAAGACGACTCCTCCATGGAGGATACGACGCGAAGGGCGCCGCCGCCGCCCAATCCAGACTGAATTTTAGACTTTCGTCCGGGAGGGGTTCAGATGTGGATAGGAGGGACCTCGGCTTCGCCTCCAAGGAGGGTAACGGCGTCGTGGGACGCCGCCGATGCCGGGCCGGACCAGACGGCCAAAGTTTCCTCCGGTCCCCAACCTATACCACCAAACCTCCGACTGCTCCGAATCCGACAGCGAGACGAACCGAGACCAGCAGAGATGCAAGTGCCATGGGGCTGAACCCACCAGGAAGGAGGATCAAGAAGAACAGCCGCCGTAGATCTCCAGGCGCCGGATCCGATGATCCGACGAGGCCAGCGACGTAGACCACCACCCTGCGCCGGCCGACAACATCCAAGCGCCAGATCCAGATGGATCCGGCCTGAACATGGCGGCGCCCGCGACCACCCGATCTGATGAACACGCAGCCACCATGTCGCCGTGGAGACGCATCCCAGCCGCAGCTGCCGCGCCGTGTCACCACCGCCGCATCGGGCCGCCGCCAAGATGCTCGCCCGCCGCGCCGCCAGACCCCGCGCTAGCCCGGCGCCTCTTGGCGATCTGGTCGTCCCGTGCCGCCCAAGATGCTCCAAGGGGAAGAGATGCCCCGCCGCCGCCCTGCCGGCCAAGCTTTGCCCGGCGGCGGTGCGGACGGCGGCGAGGAGAGGTGGAGGCTGAGGAGGGACGAGGGGGGCGGCGACTAGGGTTCCCCCTGGGTCGCCCGCGGGGGCGACACGAGGGGGGCGAGAGGAGGGGACCTTGTTGCCGAACATGGCGACCTTTTCACGTACAGGACTGTGAAGATTACTTAATGCACCATGTATACAATCTACAATTACAATTTATGTCCCATGCAATGTATTTATTTTTATGTTGCTTATTATTCACTAGTAGAAAACAGGGCATTGGTCCAGCCCATTAGCCCCGGTTCAATCTAGAACCGGGTCCAATGGGGGTACTGGACCCGGTTCGTGAGCCCAGGGGGCCGGCCGGGCCACGTGGGCCATTGGTCCCGGTTCGTCTGGACCTATTGGTCCCGGTTGGAACTAAAAACCGGGACCAATGGCTCTTGCTCCTGGCCCACCACTATTTGTCCCGGTTGGTGTTATGAACCGAGACCAAAGGCACCCCTTTAGTCCCGGTTTGTAGCACCAACCGAGAAAAGTGAGTTGCCTATATATACCCCCTCACTCAAGAGCAGAGCTCACTGCTCTGTTTTTTTTCTGGCCGAGGGGGAGAGGGGTTAGTGGTGCTCTAGCTCACCTCCTATGCACACAACGTGTTCGGTGGAATGCCCGAGCCACACTAGTTAAGCTTTTCTCCTCTCGAAGCTCTATTTTCTCCGAGATTTGTCTAGGTTTAGCGGTCCGTCACGTCCCGTCCCCGTCTTCGCCGCTGTCGATCGCCCCCGCCGATCTCGTCACCGGCACCACCGTGGTGAGCCTCTTGTTATGTCCATGCTTTTCTTACTTTTATTATTGCTTTAGATAGATATTTGTCTAATTTTCTTACGTTTATTATTGCTTGTTATTATATAGTGCGATGGTTTTGATATCCGCCCACGTGGGCCCTCGTCCGGTCTACGATTCGGATGTGGTATATTATCTTTAATTTATAACTATTTGTTTTAGTGTTTATGATAGTTATGCCGACCAACCTGACATGCATAGATGTTTTATTATGTCTAGGAGGTAGTTGAACCGGAAATTCCAACCGACCCTCTTGTGGAGAGGTTAAATTTAGTTGAAGAGGAAAACATTTCATTAAAGAAAAAATTGGAAAAAATGGAGGAGGAGAAGATGGAATTGGAGTTGCATGTTGCGGAAGTTATCGATGATCACAAGATCAAGATGGAACCTATTGTCGAGAGGTTAAATTTAGTTGAAGAAGAAAACAAATTCTTGAAGGAAAAAATAAAAAAAATTGTGGACGAGAAGATGATATTGGAGTTGCATGTTGCGGATGTCGTCGATGATCACAAGATCAAGATGGATGCAATGCGGTTGAAGATTAAAAAGATTAGAAAATATGCCATTCATACCGAGGCTTGGTATCATTATGCCGTTGGATCAATTGTTACCTTGGTTGCGATTATGATAGCATTTGTTTTCGCGTTGAAATGTTTTACATAGTTTCGATGTATGGAGAGCTATATGTTGTTAGATGAGAACTATATATGTATGTACTTTGGTTTTAATGTGATGATGAACTTTTATCCATTTGGTCACTTAATTATCTATTTATGATGTTCTGTAATGGTTTTTGACACACTTAATTATATAAATGCACGCAGATGAACCGGCAATGGATGTACGGTGACAGACACACCTCCGAGTACATTAAGGGCGTGCGTGAGTTTCTAAATGCGGCTGAGGCAAACAAGCAGAATGGTTTTTTGTGTTGTCCATGTACTAAATGTGTGAATACGATGTCTTACTCTAACGGGAAAATCCTTCACTCCCACCTGCTTTACAAGGGTTTCATGCCACACTATAATGTTTGGACGAGGCACGGAGAAATAGGGGTTATGATGGAAGACGGCGAAGAAGAAGAGTACGATGACAACTATGTGCCCCCTGAATACGGTGATGCTGCAATGGGGGGAGCTGGTGAAGATCAAGAGGAACCAGACGATGTGCCCAATGATGCTGCAACGGGTGAAGCTGCTGAAGATCAAGAGGAACCAAATGATGATCTTCGCTGGGTCATTGTCGATGCAAGGACACAATGCGAAAGTCAAAAGGAAAAGCTGAAGTTCGATCGCATGTTAGAGGATCACAAAAAAGGGTTGTACCCCAATTGCGAAGATGGCAACACAAAGCTCGGTACCATACTGGAATTGCTGCAGTGGAAGGCAGAGAATGCTGTGGCTGACAAAGGATTTGATAAGCTACTAAAAATATTGAAGAAGAAGCTTCCGAAGGATAACGAATTGCCCGACAGTACATATGCAGCAAAGAAGGTCGTATGCCCTCTAGGATTGGAGGTGCAGAAGATACATGCATGCCGTAATGACTGCATCCTCTACCGCGGTGCATACAAGGATCTGAAGGCATGCCCGGTATGCGGTGCATTGCGGTATAAGATCAGCCGAGATGACCCTGGTGATGTTGATGGCGAGCCCGCCAGGAAGAGGGTTCCTGCGAAGGTGATGTGGTATGCTCCTATAATACCACGGTTGAAACGTTTGTTTAGAAACAGAGAGCATGCCAAGTTGATGCGATGTCACAGTGAGGACCGTAAGAAAGACGGGAAGTTGAGAGCACCCGCTGACGGGTCGCAGTGGAGAAAAATCGAGAGAAAGTACTGGGAGGAGTTTGCAAAGGACCCAAGGAACGTATGGTTTGCTTTAAGCGCGGATGGCATTAATCCTTTCGGGGAGCAGAGCAGCAATCACAGCACCTGGCCCGTGACTCTATGTATGTATAACCTTCCTCCTTGGATGTGCATGAAGCGGAAGTTCATTATGATGCCAGTTCTCATCCAAGGCCCTAAGCAACCCGGCAACGACATTGATGTGTACCTAAGGCCATTAGTTGAAGAACTTTTACAGCTGTGGAATGGAAACGGTGTACGTGCGTGGGATGAGCACAAACATGAGGAATTTGACCTAAAGGCGTTGCTGTTCGTGACCATCAACGATTGGCCCGCTCTCAGTAACCTTTCAGGACAGACAAACAAAGGATACCACGCATGCACGCACTGTTTAGATGACACTGAAAGTATATACCTGGACAAGTGCAGGAAGAATGTGTACCTGGGCCATCGTCGATTTCTTCCGACCAACCATCAATGTCGAAAGAAAGGCAAGCATTTCAAAGGCGAGGCAGATCACCGGAAGAAGCCCGCCATGCGTACCAGTGATCACGTACTTGCTATGGTCAATGATTTACACGTAATCTTTGGAAAGGGCCCCGGCGCACTAGCTGTTCCGAATGACGATGAGGGACACACACCCATGTGGAAGAAGAAATCTATATTTTGGGACCTACCCTACTGGAAAGACCTAGAGGTCCGCTCTTCAATCGACGTGATGCACGTGACGAAGAACCTTTGCGTGAACCTGCTAGGCTTCTTGGGCGTGTATGGAAAGACAAAAGATACAGCTGAGGCACGGGAGGACCTGCAACGTTTGCACGAAAAAGATGGCATCCCTCCGAAGCAGTATGAAGGTCCTGCCAGCTATGCTCTTACGAAAGAAGAGAAAGAAATCTTCTTTGAATGCCTGCTCAGTATGAAGGTCCCGACTGGCTTCTCGTCGAATATAAAGGGAATAATAAATATGGCAGAGAAAAAGTTCCAGAACCTAAAGTCTCATGACTGCCATGTGATTATGACGCAACTGCTTCCGGTTGCATTGAGGGGGCTTCTACCGGAAAACTGAAGGAAATATGCCCTAGAGGCAATAATAAAGTTATTATTCATTTCCTTATATCATGATAAATGTTTATTATTCATGCTAGAATTGTATTAACCGGAAACTTAATACATGTGTGAATACATAGACAAAACAGAGTGTCCCTAGTATGCCTCTACTAGACTAGCTCATTGATCAAAGATGGTTATGTTTCCTAGCCATAGACATGAGTTGTCATTTGATCAACGGGATCACATCATTAGGAGAATGATCTGATGGACAAGACCCATCCGTTAGCTTAGCACTATGATCGTTTAAGTTTTACTGCTATTGCTTTCTTCATGACTTATACATGTTCCTATGACTATGAGATTATGCAACTCCCGAATACCGGAGGAACACTTTGTGTGCTACCAAACGTCACAACCTAACTGGGTGATTATAAAGGTACTCTACAGGTGTCTCCGAAGGTACTTGTTGGGTTGGCGTATTTCGAGATTAGGATTTGTCACTCCGATTGTCGGAGAGGTATCTCTGGGCCCACTCGGTAATGCACATCACTATAAGCCTTGCAAGCATTGCAGCTAATGAGTTAGTTGCGGGATGATATATTACGGAACGAGTAAAGAGACTTGTTGGTAACGAGATTGAACTAGGTATTGAGATACCGACGATCGAATCTCGGGCATGTAACATACCGATGACAAAGGGAACAATGTATGTTGTTATGCGGTTTGACCGATAAAGATCTTCGTAGAATATGTGGGAGCCAATATGAGCATCCAGGTTCCGCTATTGGTTATTGACCGGAGACGTGTCTCGGTCATGTCTACATAGTTCTCGAACCCGTAGGGTTCGCACGCTTAAGGTTTCGATGATAGTTTTATTATGAGTTTATGAGTTTTGATGTACCGAAGGAGTTCGGAGTCCCGGATGAGATCGGGGACATGACGAGGAGTCTCAAAATGATCGAGACGTAAAAATCGATATATTGGACGACTATATTCGGACATCGGAAAGGTTCCGAGTGATTCGGGTATTTTCGGAGTACCGGGGAGTTACGGGAATAGAGGAGAGAGGCCAAAAGGAAGGAGGCGTGCACCCCCCTTCTGGTCCGAATTGGACAAGGGGTGCAGCCCCCTTTTCCTTCTCCCTCTCCCCCTCTTTCCTTCTCTCCTACTCCGGAAAGGAAAGGGGAATCCTACTAGGACTTGGGAGTCCTAGTAGGACTCCCCACACTTGGTGCGCCCCCTCTAGGGCCGGCCTCTCCCTCCCTCCTTTATATACGGGGGCAGGGGGCACCTCTAGACACAACAATTGATCTCTTGATCTCTTAGCCGTGTGCGGTGCCCCCCTCCATCATTGTTCTCCTCGATAAATATTGTAGCGGTGCTTAGGCGAAGCCCTGCGACGGTAGAACATCAAGATCGTCACCACGCCGTCGTGCTGACGGAACTCTCCCTCGACACTCGGCTGGATCGGAGTTCGAGGGACGTCATCGAGCTGAACGTGTGCTAGAACTCGGAGGTGCCGTAGTTTCGGTGCTTGATCGGTCGGGCCGTGAAGACGTACGACTACATCAACCGCGTTGTTCTAACGCTTCCGCTTTCGGTCTACGAGGGTACGTAGACTCACTCTCCCCTCTCGTTGCTATGCATCTGGTAGATAGATCTTGCGTGATCGTAGGAAAATTTTAAAATACTACGTTCCCCAACAAAAACGTCCGATTAGCCATTGTGAAGCTATGTGCATTCCTCAATGCAATCTCTCAGAAGGTGATCGATCCAGAAATCGTACCAAGGCTAAGGAGTGATGTGGCGCAATGTCTTGTCAGTTTCGAGCTTGTGTTCCCACCATCCTTCTTCAATATCATGACACACGTCCTAGTTCATCTAGTCGACGAGATTGTCATTCTGGGGCCCGTATTTCTACACAATATGTTCCCCTTTGAGAGGTTCATGGGATTCCTAAAGAAATATGTCCGTAACCGCGCCAGGCCAGAAGGAAGCATCTCCATGGGCCATCAAACAGAGGATGTCATCGGGTTTTGTGTTGACTTCATTCCTGGCCTTAATAAGATAGGTCTCCCTAAATCGCGGTACGAGGGGAGACTGACTGGAAAAGGCACGCTTGGAAGGGACTCAATAATATGCAGAACGGATATTCTTGGTCTCAAGCACACTACACAGTTCTACAGAACTCTACATTGGTGACCCCGTATGTCGATGAACACAAGAACAGTCTGCGCTCCAAACACCCGGAGCAGTGCGACGACTGGATTACACGTGAACACATCAGGACTTTCAGCAGTTGGTTGGAAACACGTCTCAGAGGTGACAACACTGTTTGTGATGAGTTGTACTTGTTGTCCAGGGGACCATCTTCGACTGTATTGATTTACAAAGGATACGAGATAAATGGGAATACAATTTACACGATTGTCCAAGATCAAAAGAGCACCAACCAAAACAGCGGTGTCCGCTTTGATGCAACAACCGAGAGGGGAAAGAACACATATTATGGTTACATAGTGGACATATGGGAACTTGACTACGGACATGATTTTAAGGTCCCTTTGTTTAAGTGCAAATGGGTCAATCTGTCAGGAGGCGGGGTACAGGTAGACCCACAGTACGGAATGACAACAGTGGATCTGAAAAATCTTGGATACACTGACGAACCGTTCGTCCTAGCCAATGATGTTGCACAGGTTATCTATGTGAAGGACATGTCTACCAGACCGAGAAAAAGAAAAGATAAGGAAGCAAATACATCATACGATGAGCCAAAGTGCCACATAGTTCTTTCAGGAAAAAGGGACATCCTGAGAGTGGAGGGCAAGACAGACATGTCTGAAGATTATGAAAAGTTTCATGAAATTCCTCCCTTCAAAGTCAAGGCTGACCCAAGCATCCTGATAAACGATGAAGATTATCCATGGTTACGGCGCATTAAGCAAATGACACAAGCGAATAAAAAGTGAAGACTTTTTTCCGCAACTATTATGATGATACCATGCCAACTTTGTAACAAACGAGTATGATACCATTGTCCGTTTGTACTATTCAAATTTCAATACTACTTGCACTAACAGAGAAAGTTTGTAATTGGTTTTACCAGAAAGAATTAAAAAAATAAAGCAAATAACAAAAGAAAATAAATAATGCAGAAAACAAAACAAAAAAACTTGAAAAAAAATAGCAACAATAAGTATTTTGTTGTAAGTAGAAACAAAATAAAATAAATAAAGCAACAAAGAAAATAAATAATTTCAAATTTAAACTATTCAAAATTGAATACTACTTGCACTAACAGAAAGTTTGTAATTTGTTTTACCTAAAGCAATAATATTCACAAAGAAACTCTAAATACAGCAAAAAACAACTTAGAAATAAATAAAGCAAAAAAGGAAAAAAAAATTGGGCGCTGCCCAGTGAGCCTGCAAGGCCCATAGCACAGGATCCACCTGTACTATAAGGCCCAGCAAGCTCACAGGGCAGCGCGCAGAGTTAGGCCCAGAAGCCTGCATTTGAGAGGAGCTCAAGAGGGTGGGAGCAGCAGCCCTTATTAACCACTCTCGAGCTCCCTCAGCTAGCGAGGTGGGACTAAACATCCCACCGCACCCGCGCCAGCACAGGGCCTTTGGTCCCGGTTGGTGGCTGAAACCGGGACTAAAGGGTGGCATTAGTCCCGGTTGGTGGCTGAAACCGGGACTAATACCCCTCTTTAGTCCCGGTTGCTGCCACCAACCGGGACTAAAGGCCCCTCCTTCCCGCCCTTTGGGCTGCTGAAAAGGGACCTTTAGTCCCGGTTGGTGGCAGCAACCGGGACTAAAGGGGTGTATTAGTCCCGGTTTCAGCCACCAACCGGGACTAATGTCCCTCCTATATAACCAGGACTTGCGAAATTTTCGTCAGTTTCCTTCTTCCCCGCGCCCCCGACGCCTCTCTCTCCTTCCCCGCCCCCGTCGCCCCGTCGCCGTCGCCGTCGCCCCCGTCGCCCCGTCGCCGTCGCCGTCGCCCCCGACGCCGCCCCGACGCCGCCTCATCGCCCTCGCCCCGCCCCGCACCCCTGTGCCGCCCCGCCCCGCGCCGTCGCCGCGCCCCGTCGCCGTAGCGCCGCGCGCCCCGCCCCGCCGCCGTCGCGCCGCCGCGCCCCGTCGCCGTCGCGCCGCCCCGCCCCGCCGCGCGGATGTGAGGGCTTGCTGTTTTTTTCTGTTTATATAAATTGCTGTATATATATATATATGTGTGTATATATATGTGTGTATGTGTATATATATATGTGTGTATGTATATATATGTGTATATATAGTTGCTGTATATATATGTATGTGTATATATATATTTTTTTTCTTAGGAATTTGCTAAATATATATGTATGTGTATATATATATATTTTTTCTTAGGAAGTTGTTGTATGCATGTGTGTTTATGTGATGTATATATATGTGTATGTGGCTATATAGTTTTTTGTTTATATATGCTAAATATATATAGAAAGTTTTATATATGCAAAAGTTACAAATTTAGAAAAAGAAGGATAGGAAAGAAGAAAATAAGAAAGAGGAAAGAAAGAAGAAGAGGAGAAATAAATAAGAAGAAGAAAAAAAAGGAAAAAAGAGGAGAAGAAGAAAGGAATAGTTTTCTCTTCTTCTCCTCTATTCCTTTCTTCTTCTCCTTTTTTTTTTCTTTTTTTTCTTCGATCTTCTCCTCTAGCGGTTCCTTTTTTCTTCTTCTTC
>LR738714.1:821720322-821777506 GCA_902687465.1 Secale cereale | reverse complement strand
GGCGCCTGGGTCCCCCGAGCCCCGTCTGGTGCCCCCCTTTGGCATAGATTTAGAGCGTCCTTCGAAACCCTCGGGACAAAAACTCTTTTCGCGATCCCATCTCTGTTCCGCCGCCGCCGCCGCTTCCAGGATCGGGAGCACCATGAGAACTCTTCCCGGCACCCTGCTGGAGGGGAGGATCACCATCGGGAGCCTCTCCACCACCATGGACGCCTCCCGGATGAGTTGTGAGTAGTCTCCCTTGGACCATGAGTCCATGACCAGTAGCTATGTGATGTTCTCCTCCCGTTCTTGTGCTTCACTAATTAGTCCTCGTGAGCTGCCCTACATGATCGAGGCACATATGTAATCCTTATGCTGTTGCTATGTTGAGTTTGCTGGGATCCGATGGATTATGAGATTATGTTCAGATTGTGATTGAGTAATATATTTGATCTACTTCTTTTATATTTATGTTCATAAGTAATTCTTGCATGTTCTCCGTTGTTATTTATTGCTTTGGCCAAGTAGTAGGTAGTGACTCCAAGAGGGAACGTTATGCTTGATTGTGGGTTCATGCCCCTCGATGACTAGCTTGAGTGACAGAAACATGAGTCTAGGGGATGTGCTGTTGCCACAAGGGGGAAAACAACGGTGCTTGTGCCCGCGGGTGCAAGGATTATTTACTTTACGCAAAGTTCTTTTAATGCAGTTGTCTGTTGCTTTGAGTTTACACTATGGGTGGGGCTCGCAACTTAATACCAGCGAGATGTTCTGGATAGATATCTCAAGGTGGATGATTAGTAGTAGATATTGATGGATTTCAGTCTACTTACTTTGGCGTACCGCCCATGCTTTGAACCTCAACCTTTCTTGCAATGTAGTCAGCATTGGTTTGCGTTCGTGGTCCTGTCAATTGCCCAGCTGTAATTCGTTTACCTCACATAGCTGTTTTATCGTCTTTTGGGAGAGAGACATCACTAGTGAACATCCTGAGACTCCGGTCCATATTACCATCATTGATCACATCCGCTATTATTTAATATTGCAAACATTATCTATCACTACTATCATTTGCATTTAATCCTTTGTGAACTACAAGGCCGGAGGGATTGACAACCTCTCTGTACACGTTGGGAGCAAAGTTATTTGTATCTGTGTGCAGGTCCATGTTGATTGCTAATATCTGGCGCCGTTAGCAGTTGACACCTACTTGTTGAACCTAGGAGTCTCTGGGGATTCGATCCTTGGCATCTTTGCTAAGGGAAAAACTTCCACAACACTGCATCTCACACCTTCCACTTGGGGTAACCAACGAGGGGTTAGAGGCCCATTAATGGCTTTCTTCGCTTCAAACTTGATATCTAACGGAAGAAGTTCAATCGCCCATTTTGCCACTCGACCAGTTGCATCTCGGTTGTTTAGTATCTCTGATAATGGGGCGTCGCTGACGACTGAGATTGAGTGATCCAAGAAATAATGGGCAACCTTTTTTGCAGTCAAGTAGATCCCGTACACAAGCTTTTGGTAATGTGGATACCTTTGCTTGAAGGGAGTCAAAACTTCGGATATGTAATAGACCGAGCGTTGGACCTTGTATGCCTTGCCCTCTTCTTCCCGCTCGACCGTGAGTACAGTACTGACGACTTGTCCGGTGGCAGCAATGTACAGCAGAAGAGGCTCTCCGCTGACTGGGGCAGCGAGCACCGGCTGGGTGGAAAGCAGGGCTTTGAGCTCCTCAAACGCTGCTTCGGCTTCGGGATTCCACTCGAACTTGTCGGATTTCTTCATGAGTCGGTAGAGAGGCAGTGCCTTCTCCCCGAGCCGACAAATGAATCGACTCAATGCGGCCAAGCAACCAGTAAGCTTCTGGACATCGTGTATACGCTCGGGGCGTTTCATTCGGAGGATGGCATCGACTTTCTCTGGGTTGGCGTCGATTCCCCGTTCGGAAACGAGGAAACCGAGCAACTTGCCGCCGGGAACTCCAAATGTACACTTCGACGGGTTGAGCTTGATATCGTAGCTTCTGAGGTTCGCGAATGTCTCAGCGAGGTCAGTCAGCAGGTCAGAACCTTTCCGTGACTTGACCACGATGTCATCCATGTATGCCTCGACATTCTGACTGATTTGCTTTATCAAGCATTTCTGGATCATGCGCATGAAGGTAGCGCCGGCATTTTTTAGGCCGAAAGGCATGGTGACATAGCAAAAACACTCGAAAGGGGTGATGAAGGTTGTTTTTATTTCATCGGGCCCATACAGACGGATCTGATGGTATCCGGAATATGCGTCCAGGAAGGACTAACGCTCACATCCCGCAGTCAAGTCGACTATTTGATCGATGCGGGGAAGAGGAAAATGATCTTTCGGGCAGGCCCGATTGATGTGCTTGAAATCTATGCACATGCGGAGAGACTTGTCCTTCTTGGGGACCATGACGACGTTGGGGACCATGCTCGGAGTCGTGCCACCTCTTCGCCAATCGCCTTTCGCTTCTCCGCAGCGGATCGACGGAGATGTTCCTTCACTGGTTTCACCTTCGGGTCGACTCGCAAATGGTGCTCAGCCAGCCCCCTGGGCACACCTGGCATGTCTGATGGTTTCCATGCAAAGATGTCCCAGTTCTCATGGAGGAACTGGATGAGCGCTTCTTCCTATTTGCTGTCGAGGGTGGTGGAGATGTGGATCGGCGCTGCGTTGGGGTCGGTGGGGTGGATGTGCACGGGTTTTGTGTCCCCGGCCGACTGAAAGGCTGACTCGGAAGCCGGCTTCTTTGTCCTTAGTAGGTCGCCTGGATCCACTCGCTTCTGGTACTCATCCATCTCTACTGCTGCCATCTGCTCGTCGGCGATCTTCGAGCCTTTCTGAAAGCATTCTTCCGCTTTCTGCCGGTTCCCAGTGATGGTTATGACACTGTTGGGTCCCGGCATCTTCAGCTTGAGGTAGACGTAACATGGTCGAGCCATGAACCTGGCGTAGGCTGGCCTACCCAGGATGGCGTGGTAGGCGCTGTTGAAGTCCACCACTTCGAACGTCAGCCTCTCCTTTCGGAAGTTCTTGGATTCCCCAAAGACGACGTCGAGTGAGATCTGACCAAGTGAGTTGGCCTTCTTCCTGGGGATTACCCCATGGAACCTCATGTTACTTTCCCTTAACTTGGACATCGGAATGCCCATATCCCGGAGGGTTGCTGCATACAAGATATTCAAGCCACTGCCTCCATCCATAAGGACTTTGGTCAATCGAGTGCCTTCGACCACTGGGTCAACCACCAACGCCTGCCTCCCAGGGGTGGCGATGTGCGCCGGATGATCGGACTGGTCAAATGTGATGGGGGTCTTCGACCATTTCAGGAACGTGGGAGTCGCCGGAGCAACCATGTTCACTTCTCTGTTGATGATCTTCAGTCGACTCTTGCTTTCGACGTCTACGAAAATCACCAAAGTGGAGTTGATGCGGGGGTATCCTCCGTCCCCTTCCTTGTCCTCGGACTCTTCTGACTCCTTCTCTTTCTCAGTGGACTGGTCCTTCTGGAAACTCTGGATCAAGAGTCGACACTGTCGAGTGGTGTGCTTGGGGTATACCAAGTTCCCCTCATCATCCTTCTTAGTGTGTATGGGACACGGCTGGTCGAGCATATCATCTCCAGCCTGACCCTTTCCTTTCTTGGGGGCCCAGGAGCCTTTGGGCTTCCCTTTGCCCTTTCCCTGGTTGACCACCGCGGCCTCTCCCTGAGCAGCTGGGTTGGCCTTACGCTTGTTCTTCCGATTGTGATTCTGGTCGTCCTGCCCGACTGGTTTCTTGCCGCTACGGAGCCGGTCGGCCTCTTCGCCGTTGGCGTACCGACTGGCAATTTCCATCATTCGCGACAGGGACATGTCGCCTGTTCGTCCAAACTTCAGATTCAAACCCCGATTGCGCACGCCTTCCTTGAAAGCGCACACCGCCAGGTGTTCGGAGACGTTTTCCACTGTGTGATGCAAAGTGGTCCACCGCTGAATGTAGTCCCTCAAAGTTTCACTCGGCTTCTGGGTGCAATGCTGAAGCTCGACGAGCCCGGCAGGTCGTTTGCAGGTGCCTTCGAAGGTCCGAACGAACACCCGAGCGAGCTCTTCCCAACTGTATATGCTCCTGGGGGCTAACTGGTTGAGCCACGCCCGACCGGAGCCTCCCAGCATCAAGGGGAGGTGCTTCATGGCCACGTCGTCGTTGCCTCCTCCAATCTGCACGGCCACTCGGTAGTCCTCCAGCCACGTGTCTAGCTTCGACTCACCGGTGAATTTGCTTACTCCGGCCGCCAGCCTGAAGTTCGGAGGGATCTCTGCGGCCCTGATTGCGCTGCAGAAACACTCGGGCCCGGAGGCCGGCGCTCGGCTGCCAGAGGGTTGGTCTCCGACCCGCTCGTCCCTGGACGCCCGGTTACGGTCGACCCGGCCCTGCACAAGGATGGACCTCGCGTCGAAGCCCGGCCGTCGGGGATCGGGGGAATCCTACGCTCGTCGGCGCGCAGGCGCTGATAACCCTCAACCGTAAGGGATCGAGATAGTCTTCGCGGGTAAGAATAACCCAATTTATAGATTCGACACACGGGGAGCCAAAGAGTATTTATAAGCTTTGACAGTTGAGTTGTCAATTCAACCGCACCTGAAATATACTTACTTGCAACAAAAGATAAGTGGTAACGGTGATATGATAGTGATGGTGGTGACAGCAAAAGTAAACAGCAAAAGTAACAACTAATAACCAGCAGGATTGAAACACTGTAGGCTAGGGAGATGGATGGTTGGGCGCTGCATGGATGAGATACATCATGAATCTAACTTGGGGCAAGGCACACAGAAAAGTAATGATCATCTAGGCAAATATCAAACATTAGGCATGTATCCGACAGGTAGTTGTACGTGCTTGTAATAAGAACTTGCACAACATCTTTTGTCCTACCATCCCGCTACAAACGGGGCCAAAAGGAACTTATGGAGATTAAGGTGCTCCTGTCAAAGAGCACCGGAACAAAGCAATAAACTCAATGGATACATGGAATCCTCAAATTATGGACCATCCCCTTTGGTGTCCCAAGCTGTCACCTTTGGGATCGCCGGTTCCGGACCATAATAGGTGCAATCAACTCATAATAGGATCAAGAAAACAAATATATTCATGCAAACACATAGGGTTCAGATCTAAAAACATGGCACTCGGGCCCTAAGTGACAAGCATTAAGAGCAACGAGTTGAAGCAAAGATGATAATCACCAAAGTAGATGATAGGCAACATGCCCCCAACAATCTGATAAACTATTACATGATCTAACTCATCCAATCCCTACCATCCCCTTTGCCTACAGCAGGGAATTACTCAGACATGGAAGGAGAAGTCATGGAGGGAGGATGGAGTGGTGATGATGATGACGATGGCGACGATCTCCCCTCTCCGGAGGCCAAATCAGCCTCCAGATTAGCCCTCCCGAAGAAGAACAGAGGGTGGCGGCGGCTGCCCGGCAGAAACTGGAAAAACGACTTCTGTTCTGGGGTTTTCTCGTCACGGGAATAAATAGGAGCCAAGGTAGGGCACCAGAGGGGGAGGACCCTTCCAGGCGGCCTCCCGGCGCGGCCAGGGGTGGGGCCGCGCCAGCAGGGCGCCTGGGGCCCCCCTGGCTGCCCTCTGGCCCCACTTCTGGCACAATGGCCCTTCGGGTGCGTGGATTTTCTGTGGTTTTTCTTGAAATTTTCTGAGACACCTAAAAATCCATTTTCCTGCACACAATAAAACCATACAGGCAGCTCTACTGAAAACAGCGTTAGTCCGGGTTAGTTTAGTTCAAATCATGCAAGAATGAGGGCAAAACAATAGCAAAAGTGTTTGGAAAAGTAGATACGTTTGAGACGTATCAACTCCCCCAAGCTTAGCATATTGCTTGTCCTCAAGCAATTCAGTTCAACGAACTGGACGCGACAAATGAAACTTTGACAAACTCTTTTGCTTCATTAGATGTATATAAGCATGTACTACGAAAAGAGTCTAGCAAGTATTGAAACAATGCTATGAGGACAATGCACGAAGCAATCCTTCTTTCAAGTGACCAATCACAAATAACCAAAAGTAAATAATATACTACTGAAAATCAAGACAAGATTACATTGCACATAGCTTGAACATACTAGAGTGGTATCTCGCTAGCCTCCATGAGTGAAGCAAAACATAAATGCAGAAACTCCTCCAGAGTTTTAAAGGAGACTAGAACTAAGAATTTCAGAATAAATAATACCACAAGCATGCAGAAGACAATGTAATACTTTGGGACAATGCACATTACACTCAGAATGATAATTATGCTCTCCTAGTTGGTGCTTTGAAGAAAGAAGGTGGAGACTCTCGAACCGTGGAATTTGATGGCGAGGTTGAAAACCCATGGTTGGAAGCAAAGACTAAACATGTACTAGAGCTCTTGGTTTTGAAAACAGAGGTAAAAATGATTTTGGGAGGTGCATATTTCGTCAACGAATGTTACTAGACAACCCAATCACTTCTCGAACTGGACAAGTTTCGAGGAACGGCTCCCGCACGGGGACGATCACATCCCCTTAATCTCCTTTGTTTATCACTGCCAAAAGTTTTCTGATTTCTCATGAACAAAGCGTGAAGGAGGGTTTGTTTGTTGTATTATCTTTTATGAGCCGGGCGCACTCATGCCAGTTCCCCCTCGTATTAGGGGTTTGCAGATTAGACATGCAATCCCGGGATAAAACTTGTCCAACTTAAAAAGATCATGAATTAACTACTACTTCGTCATGAGCTAAAACAGGGGCACAAAATAGAAGATTTTGAACAATTTCGAGATGGTACAAGAAAGTCTTCGTTAGGATGGCCGGTAAATACCACATAGGAAGGTATGGTGGACTCATATGGAATAACTGGTTTGAAAGGATTTGGATGCACAAGCAGAATTCCGCTTAGTGCGAGCGAAGGCTAGCAAGAGACTGGGAAGCGACCAACTAGAGAGCAATAACGGTCATAATCATGCAGAGCGACAAAGCAACATTGAATTGGGCATGAAAGTGATATAACTATTCTGAAACTCAAAGATCATCAAGGCAAAGCAGACTTTTTAGTCTTAAACATGTGTAAACATGTGCCAAGTCAATCCGAGAATTCTCCAAAGGGAAATACCACCTTAGTATACCAAACTATGAACAATGCAATGCATGTAAATCATTTCAATAACACATTATGTACTCTAGCTACTTGAGATTAGCCACAAGGAAAGCATGAACCACTGGGAAAGCATTGTAAACATAGCACTATGTCGCTACAAGCTGGTCTCTAGATCATAAGTACAGGCATATGTACAAAAGTAAAACAAGAAGAGTTCATACCGGTTTTCCTTGTTGCCTCCCTTCCGTCGATCTTCGTCATTACTGCCTTGTCACTTGCACGATCGAACGTAGGAAATATAATTAAATGCCATCACGGACTCGAGCTGAGCTCTCAAAACAAAGCAAACTAAAGAGAGAATGGAAATCTTTTTGGGTTTTTTCAAAGGTTGAACCAAAGCAAAAGAAAGAGAAAATCTTTTTGTTGTTTTTGCAAAGAAAGAAACAAAGAAGAACGGGCAAAAACTTCGAAAAGATCAAAGCGAACAAAAATAAAACGGATAATACAATGGAAAAGTGAGAAGGGCACGTACTCCCCCAAGCTTAGGCTTTTGGCCTAAGTTGGTAGTAGCTACTTCCCCCAGGAGCCTCCTGCTCCGGGGTGGTACTGGTGAGTCCAAGGGTCGTATAAGGATTCCAGCGCGTACACCGAAGTCCTCGGATCCTCCCACGAAGAAGGGTCCGCACTCCAAGCAGAGGAAGACCCTTCACCAAACTGGGTGACGGTCTCCCCCTGAAAAGGTGGTAACTCACCGTGCTCCTCCTCGTCGGGCACAACCCCCTCCATGGTGTTATGAAACTGATGTTGGACCATGAACTCATCGAACTGGATAACATCAAAGGACCATCCGTTCCTGCGAGAAAAATCAAACAAAAGAGGTGCAGGTAGACGGATCTTGCGTTCCGCGGTAGTTCTGAAACGCAAGATATAAACAAGGTTACCAAACTCAGAAGTCATGGTAACAAACTTATGCCTTTTCATAGCAGCATGATCAAAACTTAAATAAGTAAAAGGCTTATCATCAGGGTGTGGGGTGCCTTTAAGATACTCTAAGATAAGTGTGGCATAAACGCCACCAAATAAATCTCCCCTGTTACCGTTCATAGCAAGGCGTCGAGCAATTAAGGCACCCACATTATAATTAAACCTCCTTGAGAGGGCGGTTGCCAGGATAGCAATATCCGGCGCAGAAATGTTGCTCGTGTTGTCACGAGCTAACACCCCTCTAGCAACATAATATGCAAAATACCTGAGGTGAGGGAATAAGATGCTGGAGATTTTTGATCGATGAATATCCCTCGTATCCATGCTGCAGAGAGAGTGGAAGACGGTTCTCAGCTCGGAGGGCTGAGAGGTCATCTTCGCCGTCCGCCCAACGTTTGGCACACCTATTATTTCACAAAACTTTTCCAAGGGCATGATCAAAAGATTATTGTAAATTTTAAACTCAATAGAACCAGTATCAAGGTTATATCTAAAACTGCTAATGAAACCGGAGGTGAGTTTTTGATACTGAGCAACACGGCACGTAACGAGCCGTGTCAGACCTGCATTAGCACAAAGGTTATAAAACTCATCCTTAATTCCTGCAGCTTCAAGGAATTCATCACATGGGAACATCATCGCACGTGCTGGATTTGTGTCTTCCAACAACTCTTGGGGCACATGATCTTCATTGTAGCTCACCCTAGCAGTCGAGGGTGAAGCTGCGGCTCTAGTAACTCGATCGGAGTGCGCGGGCTTATTCTTCTCAAGCCACCCCTTTGCCCTTCCTAACAAACTCATTTCAGGGAGTATTTGTGCAAAATCTCAGCTCGAATGATAGGCTGTAGAGAGAGATCGAAAATTGCCTCCAAGAACAGCAAGAACGCAAGAATAGGTGCATAACTCGTGTTTTCGGAGAGAAAGAGAGAGAGAGAGAGGAAGAAGACTCACCTGGAGGCGGGACCTGTGGGTCCCAGGCGCCCTATGGGCGCGGCCAGGGGGCAGGCCGCGCCAGCTGGCCGCCTGGGTCACTCCCGACATGGAAATTTTTATTTTTATTTTTCTGGAATTTTTCTGAAAACTTCACTGTTGAAATTTTTTCGAAGTTCAAAAAGCTACAAAATTTTCTGAAAACTTAAAGCAGTGATTAGTATTGTGAAGCTTCAAAAACATAAACACTTGGTACAGCAAGGAGAACAAAAGCTAAAACAAATGAAAACATAACAAGCTCAACTTTTTACCTATATAAAGCATGCTCACTAGTAAGGTTGATCAAGTCTCACCAACAAACCGGCGATATATAGAGCAAAAAGTCCCACCTCTTACGAAGTGATCATTGCACCTTTACTTTAATGGACATTGTCCCCACCATAATAGTTTTGTATTTGTGGTGCACATGTAGTGGACAGTCCCATTCTCCAATCTTCACGGTCTCGATATCTATAATACCTAAATAGTTCATCCCCACTAACATATTTATCTTGACATGCAGCCTATCCACATCACCAACCTAGCCACATCAGCTTTTTCTTAGTGGCTTACATATGGGACCCACCACAGTCCAGACCAGCCACATTTTCCTTCAGTTACCCGTAGTTGGACGCACGACAGGCTGACCCATCACCTCCTTTTCTTCTGCATCGCATCCGGCGCAGCGGAGGCGCTCTAGCTAGCCTCCCCCTATGTTGACTCAAGATCTCTGTTGACTCTTTACTTTCTCAAGCCACGGAAACGAAAGTGAACCGTCTTGCAATCAAACCGTCCTTTCGTGTGTCTGAACCTCCTCATAAACGGGCCTCCCCATCTCCGATTCGCCATCTCTATCTCTCCCCAAACATACATGCCACACACATAGAAGAACCCACACTCCTCTAGATTGCGGCGGCCACCATCCGGTGTAGAACCAGCGGGGAGCGAGCGGCGTCGTGGCTCCCGTTACTCTCCATGTCGAACCTCTTTGCATCGTTCGATCTCTGTTCCCTCTACGGCCTGGGTGGCGCCAAGGCTAGAGCGCTCGCTAAGCCGGCACGCGGACAACATGGCCCGATGCGATGGTTGTTGGCTGGTGTCCAGTGAGGTAATTCTTTCGAGCCCATCTGTGTCGGCTTGCCGCACTGGGTGCGCCTCGGCACCGAGAACCTCATGCATCAAATGGCTCACCGACGGCTGAAACCGCAGCCTGCTCGGCGACTGTCCAAACGCTCCTCGGGCGCTCCCTCTTCGTCGATCCATAGACTTTTTTTTTAGAATTAGGCCCTCGAGATTTTTTATGCTTCGTCTGATCTTGCCTGCTCTTTCGAGGGCACTATTCTAATGTTCCTTTCTGAACCTTCTGAGGTCCAGGTATGTCATAGATTACACCATACACACGTATTCTCTATTCTTCTTTACGTCTAGACATGTGGTTATAACTCACGCTCCCACTCCCTGGTCAAGAGAACATTAGCTACATAACTTCAACTTCTATTTTTGAGCGTATGCCGACCTGCACCTTTGTAAACATAGCGGAACTAGAGTGGAAACCTGGTCATCTTTTTGGTGCCTTTGGGCCGCTTTTGCTCAATGACCTTACTACTAGAAGGGTAACTTCTCTTACTAGATTCACTTCTGCTTTTTTGGTTGTGATGGGAGGATATATACTCTCTGCGTCGTCTCATCTCCTTCCCCTTCTATGTCAGTTCCTGCTTTTGTTTGTTTGATCATGCATGCTTAATTTCAGTATTTCTTTAGGATGCCGATGCGTGTAAATCACTGGGCGTTGGCTACTTGGTTTCACTGGCCCCATCTGAGGCCGGCTATTAGATTCACATATCATCTGACAACATATTCTGAGAAAAGAGCATGGGACATTTGTAAGTGGGTTGAAATTCAATAATGATTCTCTTTGTTTTGTCCACGAAATAGGACTGAGAATGCACAATATGATTTCTTATTGAATACAGATTAATCCTTTCAGAAGCTGTCTAATGCGAGCTGTATCGAAATGTAGGGATGGCATATATACTGATTTCTCTTCTAATGTCTGTACTTTTTCCACATGAAGATACATTTCAGGTAATGTTCCTTTCAACACTACCTGGAAATGGTGAAAGCTGGACAATTATGAAGACCATAAATGTTACTGAATATATAAATTATGAAGCAGGTATACTTACACTTTTTTTTGTTTGAACCCAACACTTGATTGTAACGAATCTCCTTCTTTGTTTGCTTTGCCGAAATTTGGTTATATGTAGCTAAGTAGTTCGATATACTGTAAGAATATGCCTTTGAATGCCCCTGGATGAATTACCTATAGTTGTTTGTTAACATTTGAAGTACGAGCTTCACTTCCTTTCAGATCTTATACTCATTATACAATACAGACACGACATGTAAATTTTTCTTGCATCTGTTTGTATTTTAGATTATTTTCATATTTTTTATTCAAGTTATGCACTACTATAGTACTATTATTTTACCTTTTTGAAGGAACATGACAATTCATGTGCATCTTCAATTGGGTAGTTTTTGCACAATTTTTTCAGTGATTAGTGCACCCGTAGGTTTCATAGAAATGCACATATGATAAATCGTCGAGTACAGTCCGAATTCAGCACACTATAATCTCCAACAGAAAATTCATGCCCTGCAACCGCAGCCTTGCAGCAATGCAGAAAACATACATGGTATTTGCTAAACTGGAAAACGTGAGATCTTAAGCACATTTCTTAATTTTCCTTCAGATTTTGTTGATATATTCCAGATAATATTTATCTCACATTCTATTTTTCAGTATTTCCAAGGAAGTGCTTCTAGCGTGGTTGTAAGTCATGTAGGTGTAAGGCTGCAACTTTTCTAATACAAAGGGTCTGTCACTGAGTTTGCAATTGACCCACCGCAGACAGTGGGGCAATTGATTTAAGAAAAAAAATCCAGTAAAGAAAATATATTGTGCTTTCACACCTCTTTTATGTCTGTACATTTGAGAATTAACTTTGAGCTTTCTATTGTGTTTTTCCATCGAGTGCTGCCATTGCCCGCAGAATCTTCTTATTTGCAAACCTTGAAGGCGTGTACTATTGATTGAAATGTTATTTATATTGTTGGGGACATTAGGTTTCTTCCTTTTGGTCCCATTTATAACTATATTTCCTTATTTGTTCCCGTTACAATGTAGTATTGATATGATGGAATGGTCACCTGGAATTTGTAAGTTTTGTTTGATGATGTTGCACTGAAGCGAATTTTATGTTACTTGGGGCTCTTTTTTTGTGGATACATGTACTAAATTAAATCAACACTCACGGCAAAAATTGAAACGTCGAATGAACTATAATATCAAGCAGAAACGCACATTGCACCATCAGCCGTCCACATAACCAATTGTGCCACATTGTCAGCCACCAAAAATATTTTATAGCACATGCACACCTCAATTTATAATTCTTTCATCTCCAATGGTCCGGCGTACATGCATACTTTCTATTCACACACAATTACCGCTGAAAATTATGGCTTTTCATTTAGGTCATTCCATTCACATAAAAATTATCCAAAATTATTCTTTAAAATTCCGCAGCAACGCGCGGGGAGTTGAGGCCATGCCTCTTGTCGGTCTTCTTTGGAAAATACACCGTGTGTTCTTTATCATTCACATTGAAGGTAACCTTTCCTTTATTGCAATCAATAATAGCACCTGCGGTGTTAAGAAAAGGTCTACCAAGAATAATGGACATGCTCCCATCCTCGGGCATGTCAAGCACGACAAAATCAGTAAGGATCAAACAATTAGCAACTTCTACGGGAACATCCTCACAAATACCTATCGGGACGGCGGTTGACTTGTCAGCCATCTGAAGAGAGATATCTGTAGGGATTAGCTTCTCTAAACAAAGCCTCTTGTAAAGAGAGAGAGGCATAACACTCACTCCTGCTCCAAGATCACATAAAGAATTTTTGACATAATTATTCTTTATGGAGCAAGGAATGGTGGGTATACCTGGATCACCAAGCTTCTCAGGAATCTTGCCACTGAAAGAGTAGTTAGCAAGCATAGTAGATATTGCTTCATTAGGAACTTTTCTTTTATTAGTAACTATATCTTTCATATATTTTGAATAGGGAGGTAACTTAATAGCATCAGTCAAAGGGATTTGAAGAAAAAGAGGTTTCATCCACTCACAAAACTTATTCTAATGCTCTTCTTGTTTAGATTTGAGAGACTTACCTGGAAAGGGCAGGGTTTTCTGTATCCATGGTTCTCTTTCCTTCCCATGTCTTCTTGGGACGAAGTCTTCTCTAGTGTACTTCTTGCGTTTGTCAGGTGCTTCTTCTTCTCGAACTTCAGGCGGATCATTCTTCTCCTTATCTTCAGGTTCGGCACCGTCTTCAGTCTCAGCATCGGAGGTAGATATACTATTGGGATCAACGGCTGGCTCTTCACTTGTAATAGGATCATTGGAATTGTCAGCCTCCTTGTATTTCTTCTTCTTCTTCTTTGGAGAGCCAACAATTTCTTCTTCCTGCATTTGAGAATCTTGCTCGATTCTCCTCGGATGCCCCTCTGGATAGAGAGGATCTTGAGTGCTAGTTCCTCCTCGGGTCTTAATCCCGAAGGCCTGTAAATCATCTTGTTTGGTATTGTTAGCAAGCAAATCTTTTTGCACATTAGAAATTTGTTCAAGCTGAGTTTGAACCATATGAAAATGCTTCACAAGACATTTAACATCATTAACTGTTCTACCTAGAACATCAAGCAAACTTTTGATAGCAAGGGAATTATCATGCAATTGACTTTGTATCCTCTCATTAAAATGACTTTGCTTCATAATAAAATTAACAAGCTCATCTAAACATTGATCAGGAGGCTTACCATGAGGGATGTCACTTGCGTTGAAATCTAAAAGAGAGTGTACCTCTACCATAGGAGGGTGAGTGGTAGGCTCACACAACTTCTCAATAGGGGGTAGATTCTTCACGTCTTCCGTTTTAATACCCTTCTCTTTAATAGACTTCCTTGCTTCTTGCATATCTTCGGGGCTTAGAACAAGCATGCCCCTCTTCTTTGGTGGTGGAGGTGGTTCAGGGACGGACCAATCTTCATGGTTTTTGGCAATCCTGCCCATCAATTCTTCTGCATCGTCCGGTGTTCTTTTCCTGAAAACACAACCAGCACAACTATCCAAATAGGACCTGGATTCATCAGTTAGACCAGCATAAAATATATCGATTAATTCATTCTTAGGGACTCCATGTCCTGGTCTAGCCTGGATCAGACTACAGTACCTCCCCCAAGTTTTAGGGAGGTGCTCATCCTGCAACTGTTTAAAGTTATAAATTCTTTGTAAAGCAGCATGTTGCATATGAGCAGGAAAGTACTTATCAACAAAAGAGTGAGCTAAGTCTTGAGGACTCTTAATGGAACCACATGGTAGTGCATCATACCATGTTTTAGCACCTTCCTTCAAAGAGAAAGGATGAAGCTTAGTCACATAAAAGTTTTGTATCTTTTCATTCGTGGTAAACAAGCCACCCAACTCAGTGAGTTTGGTCAGGTGTGCAATAGCATCATCATTTTCTCTGCCATAAAAGGGGCCAGCTTCAACCATAGATATAAGTGAAAGATCAACAGAGAAATCATAATCAGGATCATTGATGCATATAGGAGATGTAGCAAATTCAGGATCAGGAACAGTCTTGTTCTTCAAGGAGTGTTTATCAAGCAGCTTCTTAATAGCTTCAGGGTCAGAGTCGGCAAACTCTGTCAGTTCTCTGCATAAATCATCATCAAGCATAATGTAATCATCATCAAGGAGTCTCTCCTTGAGTTTACTCAAATCAGGATAATCATAAGTTCCACCAATAGGGTAGCGAGTAACAGGAATTTCAATTCCAGATTTTTTTGCAGCGGCAGCGATCTGTTTCACAAGAGCATAACCAAGTGAACCAATATCATCAAGAGTAGTAGAAGCATCATCAAAAGTATCGGACATAGTAACAGATTTAGTAGAAGCATCATGTGGTGGTGGTGAGGCAAACTTACTCATAACAGAAGGTGAATCAAGTGTAGCACTGATGGCTTCTCGCCCCTCGTTGGTTACCCCAAGTGGAAGGTTTGAGATGCAGTGTAGCGGAAGTTTTCCCTTGGCAAAGATACCAAGGATCGATTTCCCTGAGACACCCAGTTTCAACAAGAAGGTGTCAACTGCTAACGGCGCCAGATATTAGCAATCAACGTGGACCTGCACACAGATACAAATAACTTTGCTCCCAACGAGTACAGAGAGGTTGTCAATCCCTCCGGCCTTGTCGTTTACAAAGGATCAAACGCAAGTGATAAAAGTGATAGGTATTGCTGCAATAGTAAGTAAAAGTGTAAAGTAAATAGCAGATGTGATCAATGATGGTAATATGGACCGGAGTCCCATGATGTTCACTAGTGATGTCTCTCTCCCAAAAGACGATAAAACAGCTATGTGAGGTAAACGAATTACAGCTGGGCAATTGACAGAATTATGTGCGCAAACCAATGCTAACTATGTTGCAAGAAAGGTAGAGGTTCAAAGCATGGGCGGTACGCCAAGGCAAGTAGACCGAAATCCATCTGCATCTACTACTAATCATCCACCTTGAGATATCCATCCGGAACATCTCGCTGGTATTAAGTTGCAAGTCCCACCCATAGTGTAAACTCAAAGCAACAGACAACTGCATTAAAAGAACTTTGTGTAAAGTAAACAATCCTTGCACCCGCGGGCACAAGCACCGTTGTTTTCCCCCTTGTGGCAACATCACATCCCCTAGACTCATGTTTCTGTCACTCAAGCTAGTCATCGAGGGGCATGAACCCACAATCAAGCATAACGTTCCCTCTTGGAGTCACTACCTACTACTTGGCCAAAGCAATAAATAACAACGGAGAACATGCAAGAATTACTTACGAACATAAATATAAAAGAGGTAGATCAAATATATTACTCAAACACAATCTGAACATAATCTCACAATCCATCGGATCCCAGCAAACTCATCATAGCAACAGCATAAGGATTACATATGTGCCTCGATCATGTAGGGCAGCTCACGAGGACTAATTAGTGAAGCACAAGAACGGGAGGAGAACATCACATAGCTACTGGTCATGGACTCATGGTCCAAAGGAGACTACTCACAACTCATTCGGGAGGCGTCCATGGTGGTGGAGAAGCTCCCGGTGGTGATCCTCCCCTCCGGTAGGGTGCCGGGAAGAGTTCTCCTGGTGCTCCCGATCTTGGAAGCGAGGCGGCGGCGGAATAGAGATGAGATCGTGAAAAAGGGTTCCTGTCTCGAGGGTTTCGGGACACGATATAAATATGTGCCAAAGGGGGGCATCAGACGAGGCTCGGGGGGCCCAGGCGCCCCCCCGGCGCGGCCAGGGGGGCCGCGCCACCAGGGCGCCTGGAGCCCTGGTGACCCCCCTCCGGCTGTACTTCGGGTGCCGGGAAGCTTCTGGAACGCTGATTTTTTATATAATTTTTCCAGGATTTTTCTCGTAGTTCTCGTAATGGGAAAACCTGAAATACAAAAACAGCCGAAAACAGAAACTGGCACTGGGATGCACTGAGTTAATAGGTTAGTCCAAATATGATCAAAAGTGTATGGAAGTGTATAAATAACATAGCAATATCACCCAAAAGTGGCATGGAGCAAGCAGAAATTATAGATACGTTTTGGACGTATCAACATCCCCAAGCTTAATTCCTGCTCGTCCTCGAGTAGGTAAATGATAACAAGAATAATTTCTGTGGTGACATGCTATTAACCATATAGGACTTTTCATAGTCTTATGAAAAAAGCTTACTGAGACAATGAATCTGTAGTAATTAAGTTGCCTCATGAGAAAATCACAAAGAACTGAAAGTTTTACAATATGATACTGAAACATCAAATAGATTTGCAATGAGCATGGTGTGCAAATATGATAAAGTGATATCTCGCTTGCCCCCTTTAGTGAAGCAAAACATAAATGCAGGGGCACCTCCAAGGTTTAAGTGATGACTAGATACAAAGATTTCAGAATAAACAATATCACAATCATGCAAAAGACAATGCTACTTTGGGACAATGCACATTACACTCAGAATGACAATCATGCTCTCAGTAGTTGGTGCTTTTAAAAGAAGGCGGAGACTCTCGAACCGTGGCTTTTGTTGGCAAGGTTGAAAACCCGTAGTCGGAAACAAAGACAAAACATGTACCAGAGCTCTTGGTTTTAAAAACATAGGTAATAATTATTTTTTAGATTATGCCTGTTTCGTCAACGAATGCTAGCAGACAACTCAATCACTTCTTGAGATGGACAAGTTTCGAGGAACGGCTCCCGAATGAGGACGATCACATCCTCTTAATCTCCTTTGTTTATCACTGCCAAAGTTTTCTGATTTCTCATGAACAAAGCGTGAAGGAGGGTTTGTTTGTTATATTATCTTTTTGAGCTGGGCGCACTCAATGCCAGTTCCTTCTCGTATTATGGGTTTGGACATTATACATGCAATCCCGGGGTGAAGCTTCTCCAACTTAAAAAGATCATGAATTAACTACTACTTCCTCATGAACTTACAACAGAGGCACAAAATAGGAATGCATTTTTTTGAATAATTTCGAGATGGTACATGAAAGTCTCCGTTAGGAATGGCAGGTAAATACCATGTAGGAAGGTATGGTGGACTCATATGGCATGACTGGTTTAAAAGAATTCGGATGCACAAGCAGTCAGTCCGCTTAGTACAGGTGGAGGTTAGCAAAAGACTGGGAGCGACCAACTAAGAGAGCAATGACGGTCATAATCATGCAGAGCGACAAAGCAACATTGAATCAGGCATGGAAGTTATATCGCTACTCAGAAACAAAAGATCATCAAGGCTTGAGAGACTTTCTTTACAGTCTTAAATATGCGTGAGCATACGCCAAGTCAATCAAAGTAAATTCTCGAAGGAAGATATTACTAAACCATACCACATCATAGGCAAACAAATCATGTTGGTACTCCAATAAAACATTGGGAACCCCCCAGCTATTTGAGACTAACCATAAGAAAACATGAACTACTAAGCGCCATTATGCACGTAGCATCTTTATCATAGACATATCAACCAATGCAACGGAAGCAAACTCTCATAATAAGATAATCATGATAGATAAAGAGAGTTCAAGCAACCAACTAAACAAAAGCTCTTTAGAAAGATAAGCATGAAAGTTAAGAGCTAAGCATGATAGTAGCTACTGAAAGACAAAGAACACACACAGCAAAGATAGACATGAAAATTCTATGTTATGTTCTAGGTAGAAGTGGAGCGTGTTTCTCTCCCACATAAAGAATGCTGAGTTCCGACTCGTTATGAAAAGCTAAGGAAAACTAAAAAGGAAAACTAGAAGCAAGACGCTCCAAGCATAGCACATAACACATGAAGTGATTAAAATATAGTGGAACGAAAGACGAACCGATAATGTTGATGGAGAAGGGGATGCACGGGGGCATCCCCAAGCTTAGACGCTTGAGTCTCCTTGAATATTTCTTGGGGGTGCATGGGGGCATCCCCAAGCTTGAGCGTTTGACACTCCTGGATCTTTTTATCATCTTCCCTCGCACACTTGAAAACTCCCTTCATACATAACTCATCATAATCTGATTAGCGAGGTTAGTACCCTTAATAAAATAATTGTTCCTTGCTGGAAATAAAGATATTCTTGAAGGTCTACTGTTTCTCAAGATTGCCAAAAGGTTTTTGCAAAGAAAAAGCAAGCTCTAGGTTTGCAAAATGAAGGAAAGGCAAAACAGGACAGAATCTGTGAAAAACAGAACAGCAGGTAGTAAATGATTTTTTCGGGGTACTTCTGCAACTCTAATCAAAAAACTCAAAACAGACACACGAAAGACAATTATATAGAGCACGCTGTCGAAAAATTCAGATCAAAAAGATGATCTGGTGATTTTATACGAATTTTTCTATCCAAGGACAGAATCTGTTTCCTGGACAACACGTCACAACTTTTGAACTTTCTTGCAATCAGAGGCTACACTTGGCAGAAAATTGAAAAGCAAAGATACAATGATGATGCTACTGTAGTAACAACATCAAGACACAACAAAAGCAAAATAAAAATTTATTCATGTGGGCTGCCTCCCAAAAGCGCTTTCTTTTATGCCTTTAAGCTAGGCATAATGCAAAAAGATCAAGTCTTATCAAGAGTAAAAGAATAGCTAGCCCGTACAACGGACTCAAAAGGTAACTTAATATTCTTTCGAGGGAAGTGTTCCATCCCTTTCTTGAGAGGAAACTGGAATTTTATATTCCCCTCTTTCATGTCAATGATAGCACCAACGGTGCGTAGAAAAGGACGTCCCAAAATAATTGGACAAGAAGGTTCACATTCAATGTCCATAATAGTAAAATCAACGGGAACATAATTGTCATTGACAATGATAAGAACATCGTCAATCCTCCCCAAAGGTTTCTTTATGGAAGAATCAACGAGACGAACACCAAAAGAACAAGAATCAAAAGGTTTCAATTTAAGCATATCATATATTCTTTTGGGAATAACAGAGGTACTAGCACCAACATCACATAAAGCATAGCAAGAGAAGTTATTCAACTTAATTTTAATCATAGGATCCCAACCATCTTCTAGCTTTCTAGGTATGGAGGCTTCTACTCTAAGTTTCTCCTCCCTAGCTTTGATAAGAGCATTAGTGATATGCTCTCTGAAGGCAAGGTTAATCGTGCTAGTGCGGGGATCTCTAGACATCTTGTGAAGGAAATCAATAACTTCGGTAAGAGTGCAATTATCAAAATCAAGGTCACTACTATCAAGTAAGGTGGTAGTGGTGTCCTTTAGGTTCACTTGTTTGGTAGTTTCTATAGTCATAGTATCACCATTAATAGGTCCATTGGGACCGGGAGTGCATTGGGTGCTAAGAGTTTGGATATCCTCAACAACTTGGATAGTAGCAACAGTGTGGTGGGTAGGAAGGCTCTTAATTCTATCCTCTTCCTCCCTTTCTCTAGCCCATCTCTCTTTAAGTTTAGCCATCATCCTAATGTTTTCATTAATTTGCACTTGAATAACATTCATAGGAGTGACCTTCCTCTCCTCAAGAGGAGAAGTTCTAATTTTAAGCAATTCTACTTCATTGGCTAAATTGTCTACCTTTGAAGAGAGATCACCTAGTTTGTTTAGTTTTTCTTCTACACTATTATTAAAAGCTTTTTGGGTAGTGATGAAATCTTTAAGCATAATCTCTAGTTCAGTAGTGTAGTTCTTGGTGCTAGGATAAGCATTGTTGTTCCCATAAGAACTAGAGGGGAACGGTCTAGGATTGCTACCCAAGTTACTCCTATAAGCATTGTTGTTGAAATTGTTTCTAGAGATAAAGTTCACATCTACTTGTTCTTGAGCAATCCAAGAATTTAATGGAACATCACGAGGATCAATAGAAGATTGCTTCGAAAGTAGAGACATGATCAAGTCAACTTTTTCATTTATGGAGGAAATCTCCTCGACAGAGTTTACCTTCCTACCTGTTGGAGCGCATTCGGTGTGCCATTGGGAATAGTTGGTCATCATATCATCGAGAAGCTTTGTGGCAGCACCAAGTGTAGTTGACATAAAAGTTCCTCCCGCGGCCGAATCTAACAAGTTCCGCGAGGTAAAGTTCAAGCCTGCATAAAAAGTTTGGATAACCATCCAACTAGTCAAACCATGAGTAGGGCAGTTCTTGATAAGAGATTTCATACGTTCCCAAGCTTGGGCAACGTGTTCATTATCCAATTGTTTAAAATTCATTATGTTACTTCTCAGTTGGATAATTTTAGCAGGTGGATAGTATTTTCCAATAAAAGCATCTTTGCACTTATCCCATGAATCTATGCTATTTCTAGGCAAAGACTGAAACCAAATTTTAGCTCCTCCTCTCAAGGAGAAAGGAAAAAGCTTAAGCTTAACAATATCACCGTCTACTTCTCGGTACTTTTGCATATCACAAAGTTCAACAAAATTGTTCAAGTGTAAAGCAGCATCATCTCCAGCACCGGAGAATTGATCTTTCATAACTAGGTTCAGTAAAGCAGGTTTAATTTCATACGAAGGTGCTGAAGTGGCAGGTGTAGTGATAGGTGTGCAGATAAAGTCATCGTTGTTGTGACTAGTGAAGTCACACAACTTGGTGTTCTCGGTGGAACCCATAGTAGCAAGCAAGCAAGATAACTATTTTTGTGATTTTCGATAAAAGATACTAAAGCAAAAATGAAAGGTAAACTAACAAGACTAAAAAGCAAAGGTAAAAAATAGCGAGCAACTCCCCTATCCTGAAGAGTGGAGTCCCCAGCAACGGCGCCAGAAAACTTTGCTTGATGGCTTCTCGCCCCTCATTGGTTACCCCAAGTGGAAGGTATGAGATGCAATGTAGCGGAAGTTTTCCCTTGGCAAAGATACCAAGGATCGATTTCCCTGAGACTCCCAGTTTCAACAAGAAGGTGTCAACTGCTAACGGTGCCAGATATTAGCAATCAACGTGGACCTGCACACAGATACAAATAACTTTACTCCCAACGAGTACAGAGAGGTTGTCAATCCCTCCGGCCTTGTCGTTTACAAAGGATCAAACGCAAGTGATAAAAGTGATAGGTATTGCTGCAATAGTAAGTAAAAGCGTAAAGTAAATAGCGGATGTGATCAATGATGGTAATATGGACCGGAGTCCCATGATGTTCACTAGTGATGTCTCTCTCCCAAAAGACGATAAAACAACTATGTGAGGTAAACGAATTACAGCTGGGCAATTGACAGAATTTTGTGCGCAAACCAATGCTAACTATGTTGCAAGAAAGGTAGAGGTTCAAAGCATGGGCGGTACGCCAAGGCAAGTAGACCGAAATCCATCTGCATCTACTACTAATCATCCACCTTGAGATATCAATCCAGAACATCTCGCTGGTATTAAGTTGCGAGTCCCACCCATAGTGTAAACTCAAAGCAACAGACAACTGCATTAAAAGAACTTTGCGTAAAGTAAACAATCCTTGCACCCGCGGGCACAAGCACCGTTGTTTTCCCCCTTGTGGCAACAGCACATCCCCTAGACTCATGTTTCTGTCACTCAAGCTAGTCATCGAGGGGCATGAACCCACAATCAAGCATAACGTTCCCTCTTGGAGTCACTACCTACTACTTGGCCAAAGCAATAAATAACAACGGAGAACATGCAAGAATTACTTACGCACATAAATATAAAAGAGGTAGATCAAATATATTACTCAAACACAATCTGAACATAATCTCACAATCCATCGGATCCCAGCAAACTCATCATAGCAACAGCATAAGGATTACATATGTGCCTCGATCATGTAGGGCAGCTCACGAGGACTAATTAGTGAAGCACAAGAACGGGAGGAGAACATCACATAGCTACTGGTCATGGACTCATGGTCCAAGGGAGACTACTCACAACTCATCCGGGAGGCGTCCATGGTGGTGGAGAAGCTCCCGGTGGTGATCCTCCCCTCCGGCAGGGTGCCGGGAATAGTTCTCCTGGTGCTCCCGATGTTGGAAGCGAGGCGGCGGCGGAACAGAGATGAGATCGTGAAAAAGGGTTCCCGTCTCGAGGGTTTCGGGACACGATATAAATATATGCCAAAGGGGGGCATCAGACGAGGCTCGGGGGGCCCAAGCGCCCCCCCGGCGCGGCCAGGGGGGCCGCGCCACCAGGGCGCCTAGAGCCCTGGTGGCCCCCCTCCGGCTGTACTTCGGGTGCCGGGAAGCTTCTGGAACGCTGATTTTTTATATAATTTTTCCGGGATTTTTCTGGCAGTTCTCGTAATGGGAAAACCTGAAATACAAAAACAACCGAAAACAGAAACTGGCACTGGGGTGCACTGAGTTAATAGGTTAGTCCAAATATGATCGAAAGTGTATGGAAGTGTATAAATAACATAGCAATATCACCCAAAAGAGGCATGGAGCAAGCAGAAATTATAGATACGTTTTGGACGTATCAAGCACTAGTGTTGAGAACAGTACCTCTTCTTGTAGTGGATAGTAAGATCGGAACCTTGGGGTCTCCTTTCTTACCCATAGAGGATGAAGTGCAGCAGGTAGGATACTTCAAGTAGACTTGTAAATATTGCTATGCTCCCCGGCAACGGCGCCATAAAACGGTACATGATAACCCTCAACCGTAAGGGATCGAGATAGTCTTCGCGGGTAAGAATAACCCAATTTATAGATTCGACACACGGGGAGCCAAAAAGTATTTATAAGCTTTGACAGTTGAGTTGTCAATTCAACCGCACCTGAAATATACTTACTTGCAACAAAAGATAAGTGGTAACAGTGATATGATAGTGATGGTGGTGACAGCAAAAGTAAACAGCAAAAGTAACAACTAATAACCAGCAGGATTGAAACACTGTAGGCTAGGGAGATGGATGGTTGGGCGCTGCATGGATGAGATACATCATGAATCTAACTTGGGGCAAGGCACACAAAAAAGTAATGATCATCTAGGCAAATATCAAACATTAGGCATGTATCTCACAGGTAGTTGTACGTGCTTGCAATAAAAACTTGCACAACATCTTTTGTCCTACCATCCCGCTACGAATGGGGCCAAAAGGAACTTATGGAGATTAAGGTGCTCCTGTCAAAGAGCACCGGAACAAAGCAATAAACTCAATGGATACATGGAATCCTCAAATTATGGACCATCCCCTTTGGTGTCCCAAGCTGTCACCTTTGGGATCGCCGGTTCCGGACCATAATAGGTGCAATCAACTCATAGATAGGATTAAGAACACAAATATATTCATGCAAACACATAGGGTTCAGATCTGAAAACATGGCACTCGGGCCCTAAGTGACAAGCATTAAGAGCAACGAGTTGAAGCAAAGATGATAATCACCAAAGTAGATGATAGGCAACATGCCCCCAACAATCTGATAAACTATTACATGATCTAACTCATCCAATCCCTACCATCCCCTTTGCCTACAGCAGGGAATTACTCACACATGGAAGGAGAAGTCATGGAGGGAGGATGGAGTGGTGATGATGATGACGATGGCGATGATCTCCCCTCTCCGGAGGCCAAATCAGCCTCCAGATTAGCCCTCCCGAAGAAGAACAGAGGGTGGCGGCGGCTCCGCGACGGAAACTGGAAAAATGACTTCTGTTCTGGGGTTTTCTCGTCACGGGAATAAATAGGAGCCAAGGTAGGGCACCAGAGGGGGGAGGACCCTCCCAGGCGGCCTCCCGGCGTGGCCAGGGGTGGGGCCGCGCCAGCAGGGCGCCTGGGGCCCCCCTGACTGCCCTCTGGCCCCACTTCTGGCACAATGGCCCTTCGGGTGCGTGGATTTTCTGTGATTTTTCTTGGAATTTTCTGAGACACCTAAAAATCCATTTTCCTGCACACAATAAAACCATACAGGCAGCTCTGCTGAAAACAGCGTCAGTCCGGGTTAGTTTAGTTCAAATGATGCAAGAATGAGGGCAAAACAATAGCAAAAGTGTTTGGAAAAGTAGATACGTTTGAGACGTATCAGGCGCCTGCCCATGTGCCGCGGAGGCGAGTGTGATCCACTCCCCGGAGGAGGGGTAGGCACTCGACGGCGGTCGTTGCGTCCGTGTCGACTGTCGAGTGGGTCATCGTTCCGACCCAGGTGCCGTTCATGCCGCGGGCCACGTTCCTCACGCCTCAGGGGCGATCTCGGACTGTGGGCCGACCATACGGTGTCTGCAGCCACCGATCTGCTGTGAATCCTGTTGCGCGACTGAGAGACAGCCGCGTTTTGCTCTTCAGCCATTCGGAGCAAAGCTCGGATCTGCTGAAAGCCTCTTCCAGCCTCCGACTGGGAGGGCTGAATCGACTCCGCGATACGAGCCGCGGCTTCGAGGTTTTGGACTGGTGTGCGGAACACCTGAGTCTCACGCTGACGTGATTGCCGCGGCCGTCGACTGGACTCAGGGGCCAGTCGGCGGGCCTGTTCGTCGAGTGAACGTTGGATGTTTTCCAGGCGCGCGCGCTCGGCCAAGGTGGCCACGCGCGTGGCTTCGAGGGCCAAAGCTTCTGGGGAATCCCCCACAATGGGGGTGAAGAGCGCATCTCCGTTGCGGCGACAGAGCTCAGCCCTCTGCTCGGAGGTGAGGGGCTGAGGGACGTAGCCGTCGTTGTCGTGCGCTCGATCGCCGCCGCTGCCGCCGTTCTCTCCGCGAGGAAAACCTGGCGGGCTACGGCGCGGATCGACCATGAGTATTTCCGCCGTGGGGTTGCTGCTCCCGCACTCGGAAACGGAATCTTCGAGCCCGGTCGACTGATTGGCCAGCCCGTAAAGGTAACCATCGGGCTCGATGGCCGCGACTTGCGGGGTGGCCGTCTGACGAGCCACCGCGTGTTTTACCCATCGCTGGAGCCGCGAGCGACCGGATCGCTTACGGCGGTGTCCAGCGGGGATGATGGCCGATGAATATCGGGTCGACGGCTGCAGAAGGAGGACGCCGCCGGCCCCAGCACGAAAGTGAGTGGCTCCGCGAGTAGGCAGAGCCTCGACGTCAAGCGGGGCTTCCTTAAGCCACGCGGAGTCGTCGGCGATGAAGACCAGCGTGCCGAGCTGGATCTCGCGGCCCGACGCTAAAACGCCGCCTGCCACCATGATGAAAGCGTTCGGGGAAGGGATTTCAACTTCACCAAATGTCGCTAAGACGCTCAGCCCCACGGTGGGCGCCAACTATCGTGGTACTAGATCTGACAGTGAGGGTAGGGGTAGGAATGGAGAGGCAAGGTCCTAGCTATGGCGCAGTTGTACACAGGGTGTTTTGCGAGTTGAGGCCCTTCTCGGAGGAAGTAAAAGCCCTACGTCTTGTGCCCGGAGGCTTGGTCGAGTGATGTATGTATGTATGTGTTACAGAGGTGCGAACCCTTGTACTGGAGGAGAGGATGGCTTATATAGTATGCCAAGACCCCAGCCATGCTCCACGTTACCAAGGGTTTAAAGGTACATGAAGGCGGGCATTACTGATAACGCCTGCAATAGAGGGTGGTTATGGGGTTCATTACAGTGAGTAAATATATGACTGTTGCCGTCTTAGAGGCGTTTAGTCTTCGGGAGTCGAGTGCCTGATCCGGTCGAGTGGAGTTGAGTCGTCCTGGATATGTGAGCCAATCGAGTGAATCGTCACCTCGGACCATCTCAGTCGACTGTCTCCACCGCCGTAGGTCTTGTCTTTTGATCTCTTAGGATAGTGACTTTGGGGGGGGGGGGGGCTTTAGGTCAGGCCTATGACCCTACCCCAGGTCTGTAACCTCGTCAGGTGCCGTCCACCACATCATCTGGCTTGTCCTCAAAATTGTTGAATTTATGCCCACGAGGAGACAAAAGAGATGCAACAACGGGGGTATGAGATCAGAGTGATGTACTAAAGCCTCACGTTCCACATGTTCAGTACTTGCACCTCAACGTCACTTTTTAGTAGGTTAGGTCGATCCCTAATCTCTGTTCCAATTTATTGCGTGGTCATTATTCTCAGGCTCCTTTTAAATTAGTGATTTATTCTTTGCTTCGGCGCCGCTGCCCTAGGCCCAACTCGGAGCTAGGATTCTCTTCTTTTGCCAAGCTGAGCTCATTGATCTAATTGCTCAATTTTTTGTTTATTTGCAGGTACTACTCGACCTTGGGAACAAGTTCTGACGCTTGCGGAGGAGATTAAGAAGGGTGCCGGTTCCGTCCCGGACGTCGAGGTCACCATCTGGTAATTGGTAGTTTTTAGTAGTAGATGTATTTCACTGCGTCATCTGTTTTGGAGTTACCTTGTAAAATTTTAGATCGTACACCCAAAGAATGCATCTTGCCTCATTGTTCTATGCCAAATCGGTTCTGTAGTCTTTGTTTCTTCACAAGGTTAATACAAGATTTGCATCTCATGACTATATAGTTTGTAAATTGAATATCTTGTCAACATTTCTTCACAACTATGATGTTGCATCCCCGTGCTTCTCTTAACTTGCTGCTCATTGGAGGTGTGCTTTCTGCCACTGGTTATGACAGAACTGATGTATAGTTTATTGAAATCCTTCCTTAGTATATCACCAACATTGGGAATCATTTCAGTTTGCATATAAGCTCTTTGAGATAAGAAATTATGCTTGCAATAACCGATCAGATGGAATGATTACTGAAGTTTGTAACATTTGATCTTTATTGCTAAAGGTATAAGGAGCCAAGTGAGTGCCTTCTACCGTGTCCTTTGGATTACTTGATAGTGCACCCAACTTTGAGTTTACAACTCTTGTAGGCTGATGAGATTTAACCTTTTTAAATCTTACATAGGTACTTCTAGGGCGGTATGAGTATATTCTAAGTATGCTTGGATTGACCTGTTTTTCTTTAGGGCTAAAAAATTCCACTGCCTTGCAATTTGTATTTTCAATGCATACTTACTGCTTCTGCTGCATTTTCACTCTTTTTTCTTAATCTGTTCTTACTTCCAAATGTTTCAACAATTTTTCATGAAGGAGGTATATAGCAGTGTGAGAGGATTGCAACTATATTCATGTATAATTAATGCAAACTTCCAAGGCTTTTCAGATGGATGTATTAACTATTTATCTCCCACTTATTTACAATGCATGAAATTGTAGATTTTTATTGCCCACGAGTAAGGTGTCATCGATTACTTATATGTTGCCCCCTTGGTTTTAGGAAAGGTAAAGCATAATTTGTAGAAATGATGTTCGATATTCTTGACCAAATAGTAATGCTAATTTAGAATGTGTGTATTTTTCCATTCTACGCAAAATAAATTGGTAACTTCTTTCGAACAAGAGGATGAATATGGGCCACCTTTTGCTCTTTGTTTCATAGCATTCCCTTTGGTTAGTAAATACCTGCCCACAGGAATATGACAAGTTTTTGTTTCGTTGCATTCCACTCTTGGCTTCCTCTATGGCAACAAATTAGAATCTTTATAATGTCTTTGGCTCTTTCTAAATGAAACATGTCATGCAACTACAGTCCCTGAGGAAGTACAATATAAATTAATTCTCTAGACTTCTATGATTTATTATTGGAACAAAAAGTGTCATTACATTAGCCTCTGTGGTTATGTTATTATAGATTGTTACGTTGCGAAGCCAACTCTCTCTCTCCCTCCCCCCCTCTTCTCTCTCTCTTGGACTCCACAAAGTTTAGAGCATGCCTACTATGATGTGTTTTCAATAATTTGAGGAAAGCACAAAAGCCATTGTATCTCCTTAGATCAAATATATGGTAAAGGCTCACAACGCAGATGTATTGTAGCAATTCACATGATTTTCACATTCACTAAATATCTAATGAATAGTCAAGGATATATTGCACCGTTTGCATTAAAAATGCACAAAGCATATGAGTGTCAGTGTGCTTCATTAAAGCATATGCTGAGATTGGTAATTGCTATCTGGAGATATCACTGATTAAATAATGTTCTTTCTTCCATTTCTATTGTTTATTTTCATTTTGTCTGCTCAACTCTATAAATTATATATTTCCTAAAATTTGTTGCAGTAATGCATAGGAACTATTACATCATGCTACTTTTCATCTACATTCTTGTGTTGTGCAAAAAGTTTTCTCTAATTGCCTTGCTCGTGAAAAGTTGAAATTTGATTATGTAGCCATGTTGTGCCATGTTATTTCTTCCCCTAATTAGTGGTGCCAAATGAAGATCCTTATAGACGGCAATACTTCTATGCATGCCTTCAGCATGCCTGGATGTATGTACATGTGCATTCCTTAAGTGAAGGATGGCATCAAGAGTGGTGTAGTCTAGGAAAGATATTTTGGTTTTTGTACACTATTACTACTTGTGTTTTGTGATGAATTTCATCCCAAGATGTAGCTTCTTCCAAGGCATCAAGGCTTCTCAATTTTTTTTGTTTGTTTTTTCTGCTCTGTCTGGTTAATCTATCTGCTTCCAAAATTCACCCCGAAGTCCAAAAGCCACATTTGAATGATAGTATGGAGGTTATGAAAGAACCATCAGTTCAGATCTTTGTGAAAAACATTATCCACAATAATATTTTAGTAAACAATTGTGATGCTATGTCATTGTTATTATCTTACCATAATTAGTTGAAATACTATTTACTACACCGTTCCGGTTTAGATTTGTGCTTTTGATTCTAACATTCGTTTATTCTCCCCTAAATATATTTAAATTCCTATAATTCTATCGCCATAACGTACAGGTGCGGCAACGCGCACCATCGATGATCTATTTAGTTGTATTAACTATATATAATGTTGTTTATGTTGTCATACAAGGCTATTTGTATATGTAAACCTTGCTTTTACAAAACTATATATGAAAGTTTTACCCAAGTACTTACTAATATAAGGTTATGGTTTATTTGTAAATTTAATATGTTCCATATGACCAAGTATTTACAAAAAATACTATTATTTTATAGTACAAATACATGGGTGCAGCAAACGCGCGCCATGAACAATCTATTGGAGGGAGACAACCCAACCGCGGCATGGACCGAGAGAATACCGACGGAGGCAAGCTGGATTGGTGGCCGTGCCGGAGGACTGCCCTCATGCGTAGAAATGGGATCCCAGCACGTTGGGATCTCTGCAAGGAAGGATCGCTCCCTGGGAGAGATAGGTTCGCTTTGTATGCTCCTCAGCTTGCGGTGGGTCCCTTCTGTAAGCTGGTAGCCGGCTGTAACTGAAGCTAATGTAGATGTTCTCTACCATGGTGGGTCCTGCATGTAAGTCTCTAACCAAACACTGACATAGTAGGGCTGCGAAGATGGATAGGCCGCACGCCAAGAGAAATAATATAGTGGGATTAACTATTTAGGTATTATAGTTATACAACTTTTAGACCGATCAATTATTTTCTTGCAGTTTTTATTTTCTAGTGATGCACGTCCATCCACAATAGATGTGGTCCTGGTAGCCAATGACTTACTACTTTGAGAATGAAAGGAGCACTACTTTGAAATAATAAATGTGATGCTCATCAACAAACAAAAATATCTTATAGGATACTACTGATATATCATATGCAAAACATACAATTTTCCAAACCAAATAGACAAAATAACGATTTCAAGTTGCTATGATATCAAGCAAAATAACTACTCAGAGAATTAATCAAGAGTGAACATCTAAAATTTTCGAGCCTTGGTTGCCTTCTCCCACATATCAGCAAAGATAGTAGGGCATGCTCTTTTCAGGTGTTGATACCCTTTACTTGCAACCACACCATCCACAGTACTCAAGGAGTTGATAAATTTAATGCAAGCATCTTTGAGCATGCTGCAATTGAGCTTGACGGCCAAAGCTAATGTTGTCGCCACAGTCTCTTGATCAAACCTCTGGCAAAGTTTTGTCTCGCACATTGACTTCATCCTTTTCATGGCATACTTATCTGCAGCAACGAGTAAATGCCTAAGCATTTCTTCGCACTCACCAGCGTTGAGGTCCTTCATCGAAGGCAGCGAGTCTGTGTAGATGAAGTGGAGCAGTCCTCTAAAGACATCGGGCTGCATATCTTCAATGTTTTTGACGTGCCTATTGTCGACCCTCATCGGCCCATAGAACTCTGTCCAGAATACTGGTGACCGCATCGCGAGGATGACCTCGTGAGCATGGAATACCTCACGTTGGACCTTGAAACACACGTCAGCTCCCTTTGTAGATCCCAACAATTTACTAAGGTTAGCACCCAATTCGGATGGCGGCACTTGGTTGTCACTAATCAATCCAACATCCACCTCCTTGGCATCCTTTAATGTGATAATAGTAAGGTTGCATGCGACGATGATTGAGTCATCCAAAATGTATGACGAACCTTCGATTTCACACTTCTTCTTGAATACGAAAGAACCCCATGCCTCGAGTTTGTCATTGCGAGTGTCAAACACCACAGGAGGGCTGTCGTTGAAGTTTGCGAAGTTGGAAGGCAACACCGGCGGCTGTATGGCTTGATTGACCAGCATCAAATTGTACATCGCCCTCACCACAATGTTCTTGGTCTTTAGCTCGAGAAAAACTGACACATAGCCTTTGCTATCCTCGTTGTAGCCGTCGGGGTAGAAGCGGATGCACCATTCATGGCCGCCAACGGTGAAGTTAGGGGATTGGATGCAGTTGCCGATGCCGAAGCCCTGGTAAAGGCCATACCTGTCGATTTTGAAGGAGTGTGTGCCATGCACAGTCTCTGGGATGCAGACCGATGCCGTCAGCACCGGTGTGTTCTGGGGCGTGGCCATGATGGTCTCTGAGTGCAAACACTAACCGGGAGCAGTGGATAAGGTTAATGGTGGCTAGGCGATTTGGGAGGTGGGAAAGGGCGGTGAGGCGAGGGTAGGAGAGAGTGGTAGCACCGGAAGGCAGGATGACAAGGATTTGATGATTTGGGATGTTCTCAGGCTTCTTATTTTTTATCTGGACTTCCTTCGACTATGTGAACATCTATATATAGTGGCAGCGGAATCGAGCCATTAAATCGCCACTTAATGCATGACAAATCTATTTTTTAATGTATATATTTCAACGTCTACTTTTCTAGCCGTTATTATCTAACGTCTATATTTTTTCAAATGTTCATATCTTAGCACTCTATTCTCCAACGTTTATATTTCATTGACTAATCTCCAACGTCTCTATTCAACAACGGCTATATTCCGGTAGTCTACACATGCCTGTTGGGGTTGTAAATGGAATGAAAATAAACATTACTACTTGCATTTGGATGAATTTATTCCGGCTTTGGAATTGTGAATTGGTATTCGCCAGCCTCCAATACAACCGTTTGAACGATGAAGCTATTTACCGATGGAAAAAAACCTTTTTTAGATAAACAAACGATGGAATAACTTTTTATTAGATGAAAAAATCGAAGTGAAAAACTTGCCTCAATTCCCGCACGAGAGCTGCTACAGGTACGATAGAAAGCCATACGATTTTTGCACGACCAGACTCCTCTGGTGGTGTGGCACCTCGAGAAACGTGCCTAAAATCGCTTCACTGCGTCTAAAAAAGAAGGGGAGAGGCAAGACATCGGGAGGACAAGAGCGGCTGCATCCCTCGTAAAAAAAAGAGCGTCGGCGCCCAGGAGCTCAACCACGGCGCTCGGCCATGCGCACGACCCCACGCAACCATAGATAGGCTTCGAACTGCATTGTCGGTCCACGAGGCTCGATTACGGCGACCACAGTCCTCCATGCACGCGACACCTCTGGAATGGATCCGCAGCACCGATATCTGCAGTCCTGTCGGCAGCCACGAACTGGTCCTGGACGCGCCTCTTCGATCACATACCCCAAACTCGAAGGCCCAATCGACAGTGATGTATTTTCTATGTCCTGGAGAAGAAACGGAGCTCTCGACAGGAATTGGGTGCTGCTGCTGCTACTACTACTGAATTCTACTGTTGCTGAATGCCAATGAATCTATAAGGACGCTGCATGTTGTTGGTGCTGAATCTTATTCAGAAAGGAGTTTTATGCTTCTAGTGCTTCTAATGGTGGTTGCTGATGTGCTTGCTGCTATATTGCTTCTAATGGAGTACTAGCAAAGAATTGCTGCAGCCATTGTGTGAACATTTTTGTTGCGGTGGTGCATTCCTAGAATCATTCAAATGTGTTTGACTGCTATATAGACATGTGAATATAGTAATTGGGTGGTGCTCTGCTGCTACTGAATTTTGCTATCGCTGAATGCCACTGAATCTGTGAACGCTGAATGTTTTTGCTGATGAATTTTATTCAGAGAGTAATTTTCGGCTGCTAATGCTTCTAATGATGGTTGCTGATGTGCTTGCTGCTATATTATCCTAGAAAAGAATTATTGCAGCCATTGTGTGAACATTTTTGTTGCGCGCTGCATTTCTAGAATCATTCAAATATGTTTGACTGCTATATAAACATGCAAATAGAGTCACAAACTGCAACTTTTATTGCGATACACAAAGAGCAAAGTAATCTCCATACTCATTTATATACGCAATTCCAAAGTTTGTTATCCGAACAGGGTTTGGAATTGAAGGCTAACTATAAGATTACATGAGCCAATTCAGTGAACAAGCAAACAATATAATTGTATTCAGACTGATTTCAGTTTCCTTGGAGAATTGGTATTCAGCCCAATGCAATGTTGTGTCCTCCAATTCATACATCCAAACATAGTCCAAAGCGAATCCGATAGATAAAGTAGTACTATTATAGGAGTAAAAAAATTGCATTGGGATTTCCAATATGTTTTATTTATGAATTTAGAGAATTCATTCTATCGCTGGGCTGCCACATTCCTCCTCCTAGACATTTCTCTTTGTTCTTCCTAACACAGCAAGATGAGAGAGTTGGTTTATCTTTAGATCTTTTTTTTGTGTGAATGAATCTTTAGATCTTTCTTGACAATGATGACGGCAAAAATATCGCAACCAGTACACAATCAACATTACCTTATGAACAACCGTGTGCCATCCGCAATCTATGAGGTGCATGTCTCGTAGTGCAGCCATTTCTCGATTGGAGTAGCGGGCAAGGATAATGGCGACAACACAATCCGACTGGCAGTGAAAGGGAATCACGAGTGGTAGCGGGATGACTCAAAGGTGGGGAATGGCAACACCAGATGGGAACAATAGTGTCGTCGTGGTGATTCGAGGGGCCATGATTTGACGATTTGGGAGTTTTTTCTTTGCACTTACGTGTACCAATTTTGACTCGGACACAATTTTGCCGCGCTTCCCTAGGGCATAACGACACCACGTCTCGATGGTGGTCGTGCCGATAGATTGGAGGTCTCTTGGCCACTAATTGACCTCTGCTTCCAACGTGCGGTGGCAATCATTTCGGCCGGTGGATGGGTGGGCTATGGCCAGAACCGGCGGCGGCAGAGGTTGTCACGGCAGACGTGTGTGCCGTCATTGTGGTGGCAGGGCTGGGGCGGCAGACGGAGCCATCACTACAGGAAACTTTTTTGAAGCCGTGTACCTAATGGACCCGGCTTATATCAATATAAACTCGGTTTACATGTAAGCCGAGTAAAACTCCCGGCTTATATGACACGGTTTACACTCCATCGGCTTATAAGGTATAAGCCGAGTGCCTCTACAAAAACACACGGTGTATGCCTAAGCCGTGTGTTTCTAAGAGGCTCTCGGCTTACTAAAGTAACATGACGGCAGCCGGGAGATAACAGCCATGTGTCGCCGTCTGTATAAACCGAGTGCCTACATGTCCCACACGGTTTTTATATAAACTGAGTGCCTACGGACAATACACGTTTTACATATATGCCGAGTGCCTAGATGAGCCGCACGGTTTACATATAAACTAAGTGCCGGAGTGTGGCGCACGGTTTACATATAAACCGAGTGCCTGACTGCGGTACTCGGCTTATGTGCCCGGTTACCACAAGCCCCCGAGGCTCAGCATGGTCTATAAGCCGGGTGCCCTGTCGCTAGGGTACTCGGCTTACCGAGCCGCTGCGGCACAAATCCCCTATAAGCCGAGTACCCTGCACCTGAAGTACTCGGCTTATAGGCCAAATAGTATTACATTACACCTATAAGCCGGGTTCTATGTCCTGGGACACTCGGCTTATAGGCCAAACAGTATTTTCTCTAAATGCTACAGCATGCAGCGGCAACATGGCTTATATATGCAGCAGTATATAGATTCAACAAGCAATATATCCAATTTGGTTCACATCAGCAATATATTACAAGTTGACCATGAGTCCAAAGTCCACACAACAACAATATTTCACAAACGGAAGGACCATAAGTTCGAAGTCCACACATGCGTACATATCCAACATGGTTCAGAACATGCGTGCATATCCAACAAGGTTCACAAACAAAAGCATGAGTTCGCTCACACAAAGCATAAACCTCGAAGATGTAATGAGCTCCACCGTAGCATGTATGCCCACCGTCAACGGCATCCACGATGCAAACCTATAAGTCCATTACCAAACACATGAGTTTCCAAAGTTAGTTTCAAATGATCGATAAGGCACAAGAGTCAACAAGCATCAACATATAAGGTTCAAATTGAAGCTAAGAAGTATGAACAATATAAGCATCAACACTTGTGGGCTCTACTATCAACAATGCACAAGTAGTATGTTGAGAGGCACAAAGACTGACGCAAGCAACAACAATGCACAAACATAGACAACTACCTCGAGTGATCATTGTTGCAAGGAGGTCGAAGCCGTAGTGGGTGTCACTGGGCTTGCTTGGGTAGGTATGGATGCAGGTACCACGTAGTTATCTGAGCCTTGTCCCGACTGAGAACACTTCAAGCATGAGACGGTAAGATGGTAAGATGCATGATATTTAAGCATGATGGTAAGATGCATAATTAAAAAGTTGGAAGACTTACAAAGCTGAACGTAGGAAGAGGAGGAGGATCCGGCAAAGTAGAACCCTGCATATTAGTTTTGAACTGAGCGAACGTCTCAAGCAGGGCTGCCTGTTGTTTGGCCATGAATTCCTGTTGTTGCAAGAGGGCTTGCTGCATTTTCATGGCTTGCTCCTGTTGAAGGAGGGAATTGGCTTGAGCCTCCTTCCGCAACCTGGTTTCTTCCTGCAGCAACCTGGTTTCTTCCTCTAGGCGGCCCTACAACATGCCATCACAACAAGTTCACCATTGTTGCAATGCAAAGAAGAAATCGCAAGTAAGATCAATGAAGCTACCTCAAACTGATGCATCATGTGCAGCCCAGGCTGTGGGCGACGCTCTATAGCAGGACCTGAGCTCGATGTTGTAGCACGAAGGTGGGCGAGTTTTGGAATGTCCTTCTTACCGGATGGCTCCATCACCAACATATAACCGGCCACCCTTCTTTCCTTGTCCTGCCTGGAGGGAAACCGTAACGTCGATGTCCTGTGAGGCCGGATCAGAATCGGGCCCGTTGTGCTCCTTGAACTTCTCACTATATGCATCAATCCTCAAGCCAGAGCCTAGATTGACCCACCCCCCTTCAGGTTTCTTTGACGTGCGGGAAAGACATAATCCCGTGAAGGTATTGAGCCGCGGTTCTCCCTCACCTCTCTCCCTGTTCTGCAATAGAAGCAATAATATCCAATAAGGGCACAAGTAGGCACAAGTTCAGAAGTCAAATGATATTAATACCTTTTTTGCACGTAAGCGTGAAGGTTGAGGTTGCCTTGAAGGTGTACTGGACCACCCATCATGACACGCCGCTCCGAACACGCTCTGTGTGCAGCCCTCCACTCTGGGTTTATCCACCTAGATATGATTTGCTGATAGCAAGGAATCTTGTTGTTGCACCACGAGGGAACTGCCTGAGGTATACCAAATACATCCAAGTTAGGAATGAAACTAAGTTGTTTTGATCCAGACAGTCATAAATAAATGGAAACTACCTTCAAGTACATGGAACGGGTGAGATGCACTCTCCGGGCTAGTGGCTTTTTGAGAAGCATGTTGCGTTCGTGCGCGAAATATTTAACCACGGCATCGACGCGCCCCTCGTAGGGCATGTCTTGGACAATCTTCTTGGCAATCGCCTCCACGACCTCATTAGCTTCATCCTCCATACCCTCGGCGCAAGTGAGGAAGTCCTACAAAAGTGTATAAAGACCCATTAGACAGATATCAATGCAATGATTTTGAATGTTGGCAAAGAAATAACTATGAAAACTGACAAAGAATTTTACCCAAAAATCGTTGACCACCCACTCGGCAGCACTGTTGCACTCCCTGCCCCACTTGTCTTTGGTATCCGGAGCGCGTGTCCAATGCTCCCAAGACCAAGCTGGCTCCTCCTCACCATCTCCTATGGGGACTAGGCCAGGGTAATAATGCGTGCAAAGACATCCAATGATGCTACTTGGCTGGCGTGGCACCTTTATGTCGTCTCCAACAACCACCAAGGCCCTGCACAATGAAAATGCAAGTAAGTTTTCAACAAAGAGTCCACGTAAGCACTTAAGAGTCCACGTAAGCACTTACCTCACACCGACGGGTTTGACAATGAGCCCCTTATGTGGATATGGTCGCGAAGGGAGCATGAACACCCCACGCAACCATATTTTGGTCGTCTTAGGAACTGGCCATTCCATGTCCTTTGCCGATTCCTCCACCTCATACTCTTCCTCCTCCAACTCCTCCTCCTCCTCCTCCTCCTCCTCCTCCTGAACCGCACCACGTGATGACCCTTCCACATGCTGCCAATCACGACAAGGAGTCGCCTGCTCCTCCTCCACAACTAGCTCCTCCTCTGCCTCCTGCTCTGACTCTTCCTCCGAATGGGCGAAGGGGATAGGGCTAGCAACACGAGATACGGTGGCACGACAACGTCGTCTACCCCGTGTACCATCCACCGTGGCTCGCTGAGCAGGCTTGGCCCTGCCCGCCTGTGTAGAAGCTGCCGCACCGGTGCCCTTCTTTATGACCCTTGTTGCCTTGCCTAACCTTTCAATCACATTGCCAATGCTCACATCTTTGTTCCTTTTGTTGCCTGGCATCTTTCAGCCACCTGCTCTGAGAAAGGGTATTTCGATTAGTTCACATTGAAAAGTCATAGTCCATGTTTAAACATTCATATGCAAAAGTAGAGCAATTCAGAAGTCCATGTTTAAAAATTAATATGCAAAAGTAGAGCAATCCATAAGTCCATGTTTAAAAATTCATATGCAAAAGTAGAGCAATCCATAAGTCCATGTTTAAAAATTCATATGCAAAAGTAGAGCAATCCATAAGTCCATGTTTAACAGTTCAAATGCTATCATTAGAAAAATCATATGGATAAGTTAAAAATCATAGGGCGAGAACTTCTTGGCAAAAAGCACAAGTTAATAGTACATAAAGTTGTCTTACATCAAGAAGTACATGAAGTTTACATTTAGGAGTACAAGTTCACAGTACATAGAGTTGGTTTACATCCAAAAGTACATCATCGCTATCGCACACGTCGTTCTCATTGTTGGTACAAGTTCATAGTACATAGAGTTGTTACAAGTTTCAAAAGTCACAGTCCTCGTCGTTTGGGTCATTAGTTGGCTCGGGAGTTTCATCATCACTGTCGTGCATGTCATCCCACCATTCCGGAGCATAGTCTGGATGTGGACCGTCTAGCTCGTCATCTTCACCTAGACAAACTCGTTCAAGTAAATTCAGGTCCATGGGATCTTCGATGATTTCATCATTGTCTGGCTCATCGTCTGCTTCCATGCCCTCATCTTCATCTTGCTCATCGTCTACCTCCATGTCATTGTCGTCAGTGGGCAAGTGAATAATAAATTCTCCTATCAACGCATCTTCCTGATAGAACTCACCCTCATATGTGTTGGGGTTTATGCGTTGGTAATCTTCATCAGTTGGAGCAGCTGGTTTACTATGTGTGGGTACATTGAACACAACATCCCAGCCCTTTAGGTACTTCACAGTTTGGCATGCATATGGTAGATAGAATACATGCTTGGCCTGGTTAGCTAAAATATAGACATCATCTCCGTCATACTTGTATGCTCGCTGAATTTTGACCCACCCAATGTCTGGGTGCCTCCTGACTCTAGTTGGGTCGAACCAATGGCATCTAAATACAACGGGGTTCAGCCGGTCACCCAAACCGTAATCCAGCTCGATCATTTCCACGATTCTTCCATAGTACAGAAGTCCATCTGTCCCTTGTGTTACAACCCCACTATTTATTGTCTTTTGACCGGGCCGACTCATGTCGTAAGAATGGGTATGGAAGCGATACCCATTCACATCATAAGCTTTTAATTTCTTGGCGGAACATGTGAAGCCTGTGGCAAAATCTTTCAAATCGGCTCTCATAGGGTCCCTTTTTGCCTACAAGTTTAATAAGAGAAGTTCGATGTATGAGTTGGAAGTAAGACCAACTTGAAATGTCGGCACTAGAAGAAAGTTGGACAAATTGGCATACTTTAGCCGCGAACCAAGGAATGAAGCCGCCATTTCCTTTACCACCTTTTTTAAAGATGCATTCCTTCTCCTCCTCAGTAGGGGGCCTTTCTAGGTTCCAACATTCAAGTGTGAATTCTCTATAGCAATGAGAAAGAAGCGTAGTTAGACACAAACTTAATTGTGATTATTTACGAAAAATATAGGAAGCACTTACTCAATGTACGGTTGTACTTCCGACATGTTTGTTAACACATACGACATAATAGTTGTCCACTCTGGATGTTTTATGTGCCTAGGCCTTCTGCCGCTTGCTCTGCCACCTACCCCTGCGAAGATGCTAAGTGGGGGTAGATTAGCCGGGGTGATGATATTGTAACGAAGCACTGGATTATGCTGAGTGGGAATATCGGGATCATAGTACTTTGTCGTGTTGTTTGACACCTCCTCGTTGAGGTAGGCCTCGACTATGGATGCTTCAATACGACATTTATTCTTGCATTTGGCACGAAGATTCTTGTTTTCTCTTTCAGGTGCATACATCCAACGATACTGCACAGGCCCCCCCAATCGTGCCTCAGACGGAAGATGCAAGATCATATGTTGCATCGGATTAAAGAAGCTTGGTGGAAATATCTTCTCTAGCTTACACAACAACTCCGGTGCCTGTTTCTCCAGCTTGTCAATAACTTTTGGGTCCAACTCTTTAGCACATAGCTCACGGAAGAAATAGCTCAACTCTGCCCGCACTCGCCAAATCTCCTCGGAAACATAGCCTCGAATCATCACCGACATTACTCGCTCAAGCCAGACATGATAGTCATGGCTCTTGAGCCCACCAATTCGCAATGTATTCATATTCACTCCCTTCATTATATTTCCTGCGTATCCATCAGAGAACCGTAGTTTGTCCAAGACCCACTGCATCATTACCTTTCTATGCTTCCTTATAGGGCAGAACGGGGCCGGTGGCTTGCGCCACCCTTTTCTTTTGGGTCCAGGTTCGATCATATTTAAACGTGGCCTATCACAGAGTTTCTCTTGATCAAGTCTGGCCTTGACGTTGTCTTTTGTCTTCTCAGTGTCGAAGATTGTGCCAAAAAGGGCCTCAGCGATATTCTTCTCAGTGTGCATTACATCAATGTTATGTGGGAGGAGGAGATCCTTGAAGTAAGGGAGCTTCCACAGGCATGGTATGTGAGTCCAGTTGTGTGTCTCTCCATATCCCACAAAACCTGACCCATTGGCATTGGGTTGGAGACCATCTAACTGAGCCTTGATCATGTGACCAGTCATCACGGGTGGGGGTGGAGCATCGGTAACTTTACCTTTCTGAAAGTTCTTTTTGTCTCGTCTGAATGGATGATCAGGACGAAGGAACGGGCGATGCTTGTCAAAGCAGGTATACTTCCCACCTTTCTCAGCCAATAGAAGGCTCCAAGTAAAAACTCATATTTTTCCCCGGGTATCCAGGACCTGGAATTACTAGCGACAGGAACATGTTCTGTCGTTTCATACAGAAGCCAGGGGGAAGATTCATCGGAATAACAAACACAGGCCAACAACTATACGTGGCATTAGTCATACCAAATGGATTGAAGCCATCAGTTGTTATCGCAATTGCTACACTGTCTTTTTAGCCAGCTTTGTTTGGGTATCGCTTAACAAACTCCTTCCATGATTCAGCATCAGACGGATGTATCACAATGCCAGGGTGGTATCTAGTACCTTCTGCCGCCGACCTCATCTTTTGGGCAGATTCCACACACATAAAGAGGCGTTGGATCCTTGGTATGGGATCAAGATACCGAAGGACCTTTTGGGGGATTGTGAGCTGCCGCTTCTGACCATCATCACCGTCGACCTCAATATACCTAGAGGATTTGCACTTTGGACAGTAATTTGCATTCGCATGTTCTTTCCTAAATAAGATGCATGTGTTTGGACAAACATGAATTCGCTCATATGGCAACTTAAATTCACGGAAGATTTTGTTCGTCTCGTACATGTTCTTTGGCAAAAATTTCTCTTTCGGCAATAGAGTGCGAATAACAGTCAGAAGTGTATCGAAGGAAGATCTACTCCAGCCAAATTGGGACTTCACGGCAAGCAGGCGTGCAATGCCATCTAGTTTAGTGACCTCTGTATGCCCGTGCAGGGGTCTTTCTGCCTCATTCAAAGTTTGATAGAACTTGTTAGTCATTTGCTCCTCATCCTCCTCCCCCCGTCCCTCTTCACCTGTGGCTGGATTTTCAGGCGCTGCAGCATTTTCTAGGTCATCTAGCATGAACTCAACATGAGTAACATATTCGGGTGAGCCTGTGCGTTGCCGTACCACCTCCTCTCTCGGACGCTGGGGCTCAAACTCACCATGTGCGACCCACAAGTGGTAGTTTGGCATAAATCCATTCTTGAGAAGGTGTACACCCATTTCATCCTTTGTTTTTTCCTTCTTGTTGCCGCAGCTAGTGCAGGGGCACCACAACCCACCACGTCCCGTGTGCCTGGCAAATGCTGCTTCCAAGAACTGGTTCGTCTTCGTAATCCATTCCGGAAGCACAGACCCTCCACTCACCCAACCATTATACATCCACTGACGATCCTCCATCTGATGTGTTTACATTGACCAAGTAGTTTCATCCAATATTAGTTCAATTAATTATAGTTATTCAGGTTTTACGGAATGAACTCAAACTACCTAATAGGTAAGGATAAGTCCTAATCCCACCCGAGGATGTGTAGGCTGGCTTGGTTTTAATGCCCTACTCCGATCCGATACAGAATTTCGGCAGCACCTCCCCACTGTTCTCCAAACACACGTCTCGACAACAAGTCGAGAGAATGTGCATCCGGTGAACAATGGGAAGACGCTGCCGAAATTCTGTACCGGATCAGAGTAGGGCATAAAAACCAAGCCAGCCTACACACCCTCGGGCTGTCCGTGGAAAATGCTGGACAATTCAAAAAAGTTACAGTTATAAATATGCAAAGAGTTGCATATTTATAAATAATGTAACTCTTTCGAACGGGAGACGCATAGGTAACGTGACTGGCTAGCTACATGATTTACATATACATAAATCCTACGAGGCGAATGATTCTTACCCTCGAAGCGTGTTTGGTGCCAATCATCCCTCCAGCAAGAAGGCCTGCGACGACGGTCCGAACGTCAAACTAATGTGTGTCCTGCAATAAAGTGCAAACTGAGATCAAACATAATTCACATGCACAAACCAGAACACAAAATGATAATAAGCATGATGTGTTCAGTAGTAGATAGTAGACATAGCTATCAATTGGACCCATCTACATAAAGTTGAGTTGAATCTCTGTTAAATTAGACAACGCAGTAACAACATCAACTCTCAAACTAATGCCGTGCTCTGTTTCTGGCTATTTGAATCAAGCATACATAGTTGTTTCATCATACCAATTTATATTTGTATCAAGCAGACATATTTGTTTCAGCATACCAATTTATATTTGTATCAAGCATCTCTATTTCTGGCTATTTGTATCAAGCATACATATTTGTATCAAGCAACCAATTGGACCCAGCGTAACAAGCAACCAATTGGACCCAGCATACATATTTGTATCAAGCAACCAAATTGGACCCAACATACATATTTGTATCAAGCACCCAATTGTATCAAGCATACATATTTGTACATAGTTGTTTCAATTTCAACAGACTAACACAATAGACTAACATATTTGTATCAAGCAACCAATTGTATCAAGCATACATATTTCACCATCCTTCTGAAGATGCAATTCTGAAGATGCAATTGCAGGAGGGAGGGGAACAAATACCAGATGCAGCATGTGTTCCTGCAGATGTTGCTGTTGCTCAAGCAAGAGATGAGCAGGGGCACGCCGGAGCACCTTCACGCCGGAGGGGCACGCCGGAGCACCTTCACGCCGGATGAGCAGGGGCACGCCGTACCTTCAGAGAAAGAGAAAGTGAGAGAGAGGGAGTAGAGTGTAATGCCCCGGATGTAATACTTTCTCGTTTGGGTATATAATATATCTCCGGCTTCATCTATTTCCATTCCGGGTTCTTTGTCTTTCGGGTTTTCGTCGTTTTGTTGTGTGAGTGTGTGGCATTCATTCATATCATGTAGACATGTGCATTGCATTGCATTTGTGTTGTCGGTTGCGTCCGGTTCCACGCGTTCCTTCCCGTTGTCCGTTTCGCGTTCCGGAGCTCCCTCACGTGTCCGTGGCGTCCCGTAGGCCTACTTTGGTGTTTGGGCGTGTAACGTTACCGGTGTGCCGCGAGGTTGTTGTGTGTGTTGTTGTTTTGTTGTGTGCAACCCGCCTCTCAAATCTCGTCGCGTTTGGACTCCGTTTGCTTTTCCAACAGTTATTCGTGTGGGTCCAAAGTGCCTTCACTTTGTGTCCCAGAAACACCCCTACTGCAGTCCACTACTCTCTCCTAGGCCTACCTAAACTACCCCCGCGATCGGATCCGTCGGATCGCGATCAGAGGGCTCCTAACACCCCCACAAACCCTAACCCTAGCAGATCTGAGATATATTGACCGCCTAGGTCTATTTTTGGCATCCTACATCCTTCCACCTACCTCTAGATCCCCCCCCTCATTTTCTCAGATCCACCAGCTCTAAACAGCCACTTGGCTTCTCCCCTCGAAGCCAGCGCCGTTCCCATCGCCTGGGATCGGTCGATCCGACCAGTTCCTTCGATCCCGCGCCAGGTCAACCCCTCGAAGATCCAGCCCTCGAAGCTTCGGCCTCCCTCCGATCCGGCCGTGGGCCTCCTCCCTCGAGCCTCCCTCCGTTCGATCCCGCGCCACCGACCGTCGCCGAGGCCGCAACCTTCTCCAGGCTTCGCGCGCCGATCGTTGGGTCTCCAATCGGGACCACTTCCTCGGCCCGTCCGCTGGGCCTTCGCCGGGCCACCTCCCATCGCCGTCCCGATCGCCAGCGAGGCCGCGCCCTCCCTGGGCCTCCCTCCACTCGTCAGCGCGCCGCCTCCCGCAACGGCCCGAAGGCCCAGCTCCAGCGCGCCGCCTCCGCGTCGCCATCGCACGCCTGGGCCGCGCCTCCAGCCGGGCAGCCCATCCCGCATCGCCGCCAGGTCGCCTTCGGCTGGGCCGCCTCCGCAGCGGGCCGTCGCCGCCTCTCTTCCCCGCCTGGACCCGAGTCCGCCTGGGCCCTTCGCGCGCCGAGCCTCCAGAAGCTTCTCGGGCCGCGTCCTTCTCCAGATCCGCCCCGGGCCCGTTTTGCTGCAGATCTAGGTTGACTCCCCCTCTTTTTCTTCTAAGTCCCTGTGATTAGTTGTTGATGCTGTTTTAGAACTGCTCTATCTTTTAGTGTGTAACTCCGATTCGCGCTTGTAGCATGTCCATACGTTCGTGGGATCGTGCACTACGTTTCATCTTTTGGTGTCATGCATGTTAGAGATCATCTAGGTGCTTGTTTTTCTGTTGCAAGAGTGCATCGTGATAAAACTGCTGCTATGTGATGTTTTTATGTCATCTTTGCCATGTGATATCTTTTAGCTCGTTTGTCCGAATGATGCAAATGACATGTCCACGTGTTCGTCTTGCCATGCTCTACATGTTGTATGTGTTAGGTTGCATGATAGATTTATTCTTGCCATGTTTATCATCGTTGCAAAGTGTCATGTGGTTGTGATGTTGTTTCACTTGTTATGAAATGCCATCTTGTTGAGCTCGTTGCTATCGTTGTGTTTATCTCCATCAAGCATGCTTGTGTGTTTCGGAATCACCATCATGTGTACTTTGATGAGGTGCTTACCTCTTGCCATGTTTAGTTTCGAGGTGACTTAAACATGCTCTTTTAGATGCCATGATGAAATTGCTGTTTAGGACTTAGTGGATTTTTCACTAAGTCTGAAATCTGTAACGTTCCGATGCCATGTTTGCTTGCTGCTCTAGGACAAACCATGTTAGTTTTGGAGTGGATCTTGATTGTTCCTTGTAGTATATATTGTTGGATTTTCATTCATGTCCTCACATGCTAATTTGAGTGGCTGTAGCATGTTTAACTTTTGCTCCAAAGTTTTAATAAAATTCTGCTGCCAGAATTTTATTGTCAAGTTCAATATGTCCAAGCTCATTGCTATTGATTCGTGGCTCCTTTGGGGGTGCACCTTTGGACTTAATTGCTGTAGGATATGTCTAGTTTATGTTCATGCTCTTTGCCATGTTGTTTCAGTGCTGTAGCTTAATTATTTTGTGCTCCGAAGTTGCTATGTTGCTGTAATTTTCAGCTTTCGCTCTTTTCTTGTTTCGGGCATAACTTTTAGCCCGTAGCTCCGATTTCAGCGAGTCTTATATGAAACTTGATTGATTTTCTGTGTAGATTCACAATATCATATTGTTATCTTGTTTTAAGGTGTTTTGCTTGAGTGCTATTTTCCGTGCTCCGTGTGCATCCTTAGTGCATCCATCATGCATCCATCATTTTTCGAGTGCGCATTGCATCTGGTTGATTTGTGCTTGGTGTGATTGTTTTGTTTAGAGCCGGAAGCTGAGACCGAGTACGAGTACGAGCACGAGGTTTCCAACGAGGTTGAGCACGAGGTCCCTTCTTACGATCCGAACGACTTCTCTTCAGGCAAGATGACCGAACCCCGATAACATTACTATCTTTGCCTATTGCTAGTAGTTCCACTCTATAGTTTTTGCCTCGATGCCCATGTTCTTCCTGTCAGCCTCCTACTTGTAACCATTGCCATGTTTAACCAAACTACCTACGCAAACCGTTGCTTGGCTAAGTACGCTTCGCTCAGCCCTTCTTATAGCATTGCTAGTTGCAGGTGAAGATCGAAGATGCTTGCTTCATGTTGAAGTTTGGTTGGGTTATATCACACTATATAATTGCTAAATGAAATCATCTATATATTGGCAAGGGTGGAAGGCTAAGCCTTTTGCTTGGTGATTTGTTCCACTCATGCCGTTAGGAACTGTATAAACCGGTGTTATGTTCCTTGATTATGCGTTCCTAACACGGTTGGGGTGTATGGGACCCCCTCGATAAACCGCTAAGTGCTAAGTCTTTTCCAGCAAGTCCCAACATTGGTACTATTTGCCTAATAACAAACTAAACTTGCATAGGGAGTTATAAACCCTTTTTCTTAATCAACAACCCCGGGCCAGTGCTCCACATGAGTGTTGGTCCGAACTGGGCAACCTCCGGGGCCACCTCGAGGAAACTCAAGGTCTGGTAAAAACCCGTAGCTTGTCCCATCCGGTCGTGGCCTGAGACGAGATACGCGCGGCTACTATCAGGGTGTCGGCACGCCGGGAGGATTTGCTGGATTAGCCTTACCTTAGTTCGGTATATCTTGAGCACGGGATTCCGAGAATACTCGGGTCTTCCCACTTTGGAGTTGCGACTCCGCGGATCGTGGGCTTGTAATGGGTCAAGTTGGAACACCCCTGCAGGGTTATGAACTTTCGAAAGCCGTGCCCGCGGTTATGTGGCAGATGGGAGCTTGTTAATATCCGGTTGTAGATAACTTGACACAATGTTTCTAATACACTACCAGCGTGTGTTCCGTGACCGTCAATTTCCGAATAGGGATTCGGGAGCTGAACACGGAGGGGTTATGTTTGTGGAGCTTGTAGCTAGGATCACTTCGTGATCACTTCTCGTCCGAGGCTTTCTCTTCTCGCTCTCACTCACGTAAGCTAGTTGCTAGTTGCTGCTGCAGACACTTATTCTTTTCTTCAGCCTTTCCTCTCCCAAAGGCTTAAATAGTCTTGTTACCCGGGAACGGGATTGCTGAGTCCTCTGTGGCTCACAGTTACTCCACCACACCAGATGCAGGTCCAGCTGTGAGCTATCCAGGTGATGGCACCGAGCTGGATTGGGAGTTCGACGAGGAGCGTAGTCGGTACTATGTTCGCTATCCGGAAGATCAGTAGTGGAGACTTCTACTAGGATTCGATCCGCCTGTGGTTTATTTATCTAAGTTTGGTATCTTGACATTTGGTTTTTGCCCTTAGAGGGTTGTGATATTCTTAATGTATGATGTTTGAGACATGTATTGTATTTGTGTGACGTGGCGAGTGTAAGCCAACTATTTATGTTTACAATCCCCTCTTTTACATGAGATGTGCAAAGATTACCAAACTTGAGATCATTCTAGGATGGACTTATGCCTTTAAGTCGTGCCTCGACACGTAGGAGGTATAACTCCATCATGGGCATTACAAGTTGGTATTCAGAGCCTTCTCCGACCTAGGAGCCCCCACTGTTTGATCGAATCGTTGACGGTCGAGTCTAGGCACACACTGAAAACATTTTGAGTCCTATATTATATCGGAGAGTAGGATTTCTTTGCTTCTCATCCCCTTTCTCTCTGGTGAGGACTCCAGACGACTACTCTTGTCTCTCCTATCTTCAAAAATTGCACATTTTTTTAGGAATCCCGCGAGTATTCTGGGATTGTTTCGATGTTCTTGTGACGAGGATATTGTTCTCGATGCCTCCTGACATTAGGGGTTGTGGCAGTGTCTCGGGGAGTTGAGCTTCGGGGTATTGTCGTCACAAGCATATCGCGGCAGTACTAAATACTTAAGACGGCCGACATCGAAAATCTCTCCTATACGGCCAGTGGCAAGATAACCCCGACATCACCCAGTACTGGGGAGGTAGTTCGAGAGTATTGCCATAGCTTGTTATAGTGGATGCTTTTCGAAGGTCCGAGGTACACAGTTTCCGAGAAAGACTGGTTATGTGTTGAAGGATGGATACACCTGGATGTAGGTTTAGAGTTGATTGCGCGGTGCTTCCCGTGTATCCCCAACACCTGATTGCATAACTGGAATCTTTCGGAAATCTATAGGTGGGTTTATCCAGTAGATCGTAGGCATTCTTCCAACGAATGCAGGTTAGTGAGTTCGGGGTTCTACATTGAGTGAAGGGATTTATGACCGATGTTACTATCAGGAGTTGCATCTTAAAGGGTCCTTGGCTATGCTGATCCGGGGATTGCAAAACCTTTTCGTAACGCATTCATATGCTTTCAGCACAAAGATGTTAGAACGAAACTCCTCTCTTGTGTTTGTTCCCGTCTGTACCTTGTTGTTTTCTTATTTTACCTTTTGTCCCCTATGTGGCTTCTCGTGAAGATTGATGTTATCATTTAACTGAGAATTTCATTCGTTCCTCTTGTTCGAATGATTTCATTCGTTCTTATTGTTCGAATGATTATTGTGAAGACTTGTTGCAATTCATTCCATTGATTCAGCTTATACCTTCTGTCAATCAATTGCTGATTCGTGGTCATCTCTTACAGGATGGCTCCGAAAAGGGTTCCCAACGCTAACCCAGAGGGTGAAGAGGTCCCAGAACGTCCTCCTTACCCTCCTCCTCCGTCTGAGGCTTGGAGAGCGATTATGCAGACTACAGCTCAGAACACCCAGATGTTGATGCAGATGATGCAACAGATGCAAGCTAATCAAGCTAATCAGGGTGTTCCAGGGAATCAAGGCAACTTCTTCAACCAGCAGCACCATGCTACTCTCAACCAGTTCTTGGCCAATAATCCAAAAGCTTTCAGTTACTGTGTCGACCCTCTTGATGCTGAAGATTGGTTAACCGATATAAAGAAGCATTTTGAGTGCAGTAACGCGAAGGAAGAAGATTATGTGAAGTTTGCAGCCTTCCAACTGAAAGATCAAGCAGCTGATTGGTGGCAGCAGTACAAAGATTCCAGGCCAGGTCAAGTGATCTCTTGGGAGAATTTCTGCAAGGATTTTCGCTCGCACCACATTCCTACAAGTGTCATCGAGGGTATGCGTGAGCAATTCCGCAACCTGAAGCAGGGCTCCATGACAGTCTATCAGTATAATGTCAAGTTCCCAAACCTCGCCTGCTATGCTAAGCAAGACATTCCTGATGCCAAGAGCAAAATCTACCAGTTCCGTGGAGGTCTCAAAGATGAACTTCAACTTGCTCTCACCTTGTTCGAGCCGGATGAATTCGACAAATTCTATAACATGGCTTTGAAACAAGAGGCAGCTCAGCTTAAGATGGAGGCTTCTAAGAAGAGAATTCGAGATGCCGTTCATTCTTCCTCATCGTCTCAGTTGGCTGTGAAACAACAGAAATTCTGGCTTCCTCCTCCTCCAGTGATTCGAGCTCCATACAACAACTCCAACAGCAACAAGAACTCTAGTGGACGTGGTTTCTCCCACCCACCCAACCCGAGCATCAAGTCGAAGAATCAATTTCAGTCTCAAGGCTCCAAGTCAAGTGGCTCTCATTTCCGTCCTCTCTCAGAAGTGACTTGCAACAAATGCACTCAGAAAGGTCACTATGCCAACAGATGTCCGAATCCGAAGCGTCTTCCACCTCCTCCACCTGTGAGTTCAGCTATTGTCAGGCATGATCCAAAGGCAGCAAGGGTCAATCTGATGAATGCAGCACAAGCGGAGAATTCTTCTGATGTCATTTTGGGTAACCTTCCAGTGAACTCTATCCCTGCTAAAGTTTTGTTTGATTCGGGTGCTTCATGCTCTTTCATGTCATATCCATTTGCATCCAAGAATAATGTTCACTCTGAAGCTTTGCCAAGTCCTTTGAGTGTCATATCACCTGGCAAGAGATTGAGTTCTAGTATGGTGGCTCCGAATGTTTCTATTCGCATGGGTGATTATCGCTTTCTGGCTAATCCGGTGATTCTCGGCAATTCTGACACTGACCTCATCCTCGGAATGGATTGGCTTTCTCAGCATGATGCTCACATTGATTGTGCTCAAAAGGAAGTCAAGATGACTCATTCTGATGAAGATGTGATTATCTTCGCCTCCAGGGATAACACTATCAGGCTTTTCTCTCTCAATGATAAGGGCGAAATTAATGCCATATCTCAAATTCCGGTGGTGAACGAATATCAAGACGCCTTTCCTGAAGAACTTCCAGGCATGCCTCCACAGCGTCAGGTGGAATTTGTTATTGAACTCGAGCCGGGTACTGAGCCAGCATGCCGGCGTCCATACAAGCTCTTTCTGGATGAATTGAAGGAATTGAAGAAGCAACTTGATAAACAGGAGAGTATGGGTCTCATCAGGCCTAGTAGATCTCCGTGGGGCTGTGGTGTCTTATTTGTCAAGAAGAAAGATGGCACGGAGCGTCTCTGTGTTGATTACCGACCATTGAACAAGAAGACAATAAAGAACAAGTATCCGCTCCCCAACATCAACGAACTCTTCGAGCAGCTCAAAGGAGCTAAAGTGTTCTCTAAGCTCGACCTCCGAATGGGCTATCATCAAATTCGCATTCGCGAGGAAGACATTCCCAAGACGGCCTTCAGAACAAGCTACGGTTCATACGAGTATACCGTCATGTCTTTTGGTCTCGCCAATGCTCCTCCTACCTTTTCAAGGATGATGCACTACATCTTCAACCCCTATACTGGCGAGTTTGTGCTTGTGTATCTGGATGATATTCTGGTGTTTTCCAAGAATGAAGAAGATCACGAAAAGCACTTACGTCTGGTTCTTGATCGACTCCGAGAGCATAAATTCTATGCCAAGTTCTCAAAGTGCGAGTTTTGGCTCGATAAGGTTTTGTACCTGGGCCATATCATCTCAGCTGACGGTATTGCGGTAAATCCCGAGAAAGTTGAAGCAATTGTCAACTGGGAAGCTCCTCAGAACGTCAAGCAGCTCCGCAGTTTTCTGGGTCTTGCCAGCTATTGCAGAAGGTTCGTTGAGAACTTCTCCACGATTGCCAAGCCTCTTTCCAACTTGCTTCAGAAGAATGTCAAATACTTTTGGTCTCCAGAGTGTGAATTGGCATTCAAAACTCTCAAAGAAAAGCTTGTCTCTGCTCCAGTTCTGACTCCTCCAGATGAATCCAAGCCCTATGAAGTATTCTGTGATGCTTCTCTTCAAGGACTTGGTGGTGTGCTTATGCAAGATAAGAGAATTGTGGCATACACTTCTCGTCAGCTCAAGCCAAGTGAGAAGAACTATCCCACACATGATCTCGAGCTAGCAGCTGTGGTACATGCTTTGATTACGTGGAGACATCTGTTGTTGGGCAGAAAAGTCGACATCTTCACTGATCATAAGAGCTTGAAGTACATCTTCACACAGCCGCATCTGAACCTCCGCCAGACTCGTTGGGTTGAAATGATCCAAGAGTATGATCCCAGCATTGAATACACTCCTGGCAAGGCGAATGTGATTGCAGATGCTTTGAGCAGAAAGGCATATTGCAACATCCTTCTTATCAAGCCGTACCAGCCTGAGCTTTGTGAAGCATTCAGGAAACTCAACCTCCAAGTTGTTCCGCAAGGTTTTCTTGCAAATCTTCAAGTTGCTCCTACCTTGGAAGATCAGGTCCGTGAGGCCCAACTCAGTGATACCATGGTGAAGAAGGTGAAACATGCTATCGCTAAGGGCATTCCGAAATACAACTGCTTCCGTGTTGATGAGAGAGATACCTTGTTCTTCGAGGACAGACTCGTTGTTCCCAAAGGTGATCTCAGGAAGCTCATAATGGAAGAAGCACATGATTCTCTCCTTTCCATTCATCCTGGCAGTTCCAAGATGTATCAAGACCTCAAGCAGTCTTACTGGTGGACACGCATGAAAAGGGAGATTGCCCAATTCGTGAATGAATGTGATGTATGCAGAAGAGTGAAAGCAGAACATCAACGTTCAGCCGGTCTTCTCCAACCTCTTCCTATTCCCGAGTGGAAGTTCGACCACATTGAAATGGACTTCGTCACTGGCTTTCCTAAATCCAAGCGAGGAAATGATTCTATCTTCGTGGTGATTGACAAGCTTACCAAAGTCGCTCACTTCCTGCCAGTCAAGGAATCAATCAATGCAGCTCAATTGGCAGAGCTGTACACTTCCAGAATTGTGTCCCTACATGGCATTCCTCAAGTTATTTCCTCAGACCGTGGAAGTTTGTTCACATCAAGGTTCTGGGACTCCTTTCAGTCCGCCATGGGCACTAAGATCAGGTTCAGCACTGCTTTTCACCCTCAGACTAGTGGTCAAGTCGAGCGCGTGAATCAGATTCTAGAAGATATGCTCAGAGCCTGTGTCATCTCCTTTGGCATGAAATGGGAAGACTGCCTTCCATTTGCCGAGTTCTCTTACAACAACAGCTTTCAAGCAAGTGCAGGCAAAGCTCCGTTTGAAATCCTCTATGGCAGAAAGTGCCGTACCCCTCTCAACTGGTCTGAAACAGGCGAACGTCAAATTCTTGGCAATGACTTGATCTCAGAAGCCGAAGAAATGTGCAAAGTCATACGTGAGAATCTCAAGGCCGCTCAGTCGCGTCAGAAGAGCTACTATGACGGCAAGCATCGTGATTTGGCATTCAACATTGATGATCATGTTTATCTCCGTGTGTCTCCAATGAAAGGCACCCAAAGATTTGGTATCAAAGGAAAGCTTGCTCCTAGATACGTCGGGCCTTTCAAGATTCTTGGCAAGAGAGGCGATCTAGCCTATCAACTTGAGCTCCCTCCCAACTTCGCCAATGTTCATGATGTGTTCCATGTGTCTCAACTTCGCAAATGCTTCAAGGCACCTGAGCGCATGATTCCGTTTGAAGAGATTGATCTTCAACAAGACCTATCCTACCGAGAGCATCCAGTTGCTATTCTCGAAGAAACCGAACGCAAGACCCGCAACAAGTCCATCAAATTCTTGAAAGTCAAGTGGTCACATCACACCGACCGAGAAGCTACCTGGGAACGAGAAGATCATCTTCGTTCCGAGTACCCTTCCTTTTTCCAGTCCTAGATCTCGGGACGAGATCTTTTTGTAGTAGAGGAGAATGTGTAATGCCCCGGATGTAATACTTTCCCGTTTGGGTATATAATATATCTCCGGCTTCATCTATTTCCATTCCGGGTTCTTTGTCTTTCGGGTTTTCGTCGTTTTGTTGTGTGAGTGTGTGGCATTCATTCATATCATGTAGACATGTGCATTGCATTGCATTTGTGTTGTCGGTTGCGTCCGGTTCCACGCATTCCTTCCCGTTGTCCGTTTCGCGTTCCGGAGCTCCCTCACGTGTCCGTGGCGTCCCGTAGGCCTACTTTGGTGTTTGGGCGTGTAACGTTACCGGTGTGCCGCGAGGTTGTTGTGTGTGTTGTTGTTTTGTTGTGTGCAACCCGCCTCTCAAATCTCGTCGCGTTTGGACTCCGTTTGCTTTTCCAACAGTTATTCGTGTGGGTCCAAAGTGCCTTCACTTTGTGTCCCAGAAACACCCCTACTGCAGTCCACTACTCTCTCCTAGGCCTACCTAAACTACCCCCGCGATCGGATCCGTCAGATCGCGATCGGAGGGCTCCTAACACCCCCACAAACCCTAACCCTAGCAGATCTGAGATATATAGACCCCCTAGGTCTATTTTTGGCATCCTACATCCTTCCACCTACCTCTAGATCCCTCCCCCTCATTTTTCTCAGATCCACCAGCTCTAAACAGCCACTTGGCTTCTCCCCTCGAAGCCAGCGCCGTTCCCATTGCCTAGGATCGGTCGATCCGACCAGTTCCTTCGATCCCGCGCCAGGTCAACCCCTCGAAGATCCAGCCCTCGAAGGTTCGGCCTCCCTTCGATCCGGCCGTGGGCCTCCTCCCTCGAGCCTCCCTCCGTTCGATCCCGCGCCACCGACCGTCGCCGAGGCCGCAGCCTTCTCCAGGCTTCGTGCGCCGATCGTTGGGTCTCCAATCGGGACCACATCCTCGGCCCGTCCGCTGGGCCTTCGCCGGGCCACCTCCCATCGCCGTCCCGATCGCCAGCGAGGCCGCGCCCTCCCTAGGCCTCCCTCCACTCATCAGCGCGCCGCCTCCCGCAACGGCCCGAAGGCCCAGCTCCAGCGCGCCGCCTCCGCGTCGCCATCGCGCGCCTAGGCCGCGCCTCTAGCCGGGCAGCCCATCCCGCATCGCCGCCAGGTCGCCTTCGGCTGGGCCGCCTCCGCAGCGGGCCGTCGCCGCCTCTCCTCCCCGCCTGGACCCGAGTCCGCCTGGGCCCTTCGCGCGCCGGGCCTCCAGAAGCTTCTCGGGCCGCGTCCTTCTCCAGATCCGCCCCAGGCCCGTTTTGCTGCAGATCTAGGTTGACTCCCCCTCTTTTTCTTCTAAGTCCCTGTGATTAGTTGCTGATGCTGTTTTAGAACTGCTCTATCTTTTAGTGTGTAACTCTGATTCGCGCTTGTAGCATGTCCAGACGTTCGTGGGATCGTGCACTACGTTTCATCTTTTGGTGTCATGCATGTTAGAGATCATCTAGGTGCTTGTTTTTCTGTTGCAAGAGTGCATCATGGTAAAACTGCTGCTATGTGATGTTTTTATGTCATCTTTGCCATGTGATATCTTTTAGCTCGTTTGTCCGAATGATGCAAATGACATGTCCACTTGTTCGTCTTGCCATGCTCTACATGTTGTATGTGTTAGGTTGCATGATAGATTTATTCTTGCCATGTTTATCATCGTTGCAAAGTGCCATGTGGCTGTGATGTTGTTTCACTTGTTATGAAATGCCATCTTGTTGAGCTCGTTGCTATCGTTGTGTTTATCTCCATGAAGCATGCTTGTGTGTTTCGGAATCACCATCATGTGTACTTTGATGAGGTGCTTACCTCTTGCCATGTTTAGTTTCGAGGTGACTTAAACATGCTCTTTAAGATGCCATGATGAAATTGCTGTTTAGGACTTAGTGGATTTTTCACTAAGTCTGAAATCTGTAACGTTCCGATGCCATGTTTGCTTGCTGCTCTAGGACAAACCATGTTAGTTTTGGAGTGGATCTTGATTGTTCCTTGTAGTATATATTGTTGGATTTTCATTCATGTCCTCACATGCTAATTTGAGTGGCTGTAGCATGTTTAACTTTTGCTCCAAAGTTTCAATAAAATTCTTCTGCCAGAATTTTATTGTCAAGTTCAATATGTCCAAGCTCATTGCTATTGATCCGTGGCTCCTTTGGGGGTGCACCTTTGGACTTAATTGCTGTATGATATGTCTAGTTTGTGTTCATGCTCTTTGCCATGTTGTTTCAGTGCTGTAGCTTAATTATTTTGTGCTCCGAAATTGCTATGTTGCTGTAATTTTCAGCTTTCGCTCTTTTCTTGTTTCGGGCATAACTTTTAGCCCGTAGCTCCGATTTCAGCGAGTCTTATATGAAACTTGATTGATTTTCTGTGTAGTTTCACAATATCATATTGTTATCTTGTTTTGAGGTGTTTTGCTTGAGTGCTATTTTCCGTGCTCCGTGTGCATCCTTAGTGCATCCATCATGCATCCATCATTTTTCGAGTGCGCATTGCATCTGGTTGATTGGTGCTTGGTGTGATTGTTTTGTTTAGAGCCGGAAGTTCAGACCGAGTACGAGTACGAGCACGAGGTTTCCAACGAGGTTGAGCACGAGGTCCCTTCTTACGATCCGAACGACTTCTCTTCAGGCAAGATGACCGAACCCCGATAACATTACTATCTTTGCCTATTGCTAGTAGTTCCGCTCTATAGTTTTTGCCTCGATGCCCATGTTCTTCCTGTCAGCCTCCTACTTGTAACCATTGCCATGTTTAACCAAACTACCTACGCAAACCGTTGCTTGGCTAAGTACGCTTCGCTCAGCCCTTCTTATAGCATTGCTAGTTGCAGGTGAAGATCGAAGATGCTTGCTTCATGTTGAAGTTTGGTTGGGTTATATCACACTATATAATTGCTAAATGAAATCATCTATATATTGGCAAGGGTGGAAGGCTAAGCCTTTTGCTTGGTGATTTGTTCCACTCATGCCGTTAGGAACCGTATAAACCGGTGTTATGTTCCTTGATTATGCGTTCCTAACACGGTTGGGGTGTATGGGACCCCCTCGATAAACCGCTAAGTGCTAAGTCTTTTCCAGCAAGTCCCAACATTGGTACTATTTGCCTAATAACAAACTAAACTTGCATAGGGAGTTATAAACCTTTTTTCTTAATCAACAACCCCGGGCCAGTGCTCCACATGAGTGTTGGTCCGAACTAGGCAACCTGCGGGGCCACCTCGAGGAAACTCAAGGTCTGGTAAAAACCCGTAGCTTGTCCCATCCGGTCGTGGCCTGAGACGAGATACGCGCGGCTACTATCAGGGTGTCGGCACGCCGGGAGGATTTGCTGGATTAGCCTTACCTTAGTTCGGTATATCTTGAGCACGGGATTCCGAGAATACTCGGGTCTTCCCACTTTGGAGTTGCGACTCCGCGGATCGTGGGCTTGTAATGGGTCAAGTTGGAACACCCCTGCAGGGTTATGAACTTTCGAAAGCCGTGCCCGCGGTTATGTGGCAGATGGGAGCTTGTTAATATCCGGTTGTAGATAACTTGACACAATGTTTCTAATACACTACCAGCGTGTGTTCCGTGACCGTCAATTTCCGAATAGGGATTCGGGAGTTGAACACGGAGGGGTTATGTTTGTGGAGCTTGTAGCTAGGATCACTTCGTGATCACTTCTCGTCCGAGGCTTTCTCTTCTCGCTCTCACTCACGTAAGCTAGTTGCTAGTTGCTGCTGCAGACACTTATTCTTTTCTTCAGCCTTTCCTCTCCCAAAGGCTTAAATAGTCTTGTTACCCGGGAACGGGATTGCTGAGTCCTCTGTGGCTCACAGTTACTCCACCACACCAGATGCAGGTTCAGCTGTGAGCTATCCAGGTGATGGCACCGAGTTGGATTGGGAGTTCGACGAGGAGCGTAGTCGGTACTATGTTCGCTATCCGGAAGATCAGTAGTGGAGACTTCTACTAGGATTCGATCCGACTATGGTTTATTTATCTAAGTTTGGTATATTGACATTTGGTTTTTGCCCTTAGAGGGTTGTGATATTCTTAATGTATGATGTTTGAGACATGTATTGTATTTGTGTGACGTGGCGAGTGTAAGCCAACTATTTATGTTTACAATCCCCTCTTTACATGAGATGTGCAAAGATTACCAAACTTGAGATCATTCTAGGATGGACTTATGCCTTTAAGTCGTGCCTCGACACGTAGGAGGTATAACTCCATCCTGGGCATTACATAGAGAGAGAGAGAGAGAGCAGAGAGAGCAGGGAGAGAGAGAGAGAGAGGGGGAGACAGACCTGCCGGCGAAAGGAGGGTGGGGCAGCGGAGTTGGCCGGACGATCTCAGCCTAG
>LR738714.1:821702833-821713720 GCA_902687465.1 Secale cereale | reverse complement strand
CGTAGACCATGGTATTATTTCAAAAAAAAGGATGAACATACAATAATCAAGGATAATGCAGTTGAGGGCGGTCTTCAAAGATGGTGCCATCGCTACGTGACGATCAACCCCCATCTAGCATGATGGCAATAACTAAGTGATAATCCAAGTTCGCAATATCGGACTGCAGCAAAGTTGAGCCGCAAGTATTAAGGCCCGAGCGAAGGGTGCCTCAGCCATGTCTGCATCTCAGCAGATACTGAATAAATTATCGGGTGGGCAGATAGGTAAGGTGATTGCATAATGAATGCTAGAGATATAGTCGCTGAACTCTTTATTTGGAAACTGATACTATTTTTTTTAAATACACTTACTCATTTTTTGAGACAATATACACTTACTCATTTGTTGAGGTGAGAGTACACCATGATTGCCATAATTTCGTGGAAATGTGAACCAGTGGCACGGGATACAGATAACATAGCGACAATTCTAAACACAGCTACGACTGGGGTTTTTCGTCGTATTTGCCTTTCTTTTTGTAGGCCACACTTAAAAAACATGTTTCTACAGAACTAGAAGGTTCCTCATTTGTAGTTCAGGCGACAGACACGTGAGACGGCCAGAGTTATTAATTTGAACCAGATGCGTATGCCGTTCTACAACCTGACCATGAGGCTCTGAAGTGGGGTGATATATATGAATATCAACGTTACAAATTCATACATAATTTAGGTAAGGCTACCCATGTTTGGCGTGAAGTAACATAGCTTGCTCAGCCATTTTTTAGCAAATGGAATCGACAAAAAATGCAACCATAAACCGAAGGAGTAGCAGTACATTCCTGTGCCAAGTAAATCTCCCCGAGACAACTAAGCATCTTGTTTGCTTGCAGACTCAAGGACAATATACTCACAGAAAATTTCTGCACTAAGAACACATAACTGGATTTTGCTTTATTTTTATGTCATTGAAACTTGAAGGTTAGCTGCAGAAAAGAACACAGGAGGGCAATAACTGAAGTGCTAGCTATCGAACAACTTACAAGTGAAATAGTGTCTCTCTACGTTGTTTGGTTTAACACAATGTAGAATTGTCCTACATGATAAGGAACAGCAAATCATTTCTAAAAAAGATAAGGAAAAGCAAAGAACAGTGAGGCTGACTAAACAAAACTGGTTTTGGAATCTGCACAGGTTTTGTATAATTACCTAGCATCTCCATAGCATCAATAGATGGCACCAATCAATAGTTTTTCAGAAAAACTTGACATATACTGCTATTTGCTAAAGATTCACCACATTTCACAATTGGATCTCCGAGAACTTACAAAATATCAACAACAGATGAAGATAAACTTTATCTCAGGTTGCTGCGGTCTCAGGTGAAGCGACTATATCTGCTCAAATTAATCCACGGTCAGACTAGTAAATTTTGCGAGTCTTAGCTGCTTTCTCCCATATATCAACAACAATAGTAGGGCATGTCCGTTTGAGGTGCTCATACCCTTTGCTTGCCACCACATCACTCATTTTATTAGAAGAGTTGATAAATTCGACGCAAGCATCTTTGAGCTGGCTACAATGATACTGGTCGGCTAGAGCCAACGTGGTGGCCACATTCTCGGCGCAAAGTCCGTCACAAAGCTTGCTTTCGCAAACGAGCTTCATCCTTTCAATGGCATACCTATCTGCAGCAACAAGTGGATGTTTGAGCATCTCTTCATAGTCATCGTCACCGAGGTCATCCATTGGGGCCAATGAATCCATGTAGATGAAGTGGAGCAGTGCCTTGAAAACAGCAGGCTGCATATCTTCAACAACAATGGTCACACCACGCTTAGACTTGTTCTTCATCGCCCCGTAGAACTCTGCCTTGAAGACTGGGGACTACATAGCGAGGATGATTTTATGAGCCGGGAAAATCTCCCCGTCGACCTTGAAAGACACATCGGCCGCGTCTTGTGTTTCTAGCAGATTACCAAAATTGTCCAGCAAGCTGGACCGTGGAACTTGGACCTCGAATTTCGTCTTACCGGTGGTCTGCACCTCTGCCTTGTCAAATTTGATAACAGCAATATTGCACTCAATTGCAAGGACGTCATCCAGGATGTAATCTTGGAGCTCGGTCTTCTTGACGAAATTGTGGAAACCCCAGCAGGTCGGTGGAGGTATCATCATATAAGTCAAACTCGGTGGGGTCTATCTCGCTAGGGTTCGGCCATGTATAAGGCTGCATGCGACGGTCGACTAGCCTCAGATCGAAGACCGTCCTGGCCTTGGCGGTCTTGGTTTTGAGCTCCACGAAAGCGGAAACATGGCATGTGGATACCCCCGTTTTATCGTCGGGGTAGAAGTTGACGCACCAGTCGTAGCCGCCGACGGCGAAGGTCGAGGACTGGATCAGGCTGTCGACGCCCACGTCCCTGTACAGGCTGTACCCGTGGATCCTGAACAAGTGCGCCCCGTGGGCAGTCTCCGGGGTGCAGTCATCGTCGGTGGGCTCTCGGATGTGCGCATTGCCAGCGGGGAAGGGGAACGATGAGTCGATTCGCGTTGGGGACGCGGCCGGGAAGGGTGGAGGAATAGGAGGGAGCGCGCGGCTCGTCACGCAGTTATTGGCAGGTTTTTGTATGCAGGTAAGTCCTCGTACGTACAGGTGGAGGTCGTCACGTGGTTGAAAGTTGAAACAAAGAAACGAAACACACCACAAGATGCGTGCATGCATGCATGCAGTCCCTGACTCGACTCGCTTTTCCCTCAACCAAAATAAAAAAACTCGTGACTCGCTTTTCGCTCGATTTCCGCCGGCCGGCTCTCCCGCCCGCTCTGCCTTGAGCTCCCTTCAACTTGGCGTCGTCGTCGTCTTCGATGCGGACCTGGCGAGCCGCCGAAACGGCTCAGGCAATTCGTCGCCTCCGTCACGTCCGGCCAATCGCCCGCCGTCGATTCCGATCAATCGCTCGCTAGCTAGCTGGGCGTCTGTCAAGTCGCCGGCGGAGGCCACTTTCCGTCCTCTCTCAGAAGTGACTTGCAACAAATGCACTCAGAAAGGTCACTATGCCAACAGATGTCCGAATCCGAAGCGTCTTCCACCTCCTCCACCTGTGAGTTCAGCTATTGTCAGGCATGATCCAAAGACAGCAAGGGTCAATCTGATGAATGCAGCACAAACGGAGAATTCTTCTGATGTCATTTTGGGTAACCTTCCAGTGAACTCTATCCCTGCTAAAGTTTTGTTTGATTCGGGTGCTTCATGCTCTTTCATGTCATATCCATTTGCATCCAAGAATAATGTTCACTCTGAAGCTTTGCCAAGTCCTTTGAGTGTCATATCACCTGGCAAGAGATTGAGTTCTAGTATGGTGGCTCCGAATGTTTCTATTCGCATGGGTGATTATCGCTTTCTGGCTAATCCGGTGATTCTCGGCAATTCTGACACTGACCTCATCCTCGGAATGGATTGGCTTTCTCAGCATGATGCTCACATTGATTGTGCTCAAAAGGAAGTCAAGATGACTCATTCTGATGAAGATGTGATTATCTTCGCCTCCAGGGATAACACTATCAGGCTTTTCTCTCTCAATAATAAGGCCGAAATTAATGCCATATCTCAAATTCCGATGGTGAACGAATATCAAGACGTCTTTCCTGAAGAACTTCCAGGCATGCCTCCACAGCGTCAGGTGGAATTTGTTATTGAACTCGAGCCGGGTACTGAGCCAGCATGCCGGCGTCCATACAAGCTCTCTCCGGATGAATTGAAGGAATTGAAGAAGCAGCTTGATAAACAGGAGAGTATGGGTCTCATCAGGCCTAGTACATCTCCGTGGGGCTGTGGTGTCTTATTTGTCAAGAACAAAGATGGCACGGAGCGTCTCTGTGTTGATTACCGACCATTGAACAAGAAGACAATAAAGAACAAGTATCCGCTCCCCAACATCAACGAACTCTTCGAGCAGCTCAAAGGAGCTAAAGTGTTCTCTAAGCTCGACCTCCGAATGGGCTATCATCAAATTCACATTCGCGAGGAAGACATTCCCAAGACGGCCTTCAGAACAAGCTACGTTTCATACGAGTATACCGTCATGTCTTTTGGTCTCGCCAATGCTCCTCCTACCTTTTCAAGGATGATGCACTACATCTTCAACCCCTATACTGGCGAGTTTGTGCTTGTGTATCTGGATGATATTCTGGTGTTTTCCAAGAATGAAGAAGATCACGAAAAGCACTTACGTCTGGTTCTTGATCGACTCCGAGAGCATAAATTCTATGCCAAGTTCTCAAAGTGCGAGTTTTGGCTCGATAAGGTTTTGTACCTGGGCCATATCATCTCAGCTGACGGTATTGCGGTAAATCCCGAGAAAGTTGAAGCAATTGTCAACTGGGAAGCTCCTCAGAACGTCAAGCAGCTCCGCAGTTTTCTGGGTCTTGCCAGCTATTGCAGAAGGTTCGTTGAGAACTTCTCCACGATTGCCAAGCCTCTTTCCAACTTGCTTCAGAAGAATGTCAAATACTTTTGGTCTCCAGAGTGTGAATTGGCATTCAAAACTCTCAAAGAAAAGCTTGTCTCTGCTCCAGTTCTGACTCCTACAGATGAATCCAAGCCCTATGAAGTATTCTGTGATGCTTCTCTTCAAGGACTTGGTGGTGTGCTTATGCAAGATAAGAGAATTGTGGCATACACTTCTCGTCAGCTCAAGCCAAGTGAGAAGAACTATCCCACACATGATCTCGAGCTAGCAGCTGTGGTACATGCTTTGATTACGTGGAGACATCTGTTGTTGGGCAGAAAAGTCGACATCTTCACTGATCACAAGAGCTTGAAGTACATCTTCACACAGCCGCATCTGAACCTCCGCCAGACTCGTTGGGTTGAAATGATCCAAGAGTATGATCCCAGCATTGAATACACTCCTGGCAAGGCGAATGTGATTGCAGATGCTTTGAGCAGAAAGGCATATTGCAACATCCTTCTTATCAAGCCGTACCAGCCTGAGTTTTGTGAAGCATTTAGGAAACTCAACCTCCAAGTTGTTCCGCAAGGTTTTCTTGCAAATCTTCAAGTTGCTCCTACCTTGGAAGATCAGGTCCGTGAGGCCCAACTCAGTGATACCATGGTGAAGAAGGTGAAACATGCTATCGCTAAGGGCATTCCGAAATACAACTGCTTCCGTTTTGATGAGAGAGATACCTTGTTCTTCGAGGACAGACTCGTTGTTCCCAAAGGTGATCTCAGGAAGCTCATAATGGAAGAAGCACATGATTCTCTCCTTTCCATTCATCCTGGCAGTTCCAAGATGTATCAAGACCTCAAGCAGTCTTACTGGTGGACACGCATGAAAAGGGAGATTGCCCAATTCGTGAATGAATGTGATGTATGCAGAAGAGTGAAAGCAGAACATCAACGTCCAGCAAGTCTTCTCCAACCTCTTCCTATTCCCGAGTGGAAGTTCGACCACATTGAAATGGACTTCGTCACTGGCTTTCCTAAATCCAAGCGAGGAAATGATTCTATCTTCGTGGTGATTGACAAGCTTACCAAAGTCGCTCACTTCCTGCCAGTCAAGGAATCAATCAATGCAGCTCAATTGGCAGAGCTGTACACTTTCAGAATTGTGTCCCTACATGGCATTCCTCAAGTTATTTCCTCAGACCGTGGAAGTTTGTTCACATCAAGGTTCTGGGACTCCTTTCAGTCCGCCATGGGCACTAAGATCAGGTTCAGCACTGCTTTTCACCCTCAGACTAGTGGTCAAGTCGAGCGCGTGAATTAGATTCTAGAAGATATGCTCAGAGCCTGTGTCATCTCCTTTGGCATGAAATGGGAAGACTTCCTTCCATTTGCCGAGTTCTCTTACAACAACAGCTTTCAAGCAAGTGCAGGCAAAGCTCCGTTTGAAATCCTCTATGGCAGAAAGTGCCGTACCCCTCTCAACTGGTCTGAAACAGGCGAACGTCAAATTCTTGGCAATGACTTGATCTCAGAAGCCGAAGAAATGTGCAAAGTCATACGTGAGAATCTCAAGGCCGCTCAGTCGCGTCAGAAGAGCTACTATGACGGCAAGCATCGTGATTTGGCATTCAACATTGATGATCATGTTTATCTCTGTGTGTCTCCGATGAAAGGCACCCAAAGATTTGGTATCAAAGGAAAGCTTGCTCCTAGATACGTCGGGCCTTTCAAGATTCTTGGCAAGAGAGGCGATCTAGCCTATCAACTTGAGCTCCCTCCCAACTTCGCCAATGTTCATGATGTGTTCCATGTGTCTCAACTTCGCAAATGCTTCAAGGCACCTGAGCGCATGATTCCGTTTGAAGAGATTGATCTTCAACAAGACCTATCCTACCGAGAGCATCCAGTTGCTATTCTCGAAGAAACCGAACGCAAGACCCGCAACAAGTCCATCAAATTCTTGAAAGTCAAGTGGTCACATCACACCGACCGAGAAGCTACCTGGGAACGAGAAGATCATCTTCGTTCCGAGTACCCTTTCTTTTTCCAGTCCTAGATCTCGGGACGAGATCTTTTTGTAGTAGAGGAGAATTTGTAATGCCCCGGATGTAATACTTTCCCGTTTGGGTATATAATATATCTCTGGCTTCATCTATTTCCATTCCGGGTTCTTTGTCTTTCGGGTTTTCGTCGTTTTGTTGTGTGAGTGTGTGGCATTCATTCATATCATGTAGACATGTGCATTGCATTGCATTTGTGTTGTCGGTTGCGTCCGGTTCCACGCGTTCCTTCCCGTTGTCCGTTTCGCGTTCCGGAGCTCCCTCACGTGTCCGTGGCGTCCCGTAGGGCTACTTTGGTGTTTGGGCGTGTAACGTTACCGGTGTGCCGTGAGGTTGTTGTGTGTGTTGTTGTTTTGTTGTGTGCAACCCGCCTCTCAAATCTCGTCGCGTTTGGACTCCGTTTGCTTTTCCAACAGTTATTCGTGTGGGTCCAAAGTGCCTTCACTTTGTGTCCCAGAAACACCCCTACTGCAGTCCACTACTCTCTCCTAGGCCTACCTAAACTACCCCCGCGATCGGATCCGTCGGATCGCGATCGGAGGGCTCCTAACACCCCCACAAACCCTAACCCTAGCAGATCTGAGATATATAGACCCCCTAGGTCTATTTTTGGCATCCTACATCCTTCCACCTACCTCTAGATCCCTCCCCCTCATTTTTCTCAGATCCACCAGCTCTAAACAGCCACTTGGCTTCTCCCCTCGAAGCCAGCGCCGTTCCCATCGCCTAGGATCGGTCGATCCGACCAGTTCCTTCGATCCCGCGCCAGGTCAACCCCTCGAAGATCCAGCCCTCGAAGCTTCGGCCTCCCTTTGATCCGGCCGTGGGCCTCCTCCCTCGAGCCTCCCTCCGTTCGATCCCGCGCCACCGACCGTCGCCGAGGCCGCAGCCTTCTCCAGGCTTCGTGCGCCGATCGTTGGGTCTCCAATCGGGACCACTTCCTTGGCCCGTCCGTTGGGCCTTCGCCGGGCCACCTCCCATCACCGTCCCGATCGCCAGCGAGGCCGCGCCCTCCCTGGGCCTCCCTCCACTCATCAGCGCGCCGCCTCCCGCAACGGCCCGAAGGCCCAGCTCCAGCGGGCCGCCTCCGCGTCGCCATCGCGCGCCTGGGCCGCGCCTCCAGCCGGGCAGCCCATCCCGCATCGCCGCCAGGTCGCCTTCGGCTGGGCCGCCTCCGCAGCGGGCCGTCGCCGCCTCTCTTCCCTGCCTGGACCCGAGTCCGCCTGGGCCCTTCGCGCGCCGGGCCTCCAGAAGCTTCTCGGGCCGCGTCCTTCTCCAGATCCGCCCCGGGCCCGTTTTGCTGCAGATCTAGGTTGACTCCCCCTCTTTTTCTTCTAAGTCCCTGTGATTAGTTGCTGATGTTGTTTTAGAACTGCTCTATCTTTTAGTGTGTAACTCCGATTCGCGCTTGTAGCATGTCCAGACGTTCGTGGGATCGTGCACTACGTTTCATCTTTTGGTGTCATGCATGTTAGAGATCATCTAGGTGCTTGTTTTTCTGTTGCAAGAGTGCATCATGATAAAACTGCTGCTATGTGATGTTTTTATGTCATCTTTGCCATGTGATATCTTTTAGCTCGTTTGTCCGAATGATGCAAATGACATGTCCACGTGTTCGTCTTGCCATGCTCTACATGTTGTATGTGTTAGGTTGCATGATAGATTTATTCTTGCCATGTTTATCATCGTTGCAAAGTGCCATGTGGCTGTGATGTTGTTTCACTTGTTATGAAATGCCATCTTGTTGAGCTCGTTGCTATCGTTGTGTTTATCTCCATGAAGCATGCTTGTGTGTTTCGGAATCACCATCATGTGTACTTTGATGAGGTGCTTACCTCTTGCCATGTTTAGTTTCGAGGTGACTCAAACATGCTCTTTTAGATGCCATGATGAAATTGCTGTTTAGGACTTAGTGGATTTTTCACTAAGTCTGAAATCTGTAACGTTCCGATGCCATGTTTGCTTGCTGCTCTAGGACAAACCATGTTAGTTTTGGAGTGGATCTTGATTGTTCCTTGTAGTATATATTGTTGGCTTTTCATTCATGTCCTCACATGCTAATTTGAGTGGCTGTAGCATGCTTAACTTTTGCTCCAAAGTTTCAATAAAATTCTTCTGCCAGAATTTTATTGTCAAGTTCAATATGTCCAAGCTCATTGCTATTGATCCGTGGCTCCTTTGGGGGTGCACCTTTGGACTTAATTGCTGTATGATATGTCTAGTTTGTGTTCATGCTCTTTGCCATGTTGTTTCAGTGCTGTAGCTTAATTATTTTGTGCTCCGAAATTGCTATGTTGCTGTAATTTTCAGCTTTCGCTCTTTTCTTGTTTCGGGCATAACTTTTAGCCCGTAGCTCCGATTTCAGCGAGTCTTATATGAAACTTGATTGATTTTCTGTGTAGATTCACAATATCATATTGTTATCTTGTTTTGAGGTGTTTTGCTTGAGTGCTATTTTCCGTGCTCCGTGTGCATCCTTAGTGCATCCATCATGCATCCATCATTTTTCGAGTGCGCATTGCATCTGGTTGATTGGTGCTTGGTGTGATTGTTTTGTTTAGAGCCGGAAGCTGAGACCGAGTACGAGTACGAGCACGAGGTTTCCAACGAGGTTGAGCATGAGGTCCCTTCTTACGATCTGAACGACTTCTCTTCAGGCAAGATGACCGAACCCCGATAACATTACTGTCTTTGCCTATTGCTAGTAGTTCCGCTCTATAGTTTTTGCCTCGATGCCCATGTTCTTCCTGTCAGCCTCCTACTTGTAACCATTGCCATGTTTAACCAAACTACCTACGCAAACCGTTGCTTGGCTAAGTACGCTTCGCTCAGCCCTTCTTATAGCATTGCTAGTTGCAGGTGAAGATCGAAGATGCTTGCTTCATGTTGAAGTTTGGTTGGGTTATATCACACTATATAATTGCTAAATGAAATCATCTATATATTGGCAAGGGTGGAAGGCTAAGCCTTTTGCTTGGTGATTTGTTCCACTCATGCCGTTAGGAACCGTATAAACCGGTGTTATGTTCCTTGATTATGCGTTCCTAACACGGTTGGGGTGTATGGGACCCCCTCGATAAACCGCTAAGTGCTAAGTCTTTTCCAGCAAGTCCCAACATTGGTACTATTTGCCTAATAACAAACAAAACTTGCATAGGGAGTTATAAACCTTTTTTCTTAATCAACAACCCCGGGCCAGTGCTCCACATGAGTGTTGGTCCGAACTAGGCAACCTGCGGGGCCACCTCGAGGAAACTCAAGGTCTGGTAAAAACCCGTAGCTTGTCCCATCCGGTCGTGGCCTGAGACGAGATACGCGCGGCTACTATCAGGGTGTCGGCACGCCGGGAGGATTTGCTGGATTAGCCTTACCTTAGTTCGGTATATCTTGAGCACGGGATTCCGAGAATACTCGGGTCTTCCCACTTTGGAGTTGCGACTCCGCGGATCGTGGGCTTGTAATGGGTCAAGTTGGAACACCCCTGCAGGGTTATGAACTTTCGAAAGCCGTGCCCGCGGTTATGTGGCAGATGGGAGCTTGTTAATATCCGGTTGTAGATAACTTGACACAATGTTTCTAATACACTACCAGCGTGTGTTCCGTGACCGTCAATTTCCGAATAGGGATTCGGGAGTTGAACACGGAGGGGTTATGTTTGTGGAGCTTGTAGCTAGGATCACTTCGTGATCACTTCTCGTCCGAGGCTTTCTCTTCTCGCTCTCACTCACGTAAGCTAGTTGCTAGTTGCTGCTGCAGACACTTATTCTTTTCTTCAGCCTTTCCTCTCCCAAAGGCTTAAATAGTCTTGTTACCCGGGAACGGGATTGCTGAGTCCTCTGTGGCTCACAGTTACTCCACCACACCAGATGCAGGTTCAGCTGTGAGCTATCCAGGTGATGGCACCGAGCTGGATTGGGAGTTCGACGAGGAGCGTAGTCGGTACTATGTTCGCTATCCGGAAGATCAGTAGTGGAGACTTCTACTAGGATTCGATCCGACTATGGTTTATTTATCTAAGTTTGGTATCTTGACATTTGGTTTTTGCCCTTAGAGGGTTGTGATATTCTTAATGTATGATGTTTGAGACATGTATTGTATTTGTGTGACGTGGCGAGTGTAAGCCAACTATTTATGTTTACAATCCCCTCTTTTACATGAGATGTGCAAAGATTACCAAACTTGAGATCATTCTAGGATGGACTTATGCCTTTAAGTCGTGCCTCGACACGTAGGAGGTATAACTCCATCCTGGGCATTACATAGAGAGAGAGAGAGAGCAGAGAGAGCAGGGAGAGAGAGAGAGGGGGAGACAGACCTGCCGGCGAAAGGAGGGTGGGGCAGCGGAGTTGGCCGGACGATCTCAGCCTAGCGAATGGGGAGGGCAGCTGGAGCC